>LPNX010702077.1:4241-20777 GCA_001517045.1 Pseudotsuga menziesii
GGGGTTAACATCTTTTATAATGTTTCTACTTTGATGTCGACCTTAGGATAGAAGTTTTTAGGTAGTAAATTTACCATAGTAGTTATTATAAACTACAACTCAATATAGTGTGGTAACATTACTAATAGCCATCCTACTATTGTGTAAACCATGTTTTAGATCAGTAAACTATAAGAATAAAACTGATTATGTGTTTTACCTTTAGTTTCGACTTATGGAAGTGGTGGGTAAGTAGTATTCCACCTTGAGATAATTTATCTAATTACATAAGTTCAACCATACATTGGAGCTAATAATCTTGTTTTTATAAAGAACCAAAGTTATAATATATCATGGAAATTACCAGGAAGAAAAACTACCTAAGGATACAAGTAAAAATTATTTTGGTACATTATAAAAATGATGTGGTATTGTGTTTTTACAATAATACTTGTAGCATGGCAATAACTTAGGAATCAAATTTTATAACTTGGCATCTAGTAGTGCAAAAAGGATAAGCATAATTGCATACAATCAACAGATTGATAATCTTCATGACTAGTAAAGAAGAGTTGAAGTAGAGATATGTAATCTATTGGTAAACTTTACCTTTCAAAATCATAGGAGTATATTCATGCATAAAAAGTAGTACATTTGAGCATTATACATAACAATAGCAATATGATCATGTTACAATAAAAGTAATTGTATGTCAAGAGCTTGAGCTCTAAGCTCACGGGAAGAACCTATTTTTCTTTAACTACGTATGTTAAGGATAACAATCTTTAAGACTAATCTATGAAACTTGTCTTAGAACCAAAACTATGAAAGAGAATTACTTTACCTCAGCAAAGCCTTGTTTTTAAAAAATCAACTTATTTACTAGCATCTTAACATGCTACATAAATACTTCTCACTATCATACAAAATAAATTCCTACTTGATCATTCGTTGCCTGCTGAACCTGTAAGAACCAACAGTCCATCTGAGTTAGCATAATGCTAAGTAAGCCCCAAATTTCGAAGATAGTTTTTCACCTACTTGCCAAAAGTAATTTATTAGTACAACTAGAAGCAACCTAAATGCAAGTCATTCTTATATAACTAATAAAAATTAAAGTTGTATTAGTTATTTGTATTTTGAAACTAATTAATACCAATTGTTAAAATGTTTCATTTTCCACTAACCGCTAGCATTTATTAAACTACGTATTCAGACATTTTATGTTACCTTAACATTTTTAAATTTTAATGAAATTTTGGGGTTATGACAGATTCTAAATGTTTCCAAGTCTTCTTGGATGCTTTTGTGGTCTGTCTATTGCCTTTGTTTTTTACCAGAGACCTTTTTTATTTGCTTCTTAGTTAGAAGTTGTTCTTGTCATCTTCTTTCCTTTTTGTTTTGGTATTAGTGCATTAGATTCCTTTTATCTCAGTGCCTTGCTTGGTTGTTGTCCGATAGTTGCTGCAGGGTCTAGGAGTGGTAGAGTCTTTTATTGCATTTACATATAATTTATTTCAAAAATACAAAATATTTTATTTTTGGCATGTTCATGCATTTTTTCACTTCCATAGTACTTGCATTAGGGTTTCTTAGTTGATTAGTAGTGAGGTTTTCATATAGGAATGGTTTCAATATAATTTGAAGGAAAAAATATGCATCTCATGTAGTGGGAGACCCCTTTTTCACATTTAAAAGCAAAATTGCACTTGGCATTGTTTGTTAGGTGTGCATATTTACTTTCACTGCCCAGTCATAACATCATTGGTTGAACGGTCATTTACTTTGAGTAATCACAACCACTAAAATGAACGCTTAATTTAAGTAATAACAACCTCTAATCACAACCTCCCCCTTCTTCATTTCCTTTGAGTAATCACAACCTCTAAAAAAGGAAATTGAATTGTCAGTCACCACAAGCAAGAGGAGAGCCACTGTTGAATAAATCATATGGAGAAGAAGGGGGAGATGGTATTGAATTTGATCACTGACAATTATGCTTCCCTATTGAATCTCTTCCATTTGTGCTTTCTCGTTTCCACCTCTCTTTCATTCTCTGATCTTTTTTACTACATATTTGGTTGCAGCATATAGGTTTTGTTGCTAGTTCACAATCTCAAAGTTTTGGTTGAATGGTCATTTCCTTTGAGTAATCACAACCTCTAAAATGAACGCTTAATTTAAAATGAATTACATATTTTTATTTGATAGGGTACATCAACAAGCTTAGGTTTTAGAGTCTTGGAATAGGTTTTTGTGAGTAAATTTCTCCAAGACTACTAAACAAAACAAGTAGCTAGGTGAGAGAGTGAAATCCTTGGTATAATTAGTGTTCTTAGGAGGCTCCTCATACAAAGGAGTTAAGCCCAAGGAAGCATACATGTTTGTGGTGGGGATAGTCCCTTGCTACTCTCTGTGCAATGCTGGAGATATTTCTAGGATCTTATTCATATCTAGGGGATTTTTAGGTACCTTTTGTGCTTTCGAGCTTTGGGATTTGCTACCCTACCCATATGGTAGATCCCTCCTACGATTGTCCTCCTGATTATTGGCTATATTTGGGTGACCTTAGTTTTCTTACCTAGGTATCGTATGGGTTACTTGTAGAGGTTATTCTATTAGTGTCCTAGTTAGGTAGGGATTTGAAATCACAATCGCTTTCTGCGTTGAAGCTGAGGGCCACTATAATTGGTTACACAAATCCACTTATAGTGTATGGAAGTATTAATCCTCTCCTAGGAGAGACATACCTTCTACATTCAGGAGCCCATTTATCCTCCCCTTGGCTTTCTTTCATTTTGGCTTAGATTCTCTTAGGAGTGTGCTCTGTGTGCACTAGATTGCTCTAGGATTCATAATTAGTTGAGTCTCTTTATTTTTGTGGAGTCATCATAGATCAAGGACAGGAATCTCATTGTTCTCAATGGTTAGCAGGCTTTCTACCTTGTACACCTCCTCCTCCTTCATGGAAGAGATTTAGACAATCTAAGTGGACTCACAATCACTGTGATTCACACACTGGTCTCATCATGAGTCATGCATCGAAGATCCCGTAAAACCCTCCTTATTCGTCCTCCAGGATGGGGAATGTTCCTTTGAGTGTATATGGGACTCGAGAAGAAACCGATCTGTTTGATGTTGGTGGATCATTAAATGCATGATCCCAATTTTTAGATTATGTAAATATTAACCAATGATCTTCTCCTTGAATGTCGAGTGGTGAGACTCATCCTAATACTTCTAGCACTAGCCCTTTCATATTTGGCATGCCAAACCTTTCAAAACATTTTTTGTCATCTTCTGTGGATCTTGGTATAGATCCTAGTACTACGCTTGGAATCACTTCCATTCCTTACCATGCGGATGGGTTTGGTAATGGTCATATTGCACCTTCCACTCCCTTTATGGGAGGATCTTCATACCCATTACCCAGGCCTAATGCTAGTATTATTTTGCATGAAAGAGGCCCTAAGCATGTGAACAATGGAAGCACAACTTACATTCCATCCTATTCTCCATCATCTTCTGCACCTATTTCTTCGAACACATTTCTCGTGACGCATCTTCCCCATAACTCACATGGTTCTTCGGGATGGAGTGCTACCTCCGAACATGTTGTTCCCTTGTTTACCAGTACCTTTGCGTTGGGAGGTTGCGTACCTCTTTATGTGTCTGGTGTTCAACTTTTCTATCAACCTTATAATTATGACTATGTAACACCCAAATCTAAATGTATACCAAATTATAACATTCTCGTGTATCCTTTTATGGGTAAAGCGAGAGGAGGCTATTATCCCACTCGCCAAGGCCATGGTATTTACAATAACCAAACTTACATGAACCAATTTAGTTGGGGGGCATGTGTCATCTCCCAAATTTTGCATTGGGTCACAATTTACTAATCACACTTTCCACATTCATTAGATTTTGTCAAATTGATGCTAAGGGTCAAATAATTGCCCTGGAGGAAAATTACTAATTTCTTAGGTTGGGGGTGGAAGCTTTGGCATTTGGAATAAGGGGGATAATGAATGATGTTTGAACATTAGAATGGCATAAATATTTAATAAAGGAGCTAAATAAATAAATACAAGAGAAAATTGAAGTGGCAATGGAGCCTGGAGACACATGGAGACTATGGAGCCCACATAAGCTATAAATTTGGTGCCACATGGCATCCTCTTCTTGCAATTTTGAATCCATGGTAAACCTAAAGGTTATTGTATGACTTAGAAGGCTAATACACTTGGCCATATGAATCATAGGTCGAATTTTGGAGGAAGTGTAACTTACATGGGCCCGGGAAGAGTCATTTTAGAGTTAGTGAGACACTTGGACTAGATTCCCTAGCTCTATAACAACAATGATGAAGATGCTATGACACCTATGACAAAAATCAGATATGAAGGATGAAATCTAACATATCTGACATGTCAAGTCGAAATGGAGCATACAAGTGGGCTATCATGTGATTTGGGGAAGCTCAATGGGATCCAACTCAAATTTGGGGAAGGTGGAAGGCTAGGAAAGGGAGGACACATGGCAAATCATGAGCACACACCCTAATTCGAATTGGCTTGAGTTTGTGGATGGATTGGGAACCTTCGAAGGCTAAGGATGTTTATAAAATACAGGAAGCAACAAAGATAATGGGTTTTGATCATTTGAGAAATTGTTATTTGTTGGAAAAGAAATCCAACTAACCTCTACAATCCGCTGAGGAGCTCACCCACTAGCCTGCCTTCTAATGCCAAATATTGTTCCACCTGTAAAAGAATATATATTTTTAGTTAAAACTTGTAATGAAAGTAATTTGGATAATATGGCATCATAATAGATAAACTTATGGGCATAAAGTTCAAAGAAAAAACTAGCAGAGCGCAAATAAGCAAACATTTTCAGCTCAATGGTAGGGGTTTTAAGAGATGAGTCTGGGCAAGCCGATGAGTCTGTAGATTTGGTAAATCTGTACGCCGATCTATACAGCCTGGAAATATCTACAATGATTTAAATGCTGCACATGCAAGCATATATGCGAGGGAGATGAATGATGGTTGTACTCAACTGCTGTCGAACCCAAGGAAGTAACTGACTAGTGATTAGAGGTGGAGTTTTTCGACCACTTGAAAATACAGCCAGATGCGACCATGATGGATGCCATATCATGTCGAATGAGGCCATATGGCTATGGAGGAGGATGCAGGATGATGCTAAGGCATGGTGTTATGTCACATACTCAAATGGAAGCCTTTGGCACTTTGACAGGCTTGTCTTAAAGACAAGTCTATCTGGTAAATAAGGATTTCCATTCCATGACCCCCATATGGCAACAAGTGACCTCCTCCTTATCACCCAACCCCAAGCCTCCATAAAGATGCCGAGAAGAAACCACCACAGTCTTAGTTCTCCACGTGACTTATCACCACGTTGTTCAGGATGTCTTTTATTATACATGTCCCAATAAACATTGCCTGGTTGGATGATACCTTCCCGTTTCCACCTTTCATCCAAAACCACATCCCCATCAATAAATCCCTCTCCGTTGATGTGGTGAGCCGTGTCCTCTATATCCAGTCAAAAAACAACCTCACACTCCCTGCTAACAAACCAACACTCCCTTTGGCAATCGATACCCAAACCACAACAAAGCATAGGCCACCCAAAAACCACCAGTAATGATCCCCAAACAACAACCATCAAGAGAGAGAATCCCCTTACCACTAAGAGTAAAACCCCATCAGGAAATGAGGAGTATCTCGACCCAATGGTGGTACCAAAAACAACAACAACAAAAAAAACTAAAAAGACCACAAAACAATGAAAAATACCTCCACCTAAATAAAAGTGCCCAAAAAAAAAAAATCCCAATTCCAATATAACCTAACAATCACCTCACAAGCAATATGTATCAACAAAACCCTAACAACACCCCATAACTCCTCCTGTCCAACATGATCCCTCTCCTCTCTTCTTCCTCCCTTCTAACTATATTATAATACTCATCCATGAATGTGACTTTATATTATAGTGTTCTCCACCCCAATAACTCCTCCCTCTACTCATCCTTTTGACTTTATATTACACTACTCATCCATGAACGTGACGTTATATTATAGTGTTCTCCACCCCCATAACTTCTCTCGTCCAACATGATCCCTCTACTCTTCCTTTTGACTTTATATTATAGTACTCGTCCATGAATGTGACTTTATGTTATAGTGTTCTCTATACAAAAATAAATAAAAAATGAGAAACGTGAAAAGACTTCACAATAAAATATAGTTTAATAAGCACAATTTTTGGAAAGATTCCTTTTGCATTTATAATAAATTAATAAATTTGGATTTGTATTGTGACTTTATGTTATAGTGTTCTGTAGAAAGATTTTTCTTTTATGATTTGGTTTTTAAACATGTCTTAGTCCTCTCTCAAAGCAAGATGGAGATAAGATAGACCGAAATGGAATTTCTTGGATTTAAAATCCAAAGAGGACAGATCATCCTGCAAAAGCATGTCTTCAACATCTTCAGCCGTTTTTCTGACCAAATCCTTGGTAAAACTCAGTTGCAGAGATTTCTTGGTAGTCTCAACTACATCAGACCCTTTTACAAAGGACAGGCCATTGATATTCATCTTGTTCAACAAAGATTAAAAAGGAATTATGTAAAGTGGTCACCAGATTTGACTTTGGTTGTGCAGCATATCAAAGCCAAAGTATTAGATTTGCCTCCTCTCTCTTTACCTCAAGGCTCAGGACAGCTAATCATTCAAATATATGCTTCTTCCCACACTTGGGGTGGCATTTTACTTGAGGTTATAGAAGGAAAAGAACATGTGTGTGGTTATGGTTTGGGTTCCTTCAAAGCAACAGAACTCAACTACCCTTCCAGCCACAAAGAAATTTTGGCTGTTAAGAAAATAGTCCAGCATTTTATTTTATTTCTGAAACCAGTTAGATTTGTTATTGGAACAGATCTAAAGATAATGCCTTGTATTTTTAAAAATGAAAATTTGATGGCAGAAAAAAGTAGTCGTATTTTAAAATGGTTTATTTGGCTCAGTAATTTTGATTTTGACATTGTGTATAAGCTAGGTTATCTCAATTGCCTTGCTGATATGCTCACAAGAGAACAGTCTAAAGAAACTGCTCCTACTCTCAGCATGTTCTCAGCTGGTGCCTCCAGTTCAGATGCAGATAGTGGTAAAGCACCACTTTATCAACCCAGAAATGGCTTATTCCTGAAACCATTGGATGAATCACTTTCGGAAGCAGAATGAAGACAACTCCTTGATTATGCATCAAGAAAAGAATCTAAAAGATATCTCAACCTTACTCTTATCAAGCAAATTCAAACCTCTCCATTAAAAATGGAGATAATGGAAAGATGGAAGAGAGAAGCATACAAAAGTTTTGAAAATGCCCAAGAAAAACTGAAAGGTTGCAGAGAGCTTTGGATAGACTGCAACAAAGAAAAAGATGGTCTGATTTGGTATGTGGACATTGGAGATGGAAATTTAACATGGACATCTTACAATATGATTCTTCAGTTGTGTAGAGATCAACGCAAAATTGTCATTTGTGCAGACCCAACCAACCTTAGGCATGGCATATGGTCTGGTTGGACAGAAGTATTCCTTGATAAGTTTTGTCCAAGAACAGATTGGGTAAATCATCATGCAAATTTCATACTGCATATGAAGGCTGACATTGAAGTGGCCGACAGAGAGCATCAATGGTTTAAATTTATGCTCCTTCATCATGGTGGATGCTACACATGGCTAGAGCATACTGTATACACTTCTCAAAAGCACATCAAACGAGATGCTCAAGGACAAATAATTGACTCAAAGGTGTATACGAAGCAAATCCCTTTAAATTTTCGAGTGGAGTCATTATTCCAAGGTGAATACCTTTGCGAATCCAATGAAATATTTCATGGATCAGATATTGAAAGATGCTTCAGTCCAAATTTGTACTCGTCAATCCAGTTTGAAGAACACCCACAAAACATAGATGACTTCAAGGACTATGACTTAGATATTCCAGGATTTGACTGTCCTTGTGGCGAAATAGACCTTGGAAATAGATGAGAAGTCTGCATCTGCCGACAAGGAAGAGACCCATACGATTGAAGTGAAAGCTGTGGTGGGCCATTAAAGACCGTCGTGGGCCGATTCTACTCCACTTATTACTATTTTGTTTTTTGTAGTGATTAAGAGAAGTCAGTCATAATGAAGATTCAGGGTCCCTGCATGTCTACTCACTTTAAGGGACGAGATAATCACCGATGGTTGTCCCCATTTGTCACCCCGGATGATTTCATTTTGACTCATTAGTGCCGGTCTTGAGTCATCGGGATACCGGTTGAAGTCTTATAAATAAAGAGCTAAGGGCTCATTGTTGGGCATTGGATTTTAGAGAAGTCGATCATGTCCTAAGCTTAGTTGAGTCTGAAGTAATATGCTCTACGAGTTGCTCCCAAGAGTATAACATTGCACCATAAAGCTTATAATCTGTAAATGTCTTTATGTTAGCAAAATTTTGTTTTTGTAGTGATGAGCTTCGTCCTCCAAAGCCGATCTACATGTCTGTAAAAATTTTGTAACTGCTGGATCAAGAAGAATATAGAGCTGTTTCAATATTGGTATATCTTGGTATCAAGATTGAAACAGCTCTATTTTCTTCTTGATCCAGCAGTTACAAACATTTTACAGACATGTAGATCAGCTTCAAAGGGCGAAGCTCATCACTACAAAAACAAAATTCTGCTAACATAAAGACATTTACAGACTATAAGCTTTTTGGTGCGATGTTATACTCTTGGGAGCAACTCGTAGAGCATATTACTTCAGACTCAACTAAGCTCAGCACATGAGCGACTTCTCTAAAATCGGATGCCCAACAATGAGCCCTCAACTCTTTATTTATAAGACTTCAACCGGTATCCCGGTGACTCAAGACTAGCACTAATAAGTCAAAAGGAAATCATCTGGGGTGACAAATGGGGACAACCATCGGTCATTATCTCGTCTGTTAAAGTCAATAGACATGTGGGGACCCAAAATATTCATTATGACTGAATTCTCCTAATCAGTACAAAAAGAAAAATAGTACAAAGTGGAGCAGAACTGGCCAACGATGGTCTTTAATGGCCCACCCCACCTTTCACTTTAGTCGTATGGGTCTCTTCATTGTCGACAAATGCAGACTTCTCATCCGTTTCCAAGGTCTATTCCACCACAAGGATAGTCAAATCCTGGAATATCTGAGTCATAGTCCTTAAAGTCATCTATGTTTGGTGGGTCTTCTTCAAACTGGACTGGAAGGTACAACTCTGGACTGAAGCATCTTTCAATATCTGATCCATGAAATATTTCATTTGATTCGCAAAGGTATTCACCTTGGAATAATGAATCCACTCGAAATTTTAGAGGGATTTTCTTCGTATACACCTTTGAGTCAATTCTTTGTCCTTGAGCATCTCGTTTGATGTACTTTTGAGAAGTGTATACAGTATGCTCTAGCCGCATGTAGCATCCGCCATGATGAAGGAGCATAAATTTAAACCATTGATGCTCTCTGTCGCCCACTTCAATGTCATCCTTCATATGCAGTATGAAATTTGTATGACGATTTACCCAATCTGTTCTTGGACAAAACTTATCAAGGAAGAATTCTGTCCAACTAGACCATGCACCATGCTTAAGGTTGGTTGGGTCTGCGCAAATGACAATTTTGTGTTGCTCTCTACAAAACTAAAGAATCAGATTGTAAGATGTCCATGTCAAATTTCCATCTCCAATGTCCACATACCAAATCGAACCATCTTTTTCTTCGTTGCGATCTATCCAAAGCTCTCTGCAACCTTTCAGTTTTTCTTGGGCATTTTCAAAACTTCTGTATGCTTCTCTCTCCCATCTTTTCGGTATCTCCATTTTTAATGGAGAGGCTTGAATTTTCCTGATAAGAGTAAGGTCGAGATACCTTTCAAGTTCTTTTCTTGATGCATAATCAAGGAGTTGTCTTCGTTCTGCTTCCGAAAGTGATTCATCCCATGGTTTCAGGAATAAGCCATTTCTAGGTTGATAAAGTGGTGCTTTACCACGATGTGCATCTGAACTGGAGGCACCAGCTGAGAACATGCTGAGAGTAGGAGCAGTTTCTTTAGACTGTTCTCTTGTGAGCATATCAGCAAGGCAATTGAGATAATGCCTGGTATTTTTAAGAATGAAAATTTTATGGCAGAAAACAGTAGTCGTATTTTAAAATGGTTTATTTGGCTCAGTAATTTTGATTTTGACATTGTGTAGAACTCAAAAAGTTACTACATCAAATGTTTCTTTGAATTTTAGTGGGAAATTTTCAGCTTTTGCAACAAGAGGGACTGGAGTTCCTTCAATGGTTGTCCCATGATCTGTAGTATTTTCCCAATAGAATAAGGGGAGTGCTGAACCTTTTGCTAAGTTCAACTCACAACTGGAATCAAGCATATAGTCTAAAAAATATGGTTTAAACTCATTAGGGAAAAACAAGACTCTTAGAAACATCTTAGGACCAGTGAACATTCCTAAAGTAAGATTAGGAGAAGGTTCTTTCTTTTCTGGACTCTTCATAGCTTGATCATAGTGCTTTCTTAATTCTTCATCTGATGATTGATCTCTTTCAATCTGTATAATCTTAACGATACTTTTCAACTCTTCAATCTCTGTTACCAGGCTTCTGAGCTACTATTGCTTCTCTTTGATTTGCATTTGGAGCATTTTCTCTTTATCTCTCCTATAACACTATCTGCTTTCATGACCATTAGGGTAGCTTTTATAGATTTCAATAGGATTATACAGAACAGGAGTTACAAAACTCACCTTTCCTTTACCTTTATCTTGCTCAAGCATTTTTAGCAATCTCTTCTTTTCATCTTTCAAGGATGCTCTTAGCATATATTCAAAGGAAGGAGTTTCAGACAATTGTAAGTCTATGGCTGCAATTTGTTTTTCAATGTTCTGTGGCTTGTTCATAGAGAACATATACAGCGAGAAATCATAGAGTCTGCAGGCTCAAACCCTCCCAAATTTGGTTTAGAATCTGACTCTGAAGAGGAAGAATAAGAAGCAAATTTTTTAAGAGCAGCATTGTCGTTATCAGACTTAGAGTCATCGGATGCAGTTGATGCATTTGAATGCAAGAATATTACTTCACCCGAGGGTGACTCGGTTTCTGAACTGGAATGTAGATCCCACCATTGCGGATCTAATTGAGCACATAAGGTAGCAAGCCTTGGTTTGGACTTCTTTTTCGGACATTTATTTGCCCAATGGCTTTTTTGGCTGCTTATGAAGCATGTTTCCTTATCATTTCTATCTGTTCTTTGTTTAACAAACTTTTTATGAGGCTGTTTGTTATATTTCCTGGAAGTTTGATATCCATGCTTTGTTTTATGCTTATAGGGCTTTCCTGTATCCAGATGATATCTAGGAGCACTAGAATAGAAGCCTTTCTTATGTTTAGATTTATGACATTTGCAATCTTGTGATAGATGACCTCTATTGTATGCACCACATCCCCAATCATGCATTTTTGCAACATTCTTACAGAAGGATGATGAGTACATACTTTGATGACGCTTGAAGTCTTTACTGACTCTTTTTTCCAAGCAGTGTTCTTGCCATGTTTCTAGTATGTAACTATGCAACTGGGCTAGAGAGAGGCCTTGGTAATTAATGTTCTTGTCTTTCATATATTGTTCTACAGCATCCGGAACATGACCAGGGAAGCTTCTGAGATAATGCTTTAGATAAGCAGGGTCTCCTGATTTTTCGGAGGAAATCAAGAGCTGTTTCATATAACAAAAATATTCTTCACTCTGTGCAAGATTACAGAGTCGAGCTGACATGAATAGAGAAGCAATATGTTCGTAATATTCCCTTTCATCAGGTCCATAGAATTCTTTACCCAATGCTTTGAGTGTCTACTGATCAACATCTTCAGCAGAAAGCATTTCATTGCTGGCTTCTTATGGGGCCATCTCCACCACTCATTGGAAACTCCTGAAAGACCTGCGATTATCTATCCAGCCAATTGTTGACCTGTAAGGGTACCATCTTGGGTTCTTTTGGAAAGGGTCCATTGTCCTAACATTATTGTAGTCTTAATATCATTTTGGGATTGACACTGGATATTTAAGACAGGCTCGTCAGGCATTTGGGACAACTGATTATTCATGGTGTTAATTCCAAATTGGAACCTTGGGTTTGGAGCCTTCAAGGCTTCAGGCATCTGGAGGTCAAGGGTATTTTCACGAGTATGTGGATTATGAATGGATGAAGACTCTGCCCTATCATGACAAGACATCATATTCAAATATTTAGTATCTAAGGTAGGCGAAATTTTTTTAAAGTGACCAATCCACTCCTTAAATTCATCACATTCTTCTTCATCTCTACCAAAATTAAATTCTGGTTTCTCATCCTCTGAAATACTTAGCATGCTAAAAGAAACACTACGATGATGCTTATTCTCTTTCTTTGGTGTTTCTTTTCTTTTATGACCTTGTGATGCTAAGGCAAAGACTGAGGGATTGACACCTAGGACTTTCTTTTCAAGCTCTTGAGTTTGAGTCAAAAGCTCTTCTAACTTGGCCAATCTTTTCTCAGTTTTATCCACAACTTTTTCAATTGCTTCTTTCATCTCTGCAGAATATTTCAAGAGATGATCTAACAGACCTAACTTGGTCTCTACGAAGGAAATTTTCTCTTTTTCTTCTACCACCATATTTTTTAGAACAAGGAGATCATAGGCCATGTCATCAAGCCTTTTTGTGCAGTCATTTTCTGCTGCATATTGCTCCAGTTAGAAAGCTTGATGTCATCAGAGACAGACTCATAAGGGCCTGAAGATTTATATGGTAGAAATTCCTTTTTGATCTGGCCGTCTATTGAGTATTGCCGGAAGGGTACCTCAGGCACATTCCTACCTAGAACATAGGACTTACGTCCTTGGTTATTAACTTCCATAGCATCACCATATCTAGATAGACTAAGCATACCTAGTGTTGGGGGATCTCTATTTTTTTGGTGTTGGATCCTCTGAAGTATTTATCTACATGCTGGGAAATCTTTATGTTGGCCACAGTGTTTTGTTTCATACAAACCAATGAAAGAAGTAGAATTTGACTGGGATGCAGAGTTAGAGTCGGATTCGGCTTATCGTCGAGCATCATTGTAAGAGGCCACAGAGGTAGATCTGATAAGAGGAGGTGTAAATCTGGGAGCAGGGGTTTGTGCTGGTAATCTGAAAGAACTGGTTTGGTGATCAAAAGTTAAAGGTTGGTTCAGGATGGAACGTTGCAAGCATTCAATATTTCTAAGTTCTTGGTATTTAACTTCCCATTGCTGGGGATAATTTATACCAGTCTAGTCGAAAGTAACAGGGGTAGCTTGATGAGATTTGTCAAATTCCACCATGATTTATAAGAGCGAACTCTGATGGACATGAGATCGGAGTGGAGGCGGGGTATCATTTCCAAAACGTATACAGACAGCCCCTTTTAACTAGATAATTTTAGATCCTTGCATCATTTTGAATCCCTGAGGTTGGATATAGGCTTTCAACAGATCATAAATATGGGGATCCTCTAGGCTTATAGAGTATTTTGAAAAGACAGTTCCATAAGCGAGACCGTCATGGAGAGGGGCAGTAAAACCACCAATAATCGCATCCGCAAAGTTGCGATGATAAGTATCAACCGCAACGCAAAGAGAAGACACAAGGAGATAAGGCTGAACAAGCGTACCTAGACCAACATTTATTGCACCAAGATGTGCGTATTGATAACCTTCCTTAATAGCCCAATCAATTTGTGCTTTATCGATTAAATTTATATGGATGGGCTCTTTAGAATCAGTAAAAGAGACATCTATAGAAGAAACTCTAATCTGAGTAGCAGACTTATATTGCCACCAATTTAGCTTATAAACATCAGAATGAAGTATTTTAGGTAACTCCTAATCCTAAGAAGGATTAAAATCTTGGATGTTAACTATAGAAGAATTAGATGAAGATGGTTCATTCATAAAAGAGGATCTTCTTTCTGCAAGATAGACTTCTATATTATTATCAGACTGACAATCTAATGTAGCGAGCGAAACTGTATCCATTGAAGGGTCCATGAATAAACTGGGATTTTTAGCTCACGCTTGTCTCTGGTAAAACAAGGACTTACAACGCTAACTCACAGCTACGGCCTCTCCTCAGACAACCCAAAATTAAATCCCTCATGCCCAACAATTTACTCAGCTGTTATTTCTATAGCCTACAGGAAACAACTTTACTAGACTGCAATCAGAAAATACAGATCGAAAATACAGGGTAAACTATTTATCAGTAGAATTAGAAGATATCAAACAATGAACTCACAGAAATTCTCCGAGCTTCTGGCTCTGATACCAAGATATACCAAGATCGAAACAGTTCTATATTCTTCTTGATCCAATAGTTACAAACATTTTACAGACATGTAGTGATGAGCTTCGCCCTCCGAAGCCGATCTACATGACTGTATAATGTTCGTAACTATTGGATCAAGAAGAATATAGAGCTGTTTCGATCTTGGTATATCTTGAAGAGGCCACAAAGGTAGATCTAATAAGAGGAGGTGTAAATCTCAGAGTAGGGGTTTGTGCTGGTAATTTCAAAGAACTAGTTTGCCGATCAAAAGTGAAAGGTTGGTTCATGATGGAACGGTGCAAACATTCAGCATTTCTAAGTTCTTGGTATTTGACTTCCCATTGCTGGGGATAATTTATGCCTTGGTATATAAATTTATATGTGAAAATAAAAATAAAAATAAAAATAAATAAAAATATAGAGATGGTTTATTCTATATTTTATGGAAATAGAAATGACTTCTAAACTCTAGAGGATTTGTATGTGAAGAGGAAATTGTTGAAATTGAAATTTGCGTTGCTGAAATTGCAATTTTAATTGCAAAAATGGATTCAATGTCCTTGATTATGCAATTCCAGCAACCCAAAATTACCATTTCAACCATCATCAACCCGAAACTACAATTTTAACAATTTCAATTAAATTTCAACCAAAAAATTCTAAATTTTAAATGTAAATCATCTTAAATTTAATTTACTTTTGAAATCAAAACAAAAATAAAATAAAAATAGTCACAAAATGCAACAATCAACTAAATGTGGTACTATTAAGCAAAAATATATGATCCCTTAAATTTCATTATGCTAGGCAGTGTGTGAACATGGAAATTTCATAGGCAATGTGTGAACATGGAAATTTCATAGACAAGTAAAAAAAGTGCTGCCTCGCTTATCCACTTAGCTGGTGAAAGGAGTAAATGTCTTATTTTTTTTTAAGGCATAACAATGTTCAGCTACATAGAGTTAACAGTTTACAAGGTTTGAATGTAGCATTAAGGAGTATCTTAAAAATGCATCTTGTCATCAACCTATATACACTTCCGAGGCTGTCATTCTCCAACTTAACTTTTATATATGAAAAAACTACTTTAATTTCTGTGTGACGAGACCAGTCTGAATAGCATATCTTCAAAAGAAGGAAGCAAAACTAAACCTCCATAGATCGAACATTAAACTATAAAATCAAATTTAAAATGTATTAATCTGTTAACATTTAAACTCTGACTATTTTTTTGCTCTATACAAGAGTTCTGAGCATGTATGTAGACACAGCAATTTGATACCGTAAAATGTATTAATAATTGTGTTTTTTTTTGCTATGCTGGACTGGTGAATCGTGTCTGGCCATGGGCAGACACGAGATCAATGCTTTAAACAATATGGTAAAAATGTAATGTAATTCTGATTGAATTTGATAAAATAAAATAAAAATGACATGATTTCAGTACTCATTTAGAAGTTTAGAAACGCGGTCTGCAATTGAAGCCTTGGCAGCTGGAGATACACCTTCTTCGCCGATGATAGTTGCCAAAAATCCTTCCGCCAGGACTCTGTTCTCTATCACTATGGCCTCATCCTTCTCCGGAACACTCCAACCATCTTTAGAAAACGCAATCTGCCATCCCCCACCAACATTAATTTACAGCAATTAATGCAAAGAAACAGATAAAGATTATGAAATGAATTCTGAGAATATAAGGCATTGACGATACCCCTAGGCCGGCCGATGAAATCGAAAACAGAGTGCAGTAGCCAGGGAGAAAATTCTTGTCCTTGAAAACGTCTTTCAATTGCTCAATCGCCTTCGCTTCCGCCTCGCTGTATGAACCTGCATTTTCACACGCTATCCTGCACATCTCATATTAACACTTTGCGACAGAACTCAATGCCTGTGAGTGGCAAGATGAATACAATTCGCACCAGTTTCTCATATGGGCCTGGAATACGTTTACCATTAAATCCCATAAGTTCCACTTTTTCAATACTAAACACACACGAATTGGTTTTTGTTGTTTTAACAAACTTACAGGTTACAAGATCCATGTAGAATTCCAATGTATTGCCCAACTCTTCGGCCGTCTTGTGCTTCCATTTGAGAAGAAGGTGGGCGACTAT
>LPNX010702077.1:22239-43728 GCA_001517045.1 Pseudotsuga menziesii
AATTTTGAATTCGAAATAGGCCGATTTGATAAGGAAGGGGGCGCAATTGAGTCTGGCAATGGCCATGGTAAACAATCTCCTCCACATCCAGTAATTAATTTAACTCCTTTTCATGGTATTTAGTTGCAAATTTGGCAGACATGTTTTTCCTGAGCGGTTTAATTGTTTATGCAGCTTTATGAGATGATAAAAATGCTCAGTTAAAGAAAAGTGCAGTCGTGGAGAGAATGTTTAATACCCTCGTAACACAGAAATTAACTATCTTTAATTTTAGTCATGTGATAAAATTAACAGATTTGGTAGAAGTTTTATTTTATTAATAAAATGTGAATATCTGGATATAAAAGTTAGAAGGGTTGGTTACCAACTATTAAGACATATTAAAGTTTTAGGCAAAAGGAAATGGAAGCATACTTAAGAAAGCAAAAATGGAAAATAAGAGGAAAAGAGAAAGACACGAAAATGAGGAAAGAGTTGTCAAAACATCTAGGGCACTGTAGGCTTTATGCAGCTAATATCTAAAAGATGTTAGGCTTTGAAGTGGAACTGTCATTGAGCACATTAAAGAGGTGTTAAGTTATGTCGGTAACTAAAAATGAATCATAATCTTAGGTCCTGGCCAAGAGGATGGAGTCTTTGTAGACTGAAAAAAAGTTTCAAAGTTCCTAAGGCAAGGTGAAGTGTAACTATCTAATTTTTAGTTCGAAAAAAAACATAGATAGTTTTCATTAATAAAATGAATCTTATTTTATTGATGATAATGGATTATGTTTTAATTTCTTAATAATCTTTTTTATTAAGTGGTTAGAGATTAAATAAAATAGCCAAGCATGAATGCATCTTCTCATTATTAAAGAAGTAAATAATGTCTTGGGTTATACTTTCCATGAATGCATCTTTTCATTATTAAAGAAGTAAAGAATGTATCTAGTTTATATTATTTGTATTCAGCTATCACTCATAATAGTGCCATGTTAAAATATTACTTCTTATTTTTGTAATTAAACTCTACATGTTTATTATTGGAAGGGTTGGGCATAAAAATGGTCGGATAGAAACTTTGTATAAAAAGAAAACCCTAGTTCTATATTGAACACTTCAAAGCCTTAAGATTAGACAAAATAACCGATAATGATATAACCACTGAGCAAAACAATAGGGATTTTTCGTAATGACAAATATAGACTAAACCTTTAAAGAAATTTAATGAGATAACCACTGAGTTGCCCTTGAACAATGATATTTAACATTTTTTTTTAAAATATGTAAATAAAATATTTGTCACTGTATTAACTAGGGTAATTACCCAAATAAACCTAACATGCACACTCGTAGAAGTAATAATTTTATAAAAATGAAACAAGAATGCATTCAACACCTCCAATAAATAAAATAGACTTCATTTAAGATTTTAAAAGAACCGACTTTTCTCCACGGGATGTTGTAATAAAGCCTATTCAAATAAGTATGTTTAATACTGAAATTTTAATATAAACAGAGTAAAGGGTAAATACTTTAACTCTAGAGAATTTTCCTCGTCATATCGCGGGAGGGCACGGAGGAGAATCGAAATCTCAAAGAACAAAATAATTATCCACCCAAAGAATATGGTAACCAAAGGTAAGTCACCTCAAGATATTTGGTTCTCTAGTGTTTTTTCATATACCAAAAGAGAAAAGAACCAAGCTGGATCTTTTCGGAAAGAAAGGAGTATTTGTTAGGTACTGTGAGGCCTCCAAGGCCTTCAGAATATATATACCAGTTTTGGCACCATATGGAAATTAGCAGGGATGCAACCTTTGATGAAGATGTGGCTCTCAAGAAGTCGAGAAAGTGTCAACCTGAAGAAACATATGAAGAAGTTGTAGCTCCCAGAGCTGCAGAACTAATGAAATAAGTTGCACCTTCTCATGATGATGACATTCTAGAAGGACATGATATGTTGGAGCCCCAAGAACCTCCCCACATGAATGTCTCCAACAAGAGAAAGCCAACTTGGGCCCGTGAGCAGGGTAATTTTTAATGGCGAAATTTCACCAATTGGCTAGTTTTTGGGTTTTTTCAAAAAATAAATTCGTTATTTGGTGTCTAATATTGCCTATATCTACAAAAAATATGTTTTTTTATCATAATATTCGCCAAAATTTATACATTTCAGTGTTAATTTTATGTTTAATATTTAATATTCGCCTATGTATCTATAAACATGTTTTTTCAATCCAAAACAATAGCCTAGAATACTATACTTAAGTATAATATTAGAATACTTAAAAAATACCCTTCCTGTGAGATTAATCAAGAAGCAGAAAGGTATGGTGCTCCAGAAGGCTCCACAAGGCAGAGCAAGAAGCCAAATCCATTTCCTGGTTATGCGGCTTTGATGTGTGATTGTGTAGACAAAGAACCTACTTGTTTTGAAGCAGTTATTCAAAATAAAGAATGGGTAGAAGCTATGACAGAAGAATACCAATCCATAATGAAGAATGATGTATGGAAAATAGTTCCCAAGCTAGAAGGAAAAAGTGTGGTATCTTCCAAAAATGGATCTACAAGATAAAACATATAGCCGATGGAAGTATCGAGAAGTACAAAGCCATATTTGTGGCCCGTGGATTCTCTCAAAAAGAAGGAATTGATTATGAAGAGACATTTGCTCATGTAGCAAGGTACACTTCTATCGTAACCATCATGGCACTAGGAGGCAAGACAGAATGGAAGATACACCAGATGGATGTGAAAACAACCTTCCTAAATGGTGTTATTGAAGAGGAAGTGTACATAGAACAACCACAAGGTTTTGAAGTCAAAGACAGGAGAACACATGTCTGTAAATTTAATAAGGTTATGTACGAACTAAAATAAGATCCAAGAGATTGGTATGGAGGAATCGATATTTTTCTAACGAGATTGGGCTTTAGAAAAATTAATACTGATCCGAACCTTTAATTCAAGGATATGGATAATGAACATGCCATATTATTGTTGTATGTGGATGACTTGTTTCTGAGAGGTAATGAGAAACAAATCTTACAGTGTAATAAGAAGCGTGTTGCATAATTCAAGATGAAAGACCTTGGCTTGACGCACTATTTTCTAGTATTGAAGTATGGTAGAGCCTAGAAGGAATCTTCCTTAACCTAGGAAAGTATGCAGTGGAAATACTGAAAAGGTTTGGCATGTTGGAATGTAAAGACATGGCCACACCCATGGATACAGACTTGAAGTTATTGCATGATGCTTCGTCAAAATTAGTGGATGTGACACTATACAAACATACCATTAGTTCATTAATGTATCTAACTTATACTTGAACAGATATATGCTTTGCTGTGAACACTTTGAGTCAGTATCTGGTTGAACCTAGACATGTTCACTTGGTAGCTGCAAAGCATGTGATGAGGTACCTAAAAGGTACGATATACTATGCTATCAGTTATACTAGAGATCATGACTTCAAACTGTATGGTTATAACCATGGTTGACTTGATCCCGTAATTCTAAAATGACTTAGTTTTTATTAGTATTGGTAGCTCCAAACTTGATCCCGTCCTCTCTATGTATGTTTTAGTTGTTATTAGTATTGGTAGCTACACAAAGACCTGATCCCGTAATTCTAAAATGAAGGATTGTTTGAGTACCATGGATGTGTTGTCCATGATCCCGTAATTCTGAAAGGAATGATCATGTTGGTTGTTATTATACCCACCATAGATGATGTTACTCCAGCCTTGTGTTGTTGATGATGATGTTGTTATTCCTATCTCATGTTGTTGTTGTTATTCCATATGTATGCTAATGAGACAGGCTCGTGTTGTCATTGTTCTTATTGTTCCAATTTTATGCTGATGAGATACCCTAGTGTTGTCAATGTTAGTTATGTATGAATTTTTATGTAGAAGATGATGTTCCATACTGCAGATGATGATTCCTGAGTCCCATGCTGCATATGATGATCCATTTCCATGCTACATATTGTTGAAATAATAACTTCGAAGAATATTCTACTTGTGCTTCACATTATTATTGTTCCTCCTTCAGGAGAAGTTACTGATGTAAAAGTTCATGTAAATGTCATGAGGTACACCCTCGGTTCTAATTCGGGTAAATAGCACCCAAAAAATATGATTATAATTATTATTGTGAAGTTTACCTAAGCAAGTCGTCCCTGTTATAGATGATTTTACCACACTTGGTAGATCACATCTTTATGGCCTTACATGTCCCTCTGCAAACTCTTTGGACCCCCTTGCTTGAATTATAATTTCATGATCCAAGAAAATCCCTAAAAAACACATTTTTGTTGGTATACGCGACATTTAAGCTAATATCCGTGTGTACATGCACCTTGCTCCACTATAGCCTGCGTACATCAGCAAATGTGCATAAAAACAAAAAAAAAGGATTTTTCCTCAATGAGTCTTGACTAACTCGACTCGTGGCATTCCATATGCCTGGAAACGCTCTGAATCAACCCTCCATTATCTATTAGAGGGTTATATATTGAGCCTCTTGGATGCATTAAAGGGGAAGAATATTGGAGAACAAGGAAACTATAGTTCATTGTCTCCTCATATGCTTATGCTTAATTTTGCATCCTATTGTCCTTTTGAGCACAAATTGCTGCTCTTCCCAAGCTTTCTAGTGAGATGGAGAATTGAAGTGGTGGAGGCCCAAATGGAGGACTCGGTTTCTCCATTTCGATGAGGTGCCGACAGAGTTTGTCACTATTCGCTCTATTTATTATTAATAAAAATATCTATTTCTCATCCATTACATGTGTATAACTATGAATATTTTATCCATGGATGTAGTTATGTTTTCTTATACATGTTGGAATTATGTATTCTAGATTTTACCTAACACTTTAACATATATCATGATTGTCTTGTTTTCTATTGTTGAGAGTGAATTATGAATACATGCGTGTTGGAAAATCTCAATGGGGATCTACCTCAACCGTCTAGAATAAGGTATGTCCTGTATCCCTTAGTGTTAGCAACATTGTTTTATTTTTCATATTGAAATGTATCGATTTCTGGTGTCATTCAGTCTATTGTGGTCTACCCCAATCCATAGGAAGTTTCTCTCTATAAAAGAATTGGCGCCTCTGCTGGGGAGGTTCCTTTTTTTCTTTGGGGATTCGGTGCACAATGTGCTTGATTTTCTCTTTTTTTCTCTTCGTTTATGTGTCAAGTCTAGAAGTATGTGTAACACCCCAGTTTTGACCCCGTTTGCATTAAATGTATATGATGTATATATATATATATTGTAATTAATCGTGGTGGGGAGCTAAAGGCAAAAGCCCCACCATCGATTTCGTTGTTTTATGTTCGGCGATTGAAATCGTTGCCAATGGAATATTGTGCTATCTGGCACATATTAATTCTAGCATCATGTAATTATGCATTTTAATTAAAATGAACCCCAACCAGCTATGTCAATGCAACCATAATGAAAAGGGCATGATTTTCCTAAGGATAGGGAGGGAAATTATTAAACCTTGAGCCAATGGGGAAAATCCAAGTGTCAGCTATTAAACCCATTTAGTTGTCACCCACCCTTTTGACTTACTCACGTTTCCATTGTCTTATTCAGTCAACTACCACATTAAAAACCCTGATGTTAGTTGGACAGTTATTGGTGGGCAGTGTGTTAGGGTTAACCTTGACTCGGGATTGAGTCAAAGGTGGTTAGGTCTAGCACATGGTTTGGGCACATGGTTTGTTCTAGCCCATGGTATTGTCCCATGGTATTGCATGTGATTAAGCCTTTATAAGGCTTGAGGAGGCTCCATTGTAAAAGAGGCCTGGAGGTGAGCAGTGGCTAGCTCACTTGGCCCGGATGGCCAGTTTTGGCCATGTAATGAAGATCTTCATTGGTGCTGGTTTTCCCCGCATGGGGTTTCCAGGGTATATTGTGTGTCTATATGTGGTTGCTTGTGATAATGTTTATTTTCTCGCTCATTATTATATTTTATTGCTCGTTATAATCCTAACAACTGGTATCAGAGCCATGGTTTGGCTTGGTTATGCTCGTTGGTGTTTCTATGTTGAATCAAATTGTGGGGTGCATGTTCGGTGGTACCCGACACCCTAGCAGTAATTTTTTGGTCCATATGAAACTTAGCTGTAGGCAAGTTTGGATTTCTCTGGATGCTAAAAGCACAAGGTATCCCTCTCACGCGCAAAGAAGGGATGTTGCATCAAGTGTGGAATGAACCACTAGGTAGGTACGAGGGTGGCAGGTGTACTCGTAGCCTAGCTTGATGTGGATCGAAGAGGTTGAGTCTTCGATTGCGGGAGAAATGTGAGATGGTTTAATCTCGGTTTTGGGACCAAGATTGATGAGCCATGTATGTGAAGAGAATTCCTAGAGAACTGGCGGTTACAGCGGCCGGTGACCCATGTAATCCGGGAGATGGGTTTTTTTTTTTATGGACATCAATGACAGAGTTTGAATGTAGGTACAAAGGGAGCATGGCAGTAGACAAGCAATAAAGCGAGAGGACGAAGTAACGGATGGTGATGGTATAGTCACCATGAAGACACATGAAAAAAAAATTGTAATGGAGCATTTTGCATGTAAATGGGCATATGGCCGTAAGACTTGGTAAGGCATGCATACCCCTGGTAACTAAACGGTAAAGTCGGGAGATAGACCTAGGTGATAGGGGGGTGTACATGAGATTCCTCGATAAAACTTTGATGGGAGTTGGTGATTACTCCAAGTCAAGTTTAAAGGGGGGATTGTTAGGGTTAACCTTGACTCGGGATTGAATCAAAGGTGGTTAGGTCTAGCACATGGTTTGGGCACATGGTTTGTTGTAGCCCATGGTATTGTCCCATGGTATTATATGTGATTAAGGCTTTATAAGGCTTGAGGAGGTTCCATTGTAAAAGAGGCCTCGAGGTGAGCGGTGGCTAGCTCACTTGGCCCGGATGGCCGGTTTTGGCCATGTAATGAAGATCTTCATTGGTGTTGGTTTTCCCCGCATGGGGTTTCCAGGGTATATTGTGTGTCTATATGTGGTTGCTTGTGATAATGTTTATTTTCTCACTCATTATTATATTGTATTGCTCGTTATAATCCTAACACAATGGTGTGTGGCAGGACTGTCAGTCCTTTTCCACACGCACACTCCACCAGCAGACTCATTCACCCTCACGCAACTGAGAAATTGTTGTTGGTTTCATGCATGATTTTTGTTTTCCGTTGGTTTCATGCACGCTTTTGGGTTGTTGTGGGTTCTTATTGAATCGTTTTGGCCACGATAGGGCCAAGAACGATTCAGGAAATTGAATTTCACAATCAGAACTGCATATTACCTAAGTTGTCACCTCGGTTGTTCTACGGTGTTTGATTTTCTTTCCCAGAGCTATGAATTGCTTGTTTTCATGTGTGTATGCAGTGGTTGGTCTTTGGACTGTGTTGGAGTGGGAATGAAGGCTTGGTATGCTTGATAAACCTGGTGTGTTTGGGAGCCACATAGACAAAGTTAGAGGGCTCGCTTTCTTCTCCACAACCCCTGAATAGCACTGGAAGGGAAGTCAGGCACTGAGGGACTGTGTAGCAGAGAAGGGACTAATTCCTTGTGTTGGGTGTGTGTGGGTGTCCGAGAAGTCAGGCTAGATCTGGTGTAGGTGTCCTTATCTCTTCAATGAGCCCACCAGCTTAGAATTCATCTTTTCCCAGCTCCCTGATGGCTTGATAAACCCAATCATGTTGGCTTGGCTGATTTGTGTATCTTTGGCTATGTGTGAGCCTTCTTAGTTCCTTATTCCTTGGGGAACCATGCCAAACTTGGGGGTGGCAGTTTTGCTGAGAGATTAAGGAGCACACTGGCCTATGGTTGGGTGGAACATTGCAGCAACGTAGTTGGTTGTGGGATAAATTCTTCATAAAAATAAGTATTATTGACTATCTCATCTCTATAAATTGTATTTTGTTGTTTAATGAAAATGATGATCATGCTAAATGCTTGAATGTATGGTTTTGCTTCTGTTGTATGGTAATAATGTATGCATGTTTTACTTCATAGCATTTCAGTCTTTATGTGTGTATGTTCATGGGGCTAGTTGCCCAGATAGATAAGCGTTTGGTAGCGTCCTCTTCGTAGGTCGAAGGTTTGAGGATGTTACAGTATGTTTTCCCAGTAATTTCATGTTGAAGTAATTTAGGTCTTAGCATATCATTTTACCCCCTTTCTCTTGTTGTATGCAGGTTTTTTCTTTACAGCTATGCATACATGCAGGTTTTGTTTGAACAATTGCGTATACAGATAGGTTTCCTACAAATAGTTGCGTATTCCCTTCTTTTGAGTGTGAATTGGATGATTGAGAGATGTTGGGTGGATTCGGAATTGACGAGTCTTCTTGGATTCTTTTTTCGTCTGCCTATTGCCTTTGTTTCTGACGATAGACCTTTTTTATTTTCTTCTTAGTTAGCAGTTGTTCTTGTCATCTTGTGTCCTTTTTGCTTTGGTATTAGTGCATTAAATTCCTTTTATCTCAGTTTCTTTCTTGGATGTTGTTTGATAGTTTTTGCAGGGTCTGGGAGTTTTAGAATCTTTATTTGCATTTACATATCATTTATTTCAAAAATACAAAAATATTTTATTTTTGGCATGTTCATGCATTTTTGCATTTGCATAGTACTTGCATTAGGGTTTCTTAGTTCGATTAGTATTCAAGTTTTCATATAGGAATGGTTGCATTATCATTTGAAGGAAAAAATATGCATCTCATGTAGTGGCATACCCCTTTTTCACATTTATTGACAAAATTGCACTTGGAATTGTTTGTTAAGTGTGCATATTAACCTTCACTGTCGAGTTATAGCATCATTGGTTACACGGTCATTTCCTTTGAGTAATCACAACCTCTAAAATGCATGCTTAATTTAAAATGAATTACACATTTTTAGTTGATAGGGTACATCAACAAGCTTAGGTTTTAGAGTCTTGGAATAGGTTTTCGTGAGTAAATTTCTCCAATACAACTAAACAAAACAAGTAGGTGTCTTTCCAAGTGAGAGCATTAAATCCTTGGTATAATTAGTGTTCTTAGGAGGATCCTCTTACACAGGATTTAAGCACGAGGCATCATACATGTTTGTGATGGGGATAGCCCCTTTCCACTCTCTGTGCAGCGTCGAAGATATTTCTAGGATCTTATTCATATCTTGCAGAGGGGGTACTTGCAGAGGTTATTCTATGAATGTACTAGTCAGGTAGGGGTCATACAACACAATCTCTTTATGCGTTGAAGCTGAGGGACACTATAATTGGTTACAAACCTCCACTTGTAGTGTATGGGAGTATCAATCCTCTCATAGCAGAGACATACCTACTACATTCAGGAGTTCATATATCCTCCCCTTGGCTTTCTTGCATTTTGTCTTAGATTCTCTTAGGAGTGTGCTCTGTGAGCATTATATTGCTCTAGGATTCGTAATTAGTTGAGTCTCTTTATTTTTGTGGAGTCATCATGGATCGAGGATAGGAATCTCGTTGTTCTCTACAATTAGCAAGCCTTCCACCTTCTATGCCTCCTCCTCCTTCATGGAAGAAAGTTAGAAAATATAGGTGGACTCATACTCACTGTGATTCACACACTGGTCTCATCATGATCCATGCATCTGAGGTCCCAGAATCCCCTTATTCTTCATCCTCCAGAATGGGGAATGTGCCTTTGAGTGTATGAGGGAATCCATAAGAAACCGATCTGTTTGAGGTTGGTACATCATATAATGCATGATCCTAGTTTTTAGATTATGTAAATACTAACCAATGATCTTATCCTTAAAGGTCGAGTTGTGAGACTCATACTAATACTTCTAGCACTAGCCCTTTCATATTTGGCATGCCATACTGATACTAACATTTTCCATCATCTACTGTAGATCTTGGTATAGATCCTAGTACTATGCTTGGAATCACTTCCATTCCTTACCATGCAGATAGGTTTGGTAGTGGTCATATTGCACCTTCCACTCCCTTCGTGGGAGGATTTTCATACCCATTACCCAGGCCTAATTCTAGTATTATTTTGCACGAAAGAGGCCCTAGACAAGTGAACATTGGAAGCACGACTTACATTCCATCCTATGCTCCATCGTCTTCCATGCCTATTCCTTTGAAGGCATTTCTCGTGATGCATCCTTCCCATAACTCACACGGTCCTTCGGGATGGAGTGCTACCTCTAGCCATGTTGTTCCCTCGTTTACCAGTACCTTTGTGTTCGAGGTTACATACCTCTTTATGTGTCTGAGGGTCAACCCTTCTATCAGCCTTATAATTATGGCTATGTAACACCCTTGCCTCAAGGTTTACCAAATTATAACATTCTAGTGTAATTATTTTATGGGTCAAGCAGAAGGAGGCTATTAACCAGCCTGCATTGGCACAATATACTACTTTGTCTCATCCCACCTAGTCAAGGGATGTACACTCTATGCAATCATCAAACAGAAGGGTAACCAGCTGCCTGGACGAAACAAGAAAAAGGAAACAAACAATAAGAGAGGTGGGAGTAGGAACACAAATTCTAACGATGACATGAATGGTAGTGATGCTATGGGAGACAAGAAGTATAAACGTAAGGTTAAGTTCCCTTTCAATCTTTGTGGGGGAGATCACCTCACTTACTTGTATCCTCATATCAATGAAGACTTGAAATTCATTGCATAGAGACCGACTATGTTAATGGATCATTTACAGCACAATAAAAATATGAATTCGAGGACCATGGATTCTAGAAGTGCTTCTGGAGGGCATCAAAACCCTCCAAACGCTGAAGGTGGCCATGGGTGCATAGACATGACGTTTGTCGAGAATGTTGTCATGCAAGAAAAATATTATGGTTCGTTGCAACCCGACTTGGGAAAAGAACCTGCTCCTCTTAAGGTCCCTTTGCATATAGAAAATCTTGTTGACAAGCCTGAAGTTACACCTCACATTACTAAGGGAGTCTTAAAGTGCTCGGGGCACAATCCTAATGCCAGAGAGCACCCCAAAATTATTTTGTTGTCGAGGATTTGGGCCAGAATCCTTGTGTGATGTCCACCTTAGAAGTTCTTTAGAATTTCCCTTCGCAGAGGAAATATTTGTTGTCTACCCTTGGATGGTTGATTTGCATCCTTCCATAGTGATTAAATTTGAAACCCATGAAGTCCAACCTCACTTTCCTTACCATGTGGATTTCTCAGTCCATGTGGAGTGTATGAACAACACCATTAAACACACATTAATTGATGAACGCACGACGGATTCTGTGATGTATTTAACTTGTTGGAAAGGTCTAGGTTTTCTTACGTTGTCAAAATCTGGGACCATGTTGACTTCTTATGATGGGAGATATTTTCGGCCGCATGGTATACTTCCTTCTCTCGAAGTCCAATTGAGAGGGAAGACCGTGTTGATCGAGGTTGAGGTGGTTGATGTGCCCCTTGAATATAAACTTTTACCGTGTCGTAACTTGATTTACAACATGAGAGCAGTCGTGTCATCCCCCTTTTGAATTATTTGCTTCCCATTCAAATATAGGATTGTCATGGTCGAGCAAAAATCATTCGATTATTACAATATGAAAGCATCGTCGGGAGCTACTATCCTGGTGATTGATAATTCTGAGCGAACAACTGAGAATGTTGGTGTGGGAGTGTATTCATATTTTATGGGAACTTTCAATATTTCTGCACCAATTCTGACCATAGGTTCTAGCATTGGTAGTGATTCGTCATCGTTGAGTTCAATTCCATTTCGTATTTCACATTTGGAAGATCCTTGGACTCTCCCTTTTCTGAGAACTTCGGATTAAGATCCTAGACCTACCAGGATGGACATGCCACTATCTACAATGATGATTGCTTATCAATCTATCCTTGGTACCATTGTAGATCATAGTCTTTCCTCTTCGCAGATGGATGAGGAACCCTCTGCACTCCCTTCTTGGGCAGTTGCATCGTCACACTTTCATGATTTCTTCGATGAAAATTTTCCTTTGGATGAAGCTATTCTCGAAGCCATGAATATTGTAGAAGGTCCTTGGGAGGAGTTACACCATCGATCTTACTTTCTCCCCGAGCTTGAACGAATTGAGAGTGATGACTATAGGGTGATCCTTAGCGAGAAGGTTGGTAGTCTCATGATCCCACTAGGTGCTCTTGGTAAGTATGTCAAAGGGAACATGGATAATTTATCACCAACTATCCCTATCAACATTGATCGAACTCCTAGGAAAGTAGAATAAGGTTGTCTTTATCTATCAGGTTCCCTTGATGGAATGGGTATCCAATCCCATTCTGGTTTATAAGAATCAAGAGACTATCCATGTGTGCACTGATTTTAGAGACATGAACAAAGCTTGTCCTAAAGATAAATTTTCCACACCACTCATAGATCAGATTTTGGATGAGTGTGCGGGAAGCGAGGTGTTTTCGTTCATGGATGACTTTTCAAGGTATAATTAGATTTAGATCAAACCTGAGGACCAACATAAAACAAATTTTATTTGTCCTTGGGGTACGTTTGCATAACGAGAAATTCCTCTCTTCTTTAAAAACGTAGGAACTACTTTTCAACAATAACCTTCTCTTTTCACGATTTTAAGCGAATAATTGAAGTATATATTGATGATTTAGCTACTTACTCTTGTTTGAGAGTGGATCATCCTGACCATCTACGCTTGGTTTTCAAAATATTTCACTGATATCAAATCCGGTTAAATCCACAAAAGTGCATCTTTTGTGTGAAAGTAGGTCGCTTGCTGGGGTTTATCGTTTCTAAGGAGGGCATTGGATTTGACCCACTTAAGGTTGTGAAAGTACTTCGATTGTCTCCCCCACACAATATTACACATCTTCAAAGTTTCCAAGGGATGGATAACTTCTTGCGGAGGTTTGTTGTCAATTTTTCCAATTTGAACAAGGGTTTCATGCGCCTTTTGAAGAAAGACACTCCTTTTATCTGGGATGAGCGAGCCTAGGAGTATTTTGATGCATTGGAGAAAGCTTTGGCATCAACCCCCATGCTTAGTCCACCCAACTATAGCCGTGATTTCTTTTTATATGTGGCCACATCTCAAGAGACGATTGGAATGATTTTGGTCCAAGAGGATGAGGAGCTCCAAGAGCACATTATCTATTATATTAGTTGAAACCTTATTGATGTTGAACTTAGTTACACTCATGTCGAGAAGATGGCCTTAGCTATCATCCATGTGGTTCAATGGTTGAGACATTACATACTCCTTTGCCATACTTTGGTTGTGGCTCACATCAATCCATTTTAGTTCGTCCTAACTAGACAGATGATAGGGGAGAAATATAATAAATGGATTGTGATCTTGCAAGAGTTCAATCTCGAATTTGTTTCGTCAAAATCAAAGAAATCATTGCTCTTTGTGGAGCTCATATCATATTTTCCTAGTTTGGATGAAGTTGAGATTCATGAAGACTCTTTTGTTGATGAACATATCTTCCTCATTTTGACTGTGGACCCATGGTATGGGGATATTATCGTTTATTTGCAAACTTTTAAGGTCCCTCCTCACCTCTCATGGGATGAGCGTCGACGATTACAACATGTAGCTAAGAACTACCTCATTGTTTATGACACTTTGTATCATCATGACCATGGATTCCATTCTGCATCGATACTTGACTCACAAGGAGGTTGAGGCTACGCTTAATGATTGGCATGGAAGGGAATGTGGTGGTCATTTATTTGGGCTTGCTACAACCTAATTTTTTTTTAGAGCGGGCTATTTTTGGCCGTTGATATTTAAGGATTATGTTAATGTTGTCAAAAAGTGCCACCCTTTCCATCAATTTGCATGGAAAATGCCATCGCATCCTGGCCTGTTACATTTGATTATCACCGTTGGTCCCTTCACCAAGTGGGGGGTATACTTTATGGATTACAACCCAGCTTCAGCTGGGGGAGTCATCATATTATAGTTGTTGTAGATTAATTCAAGAAATGGGAAAAGGCTATGCCCACTATCAAATCCGACGATGAGACAACCGCACATTTCGTTTTCAATCATATTATCACTCAGTTTTGTTTCCCGAGAGAGCTTGTCATGGACCATGGTAGAAAATTTCAAAATAAGATAATGGTTGAGATTTATTTGATGTTGGGGCATAGGAAAGAGCATTCCTCTTCTTATTATCCTTAAGAAAATGGACAGGTCGAAGCTGTGAATAAATCCCTTAAGTCAATTGTCCAAAGAACCATCACACAAAGCAAAATGAATTGGCACATCATGTTGTACCCTGATTTGTGTGCCTACTGAACCGCAATTAATAATTCCACTAGTTTTTCTCCATATCAATTAGTGCATGGGGTGTAGTCGATATTACCGATTGAATGCGAAATCCCTTCTTTTAAGCTAGCCGTAGAACTTTTTCCAGAAACTTCTGAGTTAGAAGAATGTCTGGTCCACTTAGAGAAACTTTATGAGCAGCGTCGAGATACCTTAGTGGATATTGCAGTAAACAAGCGTTGTGTTAAGGATCAGTATGATAATTTTGTCTATCCCTGAAAGTTTAGTGAAGGTGACTTGGTCCTCTTATATGACCAAGCTAGTGAACCGTTAGTCGCGGGAAAGTTCAACCCCATGTGGCATGTGCCTTACGTAGTTAAATGAGTGTTAGAGAAAGGTGCATACGAGCTAATATATTTTGAGGGGACAGCCTTGGCGGAGCCTAGAAATGGGATCTATGTTAACAAGTAGCGTGTGATTCTCAGTCAAGGCTGATGCTTTGTATACTATTGTACAGTTGCATAGTTTAGGATTGATCTTCTTGTAGTGATCCATTTTGTTGACTTGTTTCTGTTTGTTGTGGAAAATTTTGGTAGAGTCTTCGGTATATGTAGGATATGCTGACGGTTCCAGCCATCACACTCAAAAATTAGCTTCGATTGCTTGGGTGATCTATATGCTTATGGGTCAAGGTTTGTCTTCAAGAGGTGTATGTATCTGACCATCATCGAACAACATTGCTAAATATAGTGTTGTGATTGAGTTACTAAGTGTTTCCATCTCTCACGGTATTCTATCTCTTGAGGTATGTCTTAACTCACTGTTAGTGGTTTACAATTAAATGGAGTGTATCGTATTAGAGATCTGACTTTATTACAAAGATTCTTGTGGGTAAATTTGTTAGAATGACAATTTGAAAATATTACATGCATTCGCATTCCAAGAATCTACAATCATGTTGATTCTTATGCAAATTACATACTAGATTGGCATTTGATACACAGATAATGAAGCATTCACATCACATTCACATGTGTAAATATAAATAACCGATCATTATAAGATTTTTCATTCAAAATATAGTTCAAAAGTGGTGTCATAATACATAATATCATTATACAAAATTGGGGCTTTCAGCCACCAAAATACACTAACTTCCTCTACATCGCCTTGGGAAAGTCCTCGACTTGCACCATGGGCACTCTATTCGTCAAACGGACGAATTTCGTGTGGATACTCTAGAGAGTGCGCTCTGCATCCCCACCCAGTATATCATCACCCTTCCCCATTTGATGATGTCAAGGGAAGCCATCTATCCATCTATGACCAACATATGCATGTACATGATCAATATTACTATGTGTCACCACCCAAAAACATGTTTATTGATTTCATCATATCAAAAAATACAAAAAATTCAAATAATTCAAAAATAAAAAGAATTTGGGATTGTTACCTATATATCCATATGCATCTCCCTATGGTATATGAATATCTGGATCACCGCGAAAGTCTATCCCTATATAGGGACAGTCATATATGGCCACTATTTCTCTATGCCACTAGTGGAAGAAGTTAGGTGGGTAGGGTGTAGCTACATGCCCTACTCCTAAGTACCACATCACACCTTCCTAGTGCACCTAAGCTGGATCCTGTATACCATGTGGAGCGATCCAGACTCTTAGGCTAAGGCCCAGTACATTCTCGAAGAAGAAGGTACTCAAAATGATGGAAAAACCAAAGTTTATTGTTCTACCCATCTTGTAGTCCGTCAATTGTTGTTTCATATTACCCAACAAAGAGGTACTCCAGTCATATATAGTCATCCTCCTGCACTTGAATGCATAAAACATAAGAGGCTTGGAATCCTGATGTAGAGATTCCAACCTCGCAATCGTGGCCAATGCTAGCACTATGGCCTTGAGGCCAAGGGTCTGAATAGAGTTCACTGGGACCTTAATTCCAACCTTTTCAGTGTCTGGAAGGTAGTATACAATAATGTACTCATCAATAGTGAGGCCACCTCCAACCCCACGATTTCTCAAGTTTACTATCTCACCTCGGCGGGGGAATCCAGTGATAAAATATATGTCCTCAACCTCAAGGCTAAGGGGCATCCCATCGATATGAAAGGTATTTGTATCTGGATCCCAGTAATCCATGAGCATCTAGAGTAGTATTCATTGATCCCTCAAGCTCTCGAGACACCAAAACTTATACAAACCATATTCCCACTCCAACACCATACTCCAAGAAAAACACAAGATTTGATGAGTCTTTTTTTTTTAAATTTGGTATGTTCGGCCTCATACATGAATTTTTCCTTAAAAATTGGATTTTTTGCATATACTTGGCCCTATACACAACCCGATGAACTATAGGTCGCGTGAGACGAGATACCAAACTAGGGGTACTTCAAAATAAAAAATCAACCACTAAAAATTAAAATAAAACCATTAAAAATAAAGAGTGTGGGATGTAGATTTACCTGGCTTAGACAGTTCTAGGTTTCGTGGCTCGTAGCTCCTAGAATCAGTGTTTGAAGTTCATGGCTCAAACTAGCTCCAATGCACTATGTGTTGTAAAATTTTCAAATGGTATGGTGAAAATGACTTTATAAGAAAATTTTGAAATTTTTACACACTACTCTATAGTTTTTACCCATATTGACTCTTTTGAACTATTTTTGCCTAATATTGTGGTGTAGGACTTGATTCAAGTGTACTTTTACTGAGATCTTGACCCCTATGTATCTAGTATAGGTATAAGTTTTAACTGGCATATAGGTTAGGACTACATTTCTGATTGCATTATGCATTGCCTTATGACCATGTCTGTTTGACTATAGGTACGAACCCACTTCTTAATTGCATGGAACCATCACACTTCTAATAGAAGTGGCATTATGTAAGTGGTAGAGCCTTCCCATTCATGAGTGCCCTAGTTAGATTCCGCTTTGCAATTTGGTACCCATGTTTAGATTCTTCCACTAGGTTTGGGACTCCCTTATAGTCATGCCATGTCTATCAGCGAGAGCTTCATATCCCTCTTGAACTTTATGTTGTCCATATCCCATAGGGACTCCCTTTTTTATCAAGTTGTAATTACATTTCATGCGTTTCGCTTACGTTATTGAGCTTTATGCACTAGAAGCACTTTTATTCTTTTTCAAGCTTTCTAATTTGAAAAAGTCCAAAAAAATTAAAAACATAAAAATCTAGATGAGAAATGATATTACTTTTGGCAGCTATCGAGTCATGTCACCTTCGAACAGAGCACTGTATATCACATCCATTGGTTCGATTATTAGTATGACTTTAGGAGTTGTACTAGTTATTATGAGTTTCCTTCACCGGCTGGTTATGCTTCCAGTCCCTATGGAGCCTCTGCTGACGCCTCCTGTGTCTCATAGTTGTCCTAGTTTCCATGTCAATTATATGCTTCCTATTCAACAATCATATTCCTTGTGCTCTTGTTCAAAGGAAATTTTATCCTAAGTCGGAAATTCCTCAGTTATCTTGTCTTTACATGTTGGTCATTCCCGATACAGTTACTGTTTCATGCACATCTTGTTCGTCTAAGTTCCTCCAAATAATCCAACGTTGCCGACTACCTCGTGTTGGTTGATGGGGAATTCCTTAATGCCCTCCTTCCAATGGATTCCATTCCATTGAATTCAGCTCATTTATTCTAGTAATAGGAGTCTAGAGTTGATTGAGTTCCTTGAGACTTGCAGTCATCAATGGTAGGTTCTCTCATCATCAACAGTTTTGGGAATACATCAATATCCCTTGATCAATGGATTCTTTCAAGTGTTCAACCTTAACACATCTATTCACACTTGTTAGATTCCACTCTGTACCTTGATTACCATTATCATTATTGGTGGGATATATCGCGTCTGTAAATGGTATACATCAGTGACCGATAATCAAACGATGGTCCATCATGTTCGACCTCAACACCTTTATTCATGTGATGGGACATACACTCATAGCGGTTTGAGTAGAATACGTCCGAGATTGGTGGCACTCCACATATGCTATGTCTTTGATCGTGCCAGTATTTATGAGATGTCATCTCTCATGACCATATTCCAGTATATTATTAGATATTTTCATCGATTATGGAGATATTCTTCACTATATATTGTACGTGGTGATGACCACATGTGACATATGTCTATTATGCCTATTTATGGCCATTATACTCTTGTGTATCCGAGACTGCTACATCTGTATTTGCAGTCACATGCTAATATTTATCATTGTATTTTACTGATAAGTGGATGGTTATTCCACCTAGGTCTTCATTACTCCACTTCTAGGATGGATATAATGTATTTTGTCCATCATGTTACCCCTATGACCTGACACATTAGGGGGCATCTATTATAGTTGATTTTACCACACTTGGTAGATCACACCTTTATGGCCTTCCATGTCCCTTCGTAGACTCTTTGGACCCCCCTTGCTCAAATTATGCTTTGATGATCTAAGAAAATCCCTAAAAAACACCTGTTTTTTGGTATACACGACTTTTAAGCTAATATCCGCATGTACACGCAACTTGCTCCACAATAGCCCGTGTACATCAAGAAATGTCCATAAAAACAAAAAAAAAATTGGATTTTTCCTCAATGAGTCTCGAACAACTTGACTCTTGGCATTTCATATGCCTGTAAACGCTCTGACTCGACCCTCCATTGTCTATTGGAGGATATATATTGAGCCTCTTGGATGCATTGAAGGGGCAGAAGATTGGAGATTAAGAAAAATATAGTTCATTGTTTCCTCATTTGCTTATGCTTGAGTCTGCATCCCTTTGTCCTTTTGAGCACATATTGTTGCTCTTCCCAAGATTTCCATTGCTTTGTAATCTTTCCATTGAGATGGAGCATTGAAGTGGCGGAGGCCCATGTGGAGGACTCGGTTTCTCCGTTTCGATGAGGTGCCAACAGAGTCTGTCACTATTCTCTCTGTTTATTATTAATATAAATATCCATTTCTTGTCCATTACAAGTGTATAACTATGAATATTTTATCCATGGATGTAGTTATGCTTTCTTATATATGTTGGAATTATGTATGCTAGAGTAGGCCTAACACTTTGACGTATATCATGCTTGTCTTGTTTGTTGTTATTGAGAGTGAATTATTGGAAAATATCAACAGGGATCTACCTCAACTATCCAGAATAAGGTATGTTTTGTATCCCTTAGTGTTAGAACCATTTGTTTCTCTTGCATATTGAAATGTATTGATTTCTGGTGTCATTCAGTTTGTTGTTGTCTACCCTAAGCGATAGGATTTTTCTATTCATAACAGGCCCTTCTAGTCAGGTAGGTCATCCCAGTTAGGTAAAACGTTAGTTGGAAAACTACTATAAATAGGGAGGCACCCTCCCTCATTTGTACAGAGTCACTAACACTTGTATTGGGAAAGAGGGAGAAAGAAGGAGAGATAGAGAAGGATAGACATAGAAGAAGGAGTACCAGTGTTTCTGGTTTCTTGGTTTTTATGCTTGGGGATTTCCCTCTCACTTGATGAGACTTTGTTCTTTTGTCATTACATACTGGTAATCTGTATTGAGTAAGTTTTGTTGGGTTTTTCCCAAGAAAAATTGTCGTGTACCTTGTGATTGTGTTTCTTTCAATGATCCTAATTTTGTTGGTATTATGAAAATGTATTAAATTATAATCACGTTAGGACTTAAGATATGACAACACAAAAAACTTAACATGGTATTAGATCCATCCCGAGAAGAGCAAATTTCATGAGGTAAATATCTCTCTCTCCTTCTCTGGACAAGAAAATTAGGGTTTTTGGACAAAGTGGATTTTTTTAGTGCAAGTGACATAAGGAAGTGATCCCCTCCTAGGTGCATATTTTGGCATGAAGATCCAATTTTTACAGTGGGAAGATCCTCCAGAAATTCAAGCCCTAGTTTGGCTTGAAATTAAAAAAAAAACAGAAAACCAATCAACCAAATACATAACCAGAAATTGTAGTCCAAGATCTTGCAAGTCCAGTTTCAAGGGTTAGAATTTGGATTATTAAGAAACTAACTGTATCATCATACTTTCCTCATTCAAGTTCATTTTTTTTAGTACATTTTTCATTTCTAAGAAATTTTCAATTTTTGCTATTTTCTGATCTCTCAGACAAGATGTTTCCAAGCACTAAGCTTGATGACAAGTTGGAAGGTATAGAAAAAATCGTGCTTGGAAATTTAGAATAGGATTCATTCTAGAATAAAATGATCTTGTAAATTTTATCAAGGTATTTGTGTCGGATACCGAAGAAGATGACATAAATGAAAATTACAAGAAAGATATGATTAGAGCCAATAGGATCATATTTGATTCAATCAATAATCACTTGATTCCTCAAGTATTCTCTAAGGATACACCTAAGGAGATGTTTGATGCCCTATCAAGAATGTAGGAAGGAAGAAACATCAACCGGAATATTAACTTGAGAGCCCAACTCAAAAGTAGAAACATTAGCAAGGGTGAATCTATCCGCGAATACTTCATAAGGGTCTCTCAGTTAAAAGAACAACTAGAAGCAATTGAAGACAAGATTGATGATTTTGAACTAGTAATGACTACTCTCAATGGTCTTGCTAGACCATATGACTCCTTCATCCAGACAATATTTGCAAGGAAGGAAAGCTTAAAATTTGATATCCTATGGGAAGAATGTGTTCAAGATGAAGCTAGAGTAGCCATCCGAGAAGAATTACTTAGAGAAGACGACCATGCTCTAACTACTCATAGCAGAAGAAGAAAAGGAAAGCATCATTTCAAGAAGGAAACTCATAAGGGGTCTTATCCTCCTAAGAAGTTTCAAAAGAATAAAAAGGGAGATTACAAGCAAACATAATTCTCCTCTTATCAATGTTACAATTGTGATAAGATAGGACACGTTGCCAGAAATTTTCCGACAAAGAAAGAATAATATAAAAGGAAGAATAACAAAAGACATCATGCTAACTTATTAGAAGAAGAAGAAGAATAAAATCCCAGGAAGTTAGCAAAAAAAGAAGTTGAAAATATATTCTCTAGATGTATATGTCACTAGAGGTTTGGATGTATGAACTGAGAGGTCACTCAGAAGAAGCCTTGATCCATGATTCTACATGACCATAGAAGGATTTCTCACATAAAACTATAAAATCCATACCACATGTGAACAAGGTAGTCATAGGTATACCAAACCT
>LPNX010702088.1:9468-101544 GCA_001517045.1 Pseudotsuga menziesii
ATAACCAGTTCTAAATCTGGAACTTACTTTTCTCAAACTAGAAAAGAAACTAATAAAAACAAACCATTAAACTTGGACTGTTAAAAACTGTAAGTATCTTGAGGATGGTGCATTCATGCCAAAGTTTGGTGCCAAATCAACAATCCTAGCCCTAATTTTCCCTGCATATGAAAAAGATAAAAATAATAAGCATACTGAAAAGGATACAGAAAGATCCCCTTCCCTTGTGAAAAATATTCTAATGTGAGAGAGCTAACTTTGTGTGAGCTTTGAGATCTGCCTGTGTGAGTTAGCTGCTTGTGAACGAATTAATGCGCTGCATGTTTTCTTACCTTTCACTGTGTGTAAGACTTAGTGAGCAGCTGTCAGGATAAAGTTTTGGAACTTTCTGTGCATTACTCATCTACCAAGTTTGGCATCTCTTTGTGTGTGAAGCTGGTGTGGCGTTGACTGATATGCAGTCTGAGTCATGGAGCATCATCATTATCTTTTCCATCCTAACCTTCAGGTATTATAATTTTCCAGTGTACTTGATTATGAATGATGGTATGGAATACATAGTGTTTAAGTAATTATGAAAGAAGTTTCTGCAAATCTGACATAAGAGGTGATAAAAACAGAGTCTTCAAAAATAAATTAATGATGATGGAACCCTAAAAAGGCCATTCAACATCTGTGTCATTAAGTTAAGGTTCTTTCATAAATTGTATTATAAACAACGTTAGCGTGAGTGGGTATGTTTGCACAGTTGCAAATTGATTAAAAGAGAAGGGTGTGGGTGTTTTGGGCCCTTTGATGGCCCAGCTTGTTTGACTGGGTGCTAAAGTGTACCCTTTACAATCTTGTTTTATTGTCCATATTATTTTCACATGCATGGGAGTTTTCATAAGTTCTGGTCTTCTGTTGTGTGTTTGGGAGTTCCTTCATAGTTAGAGTGGTCCCAAAACTGGAGTGTTATAAGGTGGAAGCTCCTTGAACACTCTTTAGCAACCAAGATTATTTTTTATGATTATCTCTATACTTGGTGATGCTGCAGACACTTGAGAAAATAACAAATGCAGGTTGATTAAAAGAGTGTTATTTTTATAAATATATTTTGGGTTTCTAATGCCATGCAAGGACCTTCAACAGCCTAGCCTGACTGATTGGGGTGCTGAAAGCATGCCCTTTGTGCGACCAAGTTCATTGCAAATCTTCAACGTAAGTTTCTCCTAATAGGGGTGAAACATTAAGATGATTGATGAGGATCAAACCCCTTGTAGTGTGTAGACATTTAGATTCAGGGTTAACATGGATCTTGACTGATGGAGATGAATTCTGGTTTAGTGTGTTTTTTCTGATATACCTTTCTAGAAGGGTTCAACCCTCCAAACTAGCAGAAAACACCTCCTGTCATATTATTATATGTATGCATTTATGTGTATCTATCTATCTATCTATCTATAGGGATTTGTCTCTTAACATTTTTTATTATTGAAGCAGCCTTTGACACTTGGACAAAGCATACCACATGAAAGTAAACCATGATGGAAAAGGCAGTGTGCCATGCAACTCTAGTGTGCTTGACTAACTTTATTACAAGTCTATGGGCGCATGATATTCCTCCTTAGACAAGAGAAAAAAAATAAGTTTAGGCCAAGTCAAGCCTGATTATGTTAATGTCAAGCGGGATCAATGATGGGGTTCATGCCATACTAGTGACAACCTTGTCTGTCATCACTAGCCATATTTTCCAATATGCCTGCCAAACCTTTTATGCTTTGACTTTTTTTAAATCTCCTACATATCATCATCATGGTGGTTCCTCATTTTTTCATTATAAATGGATGAAGGCCATTTAGCCATTTAATAGCACACATTGATTGTGATCTAGATTCCAATGTAACTTTGTGCCAAATGTGCTCACAATGTGTGCCTAACCACTCAAAATGCAAGGACCAAACCATATTCAGAACCCCCCATCCCCTGAAACAAAAAAATTGCCTATTTTCTTTATTAATTTTGGGGTAGATTTTGCCTTGTTTATGACTTTTTAACACATGGTAAATAAAGGATCTAGACAAACTTGTTGCCAATATGTATTGGGAAATATAACTATGTTCTATTCTGTAAATTTTGTTACTGCAACTCACACTTACAGGGTTCAAATCCTTTCCTTATAGTCATTTAAACCACCCCTTTTTCTTTCATTTAGTGCAACTCAATAAATGAAGGACCGATGCAAAGTTTTGCAAATATGTTTTATCATTTTAGGAAATATAACTTAGTCGTATTGTGTAAGGTTTTTTACTACTCAACTCATAGTAATAGGGTTCAAGCCCTTGAGTACTAGGGACACTGATTACATTAGTATGGGAAAAACCTAGGTATTGTTTTGGTACTAGACCTAGATCACTGATTACAAGGGCAGCATCCATATAGCTAACAATCAACATTTCTATTTTGTAAGAATGAAAATTCAACTTCCATGAGCAGAATATATATACTGCAAAATTTCCACCAGAATTTTCTTCTCAGTATTTCTGTTGCAATGCTAGTGTTTGGGTTGTTTCGGATGTCCTTTCTGGTGTGTGATTGCAATTTATTAATCATGCACTCAGACCTTGGAGGATACATATACTCTTATGTGACATGATAATGGAAGAGTACTTATGTTGTCTAGAAACAAAATTGTTGCTATAAAGTGTTCATATAATGCCTTTTCTTGATGTATAGGTCTGATACATGGCATGATATTTGGACAATAAGTACTTTCAAAGAATATACAACTGAAATTTTTATTCCAAGACAATTCTGAAGATTTTTTATAATCCCTTTTTGCAGAACTTTATGGCTGGGGCTTCAGGACCACCAACAGATGTGTATAGGGCTTCAGGACCACCAGCCGATGTGTATAGGTCTTCAGGACCACCAGCCGATGTGTATAGGTCTTCAGGACCACCAGCTGATGTGTACCGAGCTTCAGGACCTCCAGCAGATGTGTATCAGGCTTCAAGACCTCCAGATGGCATCAGGACCTCCAGATTGCATGGTGGTCTAAGGGTAAACTTATGGTTGAAAAAAGTAATGGTATTGTTAATTTGATCGAGATCCCTAGTGCTAAGAATGTTTTGGAGGACATACCCAGATTTTCCTCTCCCTGGCTTGCTAGAGACCCTAGTTCTCAAGGGCAGGTTTTTGTATTAGAGAGCATATTTCCTCATCAATCAGAAGACTCTTTTCGGTCACTACACGAAGTAAGCTTTGACAATGTACAAGATGGGGCCAAGAATTCTCACTCTACTTCTTTTGAACTCAAAAACAGAGGGTCAGGATGGAAACTGCTATCTTTGTTGGAGCAGTCAGTGCCTGAGATGTATAGGATCCTAATTGATGGTCAAAAATACAAGGCTGCACATCATTTTGAAAGTAAGCATGGCCTTAATGAGGATGAAGTGCTAAAATCACAATGGCTGCATTCGGATTATGGAAAAGAGGCAGTACACTTTTTTTATTATCAAATATTCATGACAGAAGTTGGGTGCTTTCAGAGTGTGTGGATAAAATAGGTTCAACTGTAGATTCTGTACAAGCTCTTCTTTCATATGGGCTTTCTAAGATGGAAGATTACAGATTACAAACTCTCATAGCATCGTTCCTTCAAACTCAAAGCTCACCATGAGTCCATTATTCTTGGATGAGGATTACAGTGAGTTGTCTGTCAGCGGAAGCAATGATGCTTTTGATGGTCAAGAGAAACAGGTCAGTATTCTTGAAAACTTAGACAAAAGGATAAGACTAGCTGTAGGACATGTTGAATCAGGAAGGCTTTTGACACACTATCAGGTAAGATTACTTTCGTCTACATTAACACAATCCTTTTGATCAAGTAGTTGTTAAATGTTTCAGGATATGGCTTTGATAAAATGCTTAAAATTAACCAATTTGTGATGGGTACTTCTACCTGACTATAAACTTAATTCCTTTCTTACCTCATAGGACTGTTTAATCAGTGCATCAACAGAGTTGATGTCCTTTTATTATGCAAAACTGAGTCCTCTGGCTGAGCAGAAGGCCTAGATTTATCTGTTGAGAATGTTTTCTCCTGCCTAATGTGTAAGGAGTTTTTGTTCGTGCTTTCCTGCAAGGATTTTTGGTCTTTGCTTCACCTATGGGGATTGATCCTAGGCAACCTCTGCCCTTGCCGGTAGCTTTATTGTATATCAACAATGATTGTAACTTTTGTCTTGCAATCTCTTCATGATATCGGACTGACTATAGTCACCATAATTTTTGGCTTTTTGTTATCCTCTAAAATATAAATGCACATACTATACTGCAGCCTAAGGCTTGACGTGTTTATGGGAAACACCTTTCTAACAGATAACATCAATGAACATGATCATTTTTCATAATCATTTATTGCAGGTTTGGGACCATATATAAAAGGATTACATCTAGTTTCATGTTTTTTACTGACTTTAAAACTTCTCAACTGTATTAGCAGATATTCTTCAGTTGCATTGTTCTGTTGAATATTTTTCCAGCCTACCATTATAAGCAAAAAATCATAGACAGCTTGATGAAATAATTGATGAGCTGGTTGTTAAACTATTTTTTGTCTTGATTGATTAGATTGGTATGAATATTGTGTGCTGTTAGCAAAGACCGGCAAACCAATTGTGTGCTGTTAAGTTCCACTGGAGGACAACTTACATTGCTGAGGGTAGAAAAAATATTCTCTACGATTTTGATTTTTTCAAATGCATTTGAAGAATGAAAAGCCATGAGAAGAACTTCCAAATGAAATAGGGATGGAAGACTTGCACAAAATTCTTGGATATTTAAGCACCCTGAATATGTAGCTTTCACTTTCTCAACAATAAAACCAGCGTAGCCTTTGCAGATTTTGAGTCTTAAGGAGTCATCTCCCAAACTGGACACTATGGATGTCCTTATAATAAGAATGCGAGCTACAAGAACAAGAGCATCATCAGTATAAGAAAACCTCCCATCCTCTACCTTCAGAACTTGATTTACTAGGTGTTCTTCAAGTTCGATGGATAAGGCACGCCTCATAACAAGTTCACACACTTCTCCTACTGTTGTTCACACACAAGATTGATTATTAGAGGCTGTTACATGCTCAATTTTTTTGGCTTTTTGCTTCTTCATAGTTGTATGAGACTGTTTTGGGGTTTAAAAGTGCCCATAATCCATGTAGGTATGCCCAAGACTGCTATAGGTGACTGATTATGCTCATGACAGTCCATATTTTTTAAGATCCATGGTTGTTCCTCATGAAATTCACCCAAAGAAGTGCCCATATTTGTTGTAGGTGATTGTGTTTTACCACTTTCAGGGCCGTTGTGTGAAAATATGCCTCAAAATGCCCCTTTGAAGGTTGTTTTATGGATAATAAGTGTACAAACCAAGGTTAAACAAACTTGATGTTTATTGATTATTTTAGATTCATTATACTGTTGTTTTGATGCAAACTGCTACTCCATTGTTTATCTCATAGAAGCTACCGTCGTTTAGTATTTAAAGACAATTTTATTGCAGAACTTCTCATTCATGCCTAGGTTTCACTAAATAATGCTGAGGAATGTTGATATAATGCCGCAAGTTGCATTTTGAAGGCTTAGGTATGCCTAGGACTGCTTCTCCAGATCCATATGTTCTTTTTGTTGGTAGAATGTTGGTGGGGTTAGGTGATGGATAAGGCACACCTCATAACAAGTTCACACACTTCTCCTACTGCTGTTCACACACAAGATTGATTATTAGAGGCTGTTACATGCTCAATTTTTTTGGCTTTTTGCTTCTTCATAGTTGTATGAGACTTTTTGGGGGTTGAAAATTGCCCATAATCCATGTAGGTGTGCCCAGGACTGCTATAGGTTCCCTGTGTTTTCTTTGCTCACAATTCCTCTAAACTTTGTCAGAGTTCCAAGTACAGACTCTATAAGCTTAAAGCTAGCTCCTATCTTCCCCAACAGCTCTTCCTGCTTTGGCTTGCCCAGGGCTGGGCCATGACCTGTTGACAGCCTGTTAGGCTAGGTATTGACCATTGTGAGGACTTCTAGGGATGCCATGACTGTTTTGAGTTCTAATCTATGACTTCTAAGGTCTGTTTAGTGGTTAGTATACTTGCTGGTGTCTACCTGTTGATGTCTAGAGGTCTAAACTGTGAAGTGTATCCTTGGAAGGTGACTTTGCCCCTCTCAGCCTCCTTGAGGCTGCTACTATTGTGTTTGAAGGTGTCTTCTATCTTGGTGAAGGTGCTGCTGCAGTATGAGGGTGTTAGTGTATGGCTTAAGGCTGCTTCTGCACATTTGAAAGGTACTGCAATTGATTGATGTATGGCTGTACTACAAGTCAGTGAATGTAAGCATGGTACAGTCAAACTAACTGGTGCATTTGGTGCATTTAGTGTCATATAGTCAAATACAGTGCACAAAACAAGAGCACACAGGGATCTCTACACAAGTACTTATTACTCCAACATTCTGAAAAGGTCCAGGCCAATAATATCTCACACAGACTTGCACAACAGGCACGACAGCACCTTGCTCTGCTAAATATATACCCCTGTTATAAATATACCCAATTTGAAAATATTTTAAAAACAGAGATAAAGTAGGGATAGGGAGCTTCTTTGTTTGTACCATTTCCATGTAGGGTGTGTTGGAAAATGGCTGAAAAATTGCATCTTTTCCTCTCTGCAAGCTTGAAGTTGGTGATTCTAGTGAAGTAGCCACTGAACCTATTTATGAAATGGAAGAACAGATAGAGATTATTGTGATGATGGAATAGTTACCAACTTACCAGCATTGAAAGAACCCTTTTAAGACATTTTTGGTGCTATTTCGAGCCCTCTAGTGTGCCTTATTTCAGAAGGCTTTCCATGCTTTGCTTAGGTGATAAAAATGGTGGATCAGCGCATGCTCTTATGTTCAATCCTACGTTGTGTATATAATTTTGAGTATGACATGGCAGATAATGCACTTTATTTGAGCCTATTCTTGGAAGCATGTATTGATTCATTACAGGTGGAGGGTGCCCCATATACAGGCTATTCTTAGCCCATGATCTCTCAATTCTTATCAAGGGTCCACCCAATTGAGGGTTATTCTTTGATCTAGAGTCTAAACATTTATTTCTACCACCATGAAGGTGCATTCATAAAATGCTATTTTGGATCTGTTTATATATTCATTTATGGCAGCAGGAGGGCATGGATTTTAAAGAATTGTTTTACCAGCAGCATGAGCACTGCCTTAACTAGTATTTTAAGATATGTTTTAGCATGCAGACCAGCAGATGAGGGAACACTCCTTGCTGCTCTTTTCAGACTGTTCCATGCATTTAGTTATGGTAGTAAGGACACCAACCTTCAAGGAGCTAACACAGCTATTCTTGGTGTGTATGAGGGTGCATTTGTAAGGGAGTTGCATTCTATTCCAGGCACACCTGGAGGGTGCCGATTTGAGGGAGAATAAATCTATTTAATGCAGTCTCAAAGGTTGGCCAAAGGTTGGATTCTTGAGGTTTGATATGCTATGTACTGTAACATTCTTTGGTGTTATTTGATGATATTAGATGAACAGCCATGCCGTCATTGTTCTCTCTCTCTCTCTCTTATATGTGTATTGATTCGGGCTTGTTAATTCTGCAATTCTTCTGCTTGATTGGCTTAACCTATCCCATATGCTATAGTGGATGTATCTTTGCTTTGTATGGAATATTTATGAACTGAAGTTATGATTGGAGTCCCCAGAGGTTTGTTGATTAGAGGTAAAAGTTAAAACTGAGTTATTCCACTGATAAGACAATGCTAGATGTGCATCTTTGAATTGGTTTTGTTTTCAGGCTTCCCTTTTACTTGACTTTATTATAGGAGCAGGATAGGATTTTGTAGAGGGTTTCTCCTGATGTTGGGATTCATCTACCCAGCTTTGGTATGAATATTGATGTGCCTACTCTTTTGGGATTCTTCTAAATTAGGATGCCCAATTCAATTACTTCATCATCACTTTAACCCGTCTTCATTTGAATACATTGCTCAGATAGCTAGCACTAATCATTTTAGATTTAATCACCATCTTTAAATTTTGAATTCTAAGTTTTTATAGGGACACCCCACTGAGGTCAGAAAAGCACTGAAAAGTGAGAGGAAAGTGTAGGTGACAGTAATACACTTGTCCCAAGTTATCATTCGAAACCTTCCTGTTTCAAGTGATAACAAGCCACAAAGAATGAAATCTACATCCGATCCCAACATGGTTATGATATTTTCTATTCATAGCATATCTTCAGGGTACATTCATACGGTGTTCAAGGGATGACCTGTAGTTGTAATCGTCTGAGCGTATAACTGGTGGTCTAGCCTTCAACTGACTTGACTCTGGTTAATCATGTGTTCTGTTTTGTGTTTGGATATCTTCATCATTATTATGTATTGGATTTTATCAATAATGATATTCTCAATGTAACTTTAACATGGACTAAAGAGAAAGAGAAAGGTAGAATTGCAAACTGAGTATCATATTAATGTACCTCACAAGATGCCTATGGGTCTCATAGAGGTCAAATCCATCAGTTGACTTGGGGACTCTGCAGTGGACTGGAAATTCTTTGGTCTTGAAATGATGGATTCTGCAGAAGAAACACAAAATATAAAAGAAATTTGTCCAACATTTTCTTAGATACTAAGGGATATATGTCAACTGGGTTGTTGTTCAATTGTTAATCGCCGGTTCTGACCTAGGGGAGATCAGGTTCAAAATCCCTGGAGACACACAACTGTGTTTTTGTTGCCATGTGTTATTTGAATTTATTTGTTTGTGTAGCCATGTTAATGTAGTCAACCATTGATGAAGTCATCTGGTTGGTGTTGACTGGTTCAGTACCCTGTCTGGATGATGAAGTGGTATTTTGAGCAAAATCAAAAGAGATAACAGTGGATATACATGTCATTATTAGATGCTACTGCTATGAACTGTTTGAATCTGTAATGGATGAAGTTTCTCCTTGTTGCACAATGTGTAATATTTTAGTGAATCGATATACAATTCATCATTTTAAAATAAAGAACAAACAAGAAAAATTTGTGTCAGAGGCATACTTGGAATTTGGGTCTTATGTGCAATTATTACACTGCTGACAGAATCAAGCTGTTTGATGTGGTCCTATTAACCTAGAGTTTCAAAACCTATGATCTCAGTACATGGAAAAGTGTGTAAAGTTAAGGAAAAAATTTACTTGATTATACAAAGAGAATGACCTTGACTAATAGGTCACCAATTTTTTTCGAGCACTGCTTGGTCTTGTAGTGTACAACCTTGCAAGAATTGGAGTGTCTAGGTGTGTGCACATTTGAATAATATATAGAGTGCCTTAGGGTACACAAGGTGTGTACATCATATGATTAAATAGGTTGCTACCTTGGTTCTGTGACATTAGAGTTCCCTTCCCTTTCAAGTTTTCAAAAAAAAAAAAAAAAAATTTTAAATTTCAACAAGCGTCGCTTAAGCGACGGTTCCAGATGTCTCTTTTCCGACGCTTATTATACATATCCGTCGCTTATCTGATGGTTATATCTGTTGCTTTTTTGCCGCTTATTTTAATATCCATCTCTTATCCGACGGTTCTAGATGTCTCTTTTCCGACACTTATTCTTAATATCCGTCTCTTATCTGACGGTTATATCTGTCGCTTTTCTGACTCTTATTTTAATATCCGTTGCTTATCCGACGGTTCTAGATGTCTCTTTTTTGACACTTATTCTTAATATCCGTCGCTTATTCGACGGCTCTTCTGTCGCTTAACCGACGGCATAAAGGTTATTTTCTTAAAAAACTTTCACTACCATCGAAGATATTCTGTCGCTTAACCGACGCTTTAAATTTAACCGACGGTTACTTAGGTGTCGCTTAACCGACGGTTACTTAGGTGTCGGATAACCGACGACAAGTTTCCGACGCTTAAAAAAAAATCAAAGTGTCGTACATGCGACAGGGAAGTGTCAAAAATCCGACATGAAGGCCGTCGGATTTTTGGTCAAAATGTAGTAGTGAGTTCACAATCTTATTTGGTGTCATTAGTGGTGACACTAAGGGGAAAGGAACTGTCATGGTGGGATCGGAAAACAACCTAGGGACCACATTCAATAATGGGGAGGCTGGTGTGTTGTCAACCATGGTGTTGATTGCAGGGACAACATTGGCGTGTGTGGTCATCCCTGGTGGCTCAATGGTGGTGATGGTAGGGATAATGTTGGAGGGTGCCGTTAACCCTTGCGGATCATGATAAGTGAGTTGATCAATCGTCACGATCTTCCCTTCGTGGGGGAACATAATGAGATGGAAGACAGTTGATGCGACTGCTCTCATGGTGTACATATAACTTCTTTCTAGAAGGAGGTTATAGTCTAGTTGAGCATTGACAACCTCTATGTCAATCAGAACTATCTTCCCTGCTAATCTAATGGGGACATGGGGAAGGATTCCTTGGGATTTAGTGGGATGGCCATCATAAGCCCACAGAGTTATGGAGGATGGTTGCAGAATTGGAGATCCAAGTTTCTACCATACTAGGGTATACATAACGCATGTAGATTCCCCCTCATCTACTATGCATAAGTGAACAACCAAATTCTGGATAGACATCGGGATTTGGCAGGCGATGGTGGATGGCATACGAGGTTCTCCATTCTCCGTGTCTAATGTGATTAACTTGGATTCAGAGGGGTCTATGGCCCTAAGGGTGGCTAGTAAGGCTTTCAGCTATGTTGGGCATGTTTTGAGTACCTCAAGAGCGGACATGGTCGTTGGTGTTTGGGCCAAATCATCCACGATGTTATAGCTGACGGCAGCTCTAGCCGTGGCGTTATTGGCAAATCGGCGTATGGGGGGTGGGGGAAGGGTGTTGGGCGGATGGGGTAGACCTGGGTTCTTATGCTTTTATCTTCGCACCAACAAACAGACCCACAATGTTTTCCCTTTCGACAACAACCTGCGAACAGGTTGCAGTCTCACCCGAAACAGCTATGGGGTGCCACAGAATCAGGTTTCTGTAGGAGAAAGAGGGATATTACTGTACCTTTAGCCTTAACAAATAATAATTATGCAATACAGAGCTTCGAAATTCACTTAAATAGATTCGCAGTATAGATAAAATGACAATTCTTGCTCAACCCTTAACTGGGAATTCACAGCGAAGTTAATACTTAGTGATTTATCTTACTTTATCATTCATCTACTTATCAATTGCATAAAAACATAACAGGAACAAAATAAAAAGAACCACCACAACACAAGATATACGTGGTTCACCCCTAGTGTAGGGGCTACATCCACAGAACTGCGTTATATTCAAACATTTACAAAACAAGCAGTTCTGATCTACGCACTCAGCTGCAGATCTTCTCAACAACCCAAAGTTGCGCACTTAGCTACAGAGGTCATCCACGCACTTAGCTGGGACTTAACCTTAACCCAAAAATAGACCTTAGCTTCTTCGCATCACATCATTATAACAAAAAGCTTCTAAAAATTTTCCTTGACTCCTTTACATAAGTGCCTATTTATACAAGTGCACTATTACAATACCATGGGCTTAAACCATGGGCTTAAAAACCATGGGTTCCCAAAACACAGGGGTCATTTACAAAAGGAGGGGCTTCAACCCAACCCTGAAACCCCTAAGACTATTTTGGACCGCAACTCCGCTTACAAGCTTCGGACCAAAACCGTGGAGTTGCCAAAATTAAGGACCTTCAAGATCCGAGCCCCAACAGGCCCCTAAGACTCACCAGTGTCCCGTCCCGGAACACTCTGCTGCTTTTCAGGTGCAAGAATCTTGTTGGAGAAGATAGTAAACTGCTTGTTGAGGCTGCGCATGATATCTTTGGCTGCTTTCTCTTTCTCCACTATCTCCTATAATGTTGCTGCAGATGCTTCATTGGCCTTTTCCTGTGCAAACGCATCATACTCCTTCAAGACTTTGAGCTGGTTTTCCACAGCAGTGCTCAACTCCAAGGCCTCATTAATGAGGGGCTGCACAGAGCTCACTAAGAGTGTTTATTTTCTTTTGCAAGACTCAATTTCTTGCTGGAGCTCATTACTATGCTTTACCTTAAGCATCTTTTGCATAGGAGGAAATGTCTTAATTTTTTCTTTTACTGCATCCAGCTCTATCTGTCACTGCTTGATGGTTTCTTGCAACTTTTCTACTTCTGGGTTGTCTTGCAAGTTTGCCTAGGCCTCGACACTTTTGTCGAGAAGCTTTGATGCACTACTGACAAGATCTGAGATCTTCGTTGCTGAGGCCTGAATATCTCTACGACGCTGTTCCCTAACCTCTGGATAGGGGTTGCATGTTGAAGTCAGGGAGACTTCGACACGCCTCATCCAACACTTGGGCTAGTGTAGCCTGCTTGTTTTCTGCTTCTCTCTTCTTCTGTTCAGCTTCTTTCAACTGTGCTTCGAGGCTCTCACTCTGCTTCATGGTATTCTCTAACTGCATGTGTGTGTAGCTATCTCATTCTCAGATCTCCTTCATGAGTGCCAATTGACAAAAATGCAGCTCCGACATAGACAACTTAGTGTAATCTATCTCAACTATCATGCTCATCTGCGATCGAGATACTGTGTCAGTTATTATAAGGGCTGCACTTGGTACTTGTCCTCTGTTGTTTCTAGCTAGCCACTATCTAGTATCTGGCTGCGTGCCTACTGGGGCACTGCTTGCTGGAGCGCCAATTGTTGTTCTTTCCGCTAACTCCTTAAGTTCTATAATTTGTTGTGCTATGCCAGTGAGCACATCAAGATGTTTAGTTTCAAACTCTGCCCATTTTCTGGATAATACCTCTGTAGAATTTTCCAGAGACTGATCAAGCTCTTCAATCGTCAAAGCGGGCTTTTCGACGATATTCTTTCCCTTCGACAGCTTAGTTTTCTTTCTGGGCCGAGTTTTAGTAACTTCCTCCACTTCTGGGGACTTGTGCTTATCTGGGCGATTAGGGTCTGAGATGGTCTTGACTGATTCTTCTTCTTCTTCTTCATCAGCTCCATCATCTCCACCATAGTCACCTTCACTCTGCTGTGACTCATCTTGATCTTCGCTCTCTTCTAGTGGGTCATTTTGTTGCGGCTGGCTAGGACCTGCGCCCACATCTATTACTAGAGGGATAGGTATGTTGGACCTTGTTCCTGCATCCTTCATACATTTAGCCGACCACTACTGAACTACTGTGAGGATGTCTTCCTGGTTCACCATGTATGGTAACTTCCACCATGTATGTTTGTTATCTGTGCGGGCTTGGCTGAAGAAATTATGCATATCAGCCTTGAATTCGGCTACTCCAGTATACTGAGAAAATAGCTCATTACTGAGTCGCGGCGTTTTCAGGATCTCATATGTAATATTCATCGAATAGAAGGAGAACACGTAGTTCATCATCTACTGCAAGGATTTATCCTGTGATACCCAAAGAGATGCATACCTTGCTGCGCCAGGCATCTCCGGAGGCACATCAACAAACTGTGCCTCGGTAGGTTCTCTCCATCCTACCAGTGCAATAAGCACTAGCAACCATGAATAATGAAAGGCGCTACCTTTCTCCTGTGCATCACAGACATCTGCAAGGAATTCTCTAGCAATGTAATCTATCCATTTGTAACTGTAGCCTTCAACATAGTTCGCAGCAATACTGACAATCGGGGTAGGTACTTCATTAGGTCTTCACTTCTGCATTAGTTTGCATGCTAGGATCTCTGCGGCGAAGCGAATGTTCTGGTGCTGAATAGTCGATGTTTGATACCCTCGATTTCCTTTTGTCAAACCGAAGTGGTCCTTCATGTGCTACACCAGCTTTGTATCTTCGTGCTTTCCAACAAATTCAATCCCAGGATCAGGCCCTTCCTTTTGCAAGCCTGTAATCCTATGAATCAGCTCTCCATTAATAGCAATTTTCTGGTTTCCTATCCATAAATGCCCGTCATGCACCAATGCCAATAACTACTCGACCACCACGGTAACTTGTGGGCTATGAACAAAGTGGGGGACATTCAGCATCTTCAACAAGCTAGCTTGCTCCAAGCCAGCAGCCCACTGCTTTACTTCAAGCAACGTTGTTCCAACCTCCGGATAATGGACGGAGTGCAAGTATTGTCCAGGTGCAAAATGCGGAAACTTCCCATGATCATTCGTATCATGGTCTGCATACTTGAGCCGGTCTAATCTTCCTGTCATCGTTCCGACCAACTTCACACCCTGTGGTAGCGAAGGGGTGCGTAACATGAACTTGGCTATCCACCCAGGTGGCTGAACTCCTGGTCGAACAGGTGGGAGATACGGTGGACGTTGTGGTGCAACATTCTCATCCTCATCGAAGTCTTTGAAATATTCAGGTGGGAGTTCTACCGAACCAAGAGGATTCATCACGGGATCCTTCGGTGTCTTTCCTGATGGCTTGTGCCTTTCTTCATTTCACTTAGAGAAAACTTCTGCCTTAAACTTCTTCCTGTTAGATCGTGTCTGTATTGGTTTATTTGGCATTGGGGGAGTCTCTTCGTGAGATGCAGATGCAGGTGGTTTTCTCATAAGGTTCTGTAGACCCCTCTCTCTGAATTCTCTCAACAATTGCTGGACTTCGCGTCAGCTGACATGGACTCAACTCAAGAAAATGTGTAATGCGAAATTAGCAGGCATGGGTGTCTTCTTATAGAATCTAACAACCAAATTTGTCATAAATGTGCATTAAAGACACTAAATCTGACCGAGCGGTGGTAGATCTTGTCCAAACGGCGCTAGATTTCCCAAAATCTCATTATTATAGGCAGTTAATGCAGTTAACGTACCGGTGCCGCCAAATCTGATTTTTTTTCCAACGGTCGCATTTTAAGCTTCGACACACCTTTAGTCTTCGGCAAAACCAATAAATTTGTCTTCACCACAATAAGGATCTTCGACAGAATATAGACCTTCGACACATCCTGACACAAGCTCCGACCCACGACAGAATTTCTTCCACAACCTTCGACACTTCGTAAATTATCCAACAATCTGCCGATGCTCTCTGAGAACATCTTCATTATAGTCTAGTACCCAATTTCAACTGTTCTTGGTACTTAGACTCTTCTTCTTGTTATTACTTATGATCAGGGGGTACAGGCCCATCCCTGTACTTCTTCAATCTACTTCCATTCACCATGGAGGGAAAAATTTCTCCATTCAATTTTGCTAACTGAACTGCACCACCATCGGTAACTTTCTGAACTATGTATGGTCCTTTCCAATGTGTCTTGAACTTACCTGGGAACTTCATGAATTTACTGGCGTACAAGAGCACAAGACCACCATTCTGAAAATGCTTCTTCTTAATGTGTCTATCATGCCATGCTTTTTCTCTATCTTTCTATACTTGCTGCTGGAAACCTACAATGAATCTATCTTCTTCTAGTTCTAGTATCTTCACCAGCCTTTCATTCAACATGGCTGGATCATCCATTTCTATGAAGGCAGATATTCTGAGGCTAGGGACAATGTACTCCATGGGCATAACTACTTCTTGTCCATATACCAGCCTAAAAGGTGTGTGACCTGTCAACTTCTTGCAAGTGGTTCTATAAGCCCATAATACTGCTGGAATTCTAAGATCCCAATCATTTCTGTTAACATTGCAAACCTTCGTCAGAGCGTGCTCAAGAATCTTGTTAAAGGCTTCGACAGTTCCATTTGCTTAAGGATGGTAGGCAGTACTCTTCTGATGATATACTTGAAATTATTTGGTCAATGCTTCAATAGTATTATTCAGAAAATGTGATCCTTGATCACTCATAAGAATTATAGGACACCCAAACCTTAACAGGATATTATCAAAGATGAACTTTGCAGCTGTAGCAGTGCTACAGTCCTTGACAGGTTGAGCTTCGGCCCAACGAGTAAGGTAATCGGTTGCTGTAATAATGTATCTTGCTCCAGATTTCTTTGTAGGGGGATTGATTGGTCCAACAAAATCAATAGCCCACTTGTCAAATGCTTGTAAAGTTACCTATGGAACCAGAGGCATCTCATCCCTCCTGGATGGTTTGCCTGTCCTCTGACAGATACCACAGTTGTGGCAATACTCTCTTGCATCCTTATGAATCGTAGGCCACCACAATATAGCTGTCAGAATCTTTTGTGTCGTAGCTTTTCCTACATAATGACCTCCTGCTGCTCCCGAATGTGCTTCAGCCAAAATCAATGGATTTTCATGCTCCAGGGCACATCTGCGCAGTATTTCATCTGGTCCCATCTTATATAGTTGTCCTATTATCAAGGTAAAGTCAGCTACTCTAACCACTAGCTGCTTCTTTTGCTGTGTTGTCATCTTATAAGGTGCAAAACCTGTAGACAAGTACTAAACAATATCCTGAAAATAGTCATCAACCATCTGGATGGAAAACAAATGGGCATCAGGAAGACCTTCGTTCAAACTAGTGGGTTCTTCTCCTGACTCGAGCCTCGACAAGTGGTCAGGCCCCAGGTTAAGTCTTCCTGGCTTAACTATGATCTCAAATTCATACTACTGAAACAAAATCAGCCATCTGCATATCCGTCCACCTAACACAGGCTTGTTAACCAAATACTTCAAAGCAGAATGGTCAGTGAACATCTTAAATTGAGATCCTAACAAATAATGTCGAAATTTCTGCAAGGAATAAACCATAGCTAGACCTTCTCGTTCTGTCGTAGTATAATTATTTTCTGCTGTGGACAATTTTATACTTGCGAAAGCAATAGGGTGATCAATATTACCTTCACCTGACTGAGCCAATACTATACCTAAAGCAATGGAAGATGCATCGACATGAACATGAAACTCCTTACTCCAGTCAGGGAATACTAAGATAGAGGTAGTTACCATCTTTTCTTTCAAAATATCCAATCTTTCCTGACATTCAGGTGTCCATTCAAACTTAATATCTTTTCTTCAATTTCTTTTCCATAGGGGCTGTAATCTAAGCATATCCTTTAATGAATTTCTTGTAATATCCAGTATGACCAAGCGTAGTGCGAAGTTGCTTAACAGACTTCGGAGGTGGCAAGTTCACAATAATGGCTATTGTCATAGGATCCACCATCAATCCTTGCTTGCATACAATGTGACCTAGCAGAATTCCAAAAGGTGCTAAAAAGAGACACTTCTTTAGGTTTAATGAAATAAGATGTTGTCTACACTTGTCCAGCATAAGTCTTAAACTGGTTATATGATCCTTCAATAACCCAAAGATAGTCCAATCATCAAAGTAAACTTCCAAGAACTTATGAATAGATTCCTTAAATGCAGATATGACTACTCTGGAAAACATAGCAGGTGCATTCTTCAATCCAAAGGGCATAACAGTATAATGAAAAGATCCCATTTCTGTAGTGAAGGTTGTTTTATGTCGATCCTACGGAGCAATTCTGATATGATGGTAACCTGAAAATCCATCAGTGAAAGAATACACTTCTTGACCTCCGACATTGTCTAAAACTTCATCTGTAAAGGGAGGAGGAAAAGGATCATGTAAACAGGCATCATTCAGCTTCCTCAGATCAACACAGATTCTGATTTCTCCCTTGGTCTTCTTTTCTTGTACCACCATAGGGCTGACCCATTCAGACTCTTCGACAGGCTCAATGATTCATGCAGTGAGCATCTTATCTAGCTCCATCCTAACTTTTTCTTTATACTTAGGGTTCATCCTATAAGGGCGCTGCTTCACAGGCTTCGCATCAGCTTTCAAAGGGATTTTTATCACTCCTATATCACCAAGGATACCTTTTATTTCTGAGAACTTCGTCGAAAATAAGTCCTGATACTCATGGAGGAGTTCAGTCACTTTGGTCACCATTTCTTCGTCCCAATAATCTCCAATGGTAACGTACTTAGGCATTTCTTCTGATCCAATGTTTACTTTCCTTGTCTTCAAGGGTTGAGTTACTTCAGGTGATTCGACTGCTGGTCCATGTACTTCGCAATGTCCTTCCAACTCAGGAATATTAATGTTGCGAGGGTCATCGTCTTCATCAATGGCAAGGTTATAGCATTCTACTACATTAGCTTCTTGTTCCTTCCAATCAGGTTGGTACTCAGCTATTTCTTTATCATCAAACACCTTAGTATGGATCAACCTAATAGCTACATCCAAAGCAGGGAAAACCTTAGTAATAGAAAATGTGAGCACAAAACTATCAGCAAGGCTAACCCAACTTATAGTACCATGGCGAAGCTCCACCTCCACATACTAGTTCTTTGCTATAGGTTCCAGAGTGTGTACAAACCTATGTACCCATTCTTCATAAGGTACATGCTTCCATGCTTCATAACACTGCTCCAAATGTTCCTGTGGGCTAGTCTTACCATTAAATCTGCTTCGTACCTCTTGAGGTTGATCCATGAATCTCAGGAGAAGAAACTTTTGACAGGCGCTCCAACTGTGAATATACTTTTTATGACCATTCCACCATCTGGCAGCTGTGGCTCTGAATACTGAAGCTAGAGTCTCCATTTTCTGTGAATCTGGTACTTGCTCTGAGAATTGTTCAATAAAATATTTTGGGTCTGTCAAGCCATCAAAAGTAGGTAAGATTCTTGTCTGTGAGCCAACCCATCTGATAGACTTAGTAATTCTTGCACATCGATGTCCATGTAGCTCATAAAGTTGATCCTACCAATTCTCTAGGCCTTCATCTGAATCAATCATGCAAGAACTGTCACACTGCCAATCCATTATACCTTTAGCAGTAGGGTTAACATAGTATTCTTCTTGAGCTGTGATGTTGTAAATATGATCCAAAACATCATGATCTTCAGCTCTGACTGGCTCTGTATACCTTTCTCCTTGAGAAGGGTCCAACAGTACTATGACTCTCAAGCCTTTTCCTTCAAAAGTCATCTATCTATTCTTAAGGTTGATTACTGCATCATTGTCTAGTGCCCATTCAATTCCTAGAAATGCTGGATAGGGGTTGCTATCATCAATTATTTCAATGACTTCAAAATTTACTAAGGTACTGACTCCATCAATATCCACTGGTACACTAGGAAATATTCCTAAGGGAACAATCTTCTGCTGATTGGCTAATCTCAACTATATAGGGGACCATTCAAACGTAGGTTTTCCCATTTGTTCCCATGTCTGCTTAGTTAGTACATTCACTTCTGATCCCAGGTATAAAAGTATATCAGTCATGTCATAATCTCCTATCTGAGCATGCAATCTCATTTCTCTTCCAGTCCTTCTAGCTCTATTAACATTTTTTCCTCTATCAGAACTTCGCCGAGGTTCGCAAGATGCAATAACTTTCTGTAACTCATTCAAAGTATTTTGATTTCTTAATAGCTTCATACAACTCTGTAAAAATGATGTCAGTGTACTTACTTGATCCAGCGAAGCTTCTTGAAACGGTAACTACTGTTGATGCTGCTGCGTAGTTGCTACTGATATTCTCGGATCAGCAAAGTCTTTTTTAGCTTCCATAAATGTTCCTTTTTCTCATCCAACATCGAAGGCTGGAATTTTCCCTGGGGTCTTACAGACCCAAGCCTCGCCAGGCTGTTTCCCCTTATTCTGTACCTGTGTCGTAGTTCCACTCCTGGTAACAATGTTAATGGCTGGGATAGGTCTTTTCTCTACAACAATCATCTAAAATTTTTGAGTAGGAGTGCCATTTCTTTCTTGTATCTTGGCTATCAACTGTGGACATTGCTCAATCACATGATCTACTACTCTGCAATATCGACATGTCGTAGTTGGGTTCTGACAGTCTCTAGCTACATGTCCTGCCTGATTACAGTTATAGCAAATAATATGGCCTCGTCCTCTTCCAGGCATACCACCACGACCACGACCTCTGAAATTACCTTGACCTGGTGTACCACCCCGGTAACCATATCCATCATTTCCTTCTGCGTTGGTTTGTACCCTATAAGCATCATAGTTTCGCTCTCTCATGAGGTCAAAGCTGCGACATTCATCTTCGTTGTGTCCAACTGACTTACAGAACTTGCAGTAGGGATTCTTAGGTACTTGAACATATCTCTGTAGTAGATAGCAATCTTCAGGTCGATGTTGGCCAGTTGTTCTATAGATCTCACAATATAGGACATTAGGGTTAAACGGGTTCGGTGCACCAGTATTCAAATAATTTCTTAATGCAGGACACTGTTCTTTGTCATGACCTTCTGTCTTACATCGTGTACACCAAACCTCTTCTCAAATAGATTTCCCTTTTTCATGTCATGAAGCTCCAAATCCATTTCTACTAACTGTGCCTGTATCTGGGCTATTCCAGAGTTATCTCCAACAGGATTTGTTTCAAGTTTCATAGCAATTTCCAACGCCTCTTGTTGATCAACAACCTTCTGTTGCATAAGTGGAGTCCTGATATGAGGCAATAGTGCTACAATGAACCATTCTTTATGCTGTTCTGGACCAATAGTGAAACTAACTTGATCCAACAGAACCTTGAACCTCTGATCAAAGTCTCGAACTGATTCACCTCGCTTCTGCTAAATTTCTTTCAGTTCAGTTATACACTGTGACTCTGATTTAGGCTTCTTGAATTCTTTGATCATTGGTTTTTTAATATCAGCCAAGATATAGTTCTGAGTACTGGAAAACTTCATAAACCAGGTCAAATCTCGGTCTCTGGAAGAGGTGACCAGCTGAGCTCTTCTTGTATTTTGATCCATAATATTCTTAGCAGTCCAAACAGCTTCACATAAGAACCAAAACTACTCTGGATCCTCTGACCCGGTTCCTTTAAAAACTGGGAGCTTGATATCATCATTCACATGGGCCATAGTGAATCGCGAGTGAATCGCGGGGGAGGAGGGGGGGGAGTAGGAGGAGGATTGAAAACAGGGGGGAGACTGGTAATAGGAGGAAGGGAATTTATGGAGGTAAACTGACCTGCGACAGGACTACTAGGGCTAGGGTTACTTTCAGACTGCGAGGGGTTCTCAAGGATAACAGATCTTCACTGCGGCGTTATAGGAGGGTTTCCAACAAAATGGGTTTCTTCTGATTTAGACTCTTCTGGACTTAATGAAGTATAATCAGTATTTTGGCCTGGGATATAGGATCCAAGAGTTCTCTTGTATCTTTTACCGTTGCGAAGCAAACCACTTTGCTCGTTGAAGTCACTTTCGTTTCCAAACATAGGTTAATAGCAATAAATCTAGCAATCTTATTGGATAAGCAATATGCGTTTCTCAGCCAAGAGCATTTTAATTTTCAGACTTAATGAATTCAGGTACTTACCCCTTGGTCCTTTGAAAAAATGTATTTCTGCTTCGCTGAAAGAAGTATGTGTGTCGATGGCGAACTCCGTCACAAATGCTTCAAGGGTTCGCATTGTCCAGAAGTCAACAGCTCTTGATACCGCGTTGTTCACACTTTTCAACAGCTTAATTCTTTCTGGGGTCCAGGCAGGAGACTAATCTTCTTTGAAGTTTTTCTTTCTTTCTGTCAACCTGAATAACCACTGGTGCAATTCTATGTGGATACTAGCAAAGAAAATTTCATAAATATCAGTAAAAACGTACCTTTGCAAGAAGTCGTCTGAGCTACGATGAGGGTCCTTATTCTCTTGTTCAGCAAATTTTAGATAAGTATCTTCAACCCAGTCACTGATTTCTTTTACTGAGGGCCTCCAAATCATATCCCTCCATGTATGACGTAGATCCCTCTTGAAGTAGATACTGGTTCAACTGGCAACGAAACCAATTTGTTGGGAGGATGGGGCAGACCCGGGTTCTTATGCTTTTATCTTCGCACCAACAAACAGACCCACAGTGTTGGCCCTTTCAGCAACAACTTGTGAACAGGTTGCAGTCTCACCTGAAACAACTATGGGGTGCCACAGAATCAGGTTTCTGTAGGCGAAAGAGGGATATTACTGTACCTTTAGCCTTAACAAATAATAATTATGCAATACAGAGCTTCGACATTCACTTAAATAGCTTCGCAGTATAGATAAAAAGACAATTCTTGCTCAACCCTTAATTGGGAATTCACAACGAAGTTAATACTTAGCGGTTTATCTTACTTTATCATTCATCTAATTATCAATTGCATAAAAACATAACAGGAACAAAATAAAAAGAACCACCACAACACAAGATATACGTGGTTCACCCCCACTGTAGGGGCTACGTCCACAGAACTGTGTTATATTCAACAATTTACAAAACAAGCAGTTCTGATCTACGCACTCAGCTCCAAATCTTCTCAACAACCCAAAGCTGTGCACTTAGCTGCAGAGGTCATCCACGCACTCAGCTGGGACTTAACCTTAACCCAAAAATAGACCTTAGCTTCTTCACATCACATCATTATAACAAAAAGCTTCTAAAATTTTTCCTTGACTCCTTTACATAAGTGCCTATTTATACAAGTGCACTATTACAATACCATGGGCTTAAACCATGGGCTTAAAAACCATGGGTTCCCAAAACCCAGGGGTCATTTACAAAAGGAGGGGCTTCGACCCAACCCCAAAAACCCTAAGACTATTTTGGACCGCAACTCCGCTTACAAGCTTCACACCAAAACCGTGGAGTTTCCAAAATTAAGGACCTTCAAGGTTCGAGCCCCAACAAAGGGGGGTAACTGAAGAGGTGCATTGATTGATTTGGACGTCAATGCCACTGATGTGTCAGCGAGTTCGGTGTTGGTTCCGTATTGATTTTGTCTGGTCTGTAGGTTGACCTCTTTAGTCGTCATAGCTAGCAGGTGGTGGACACCTATTTCTACTGTGGGAGGTGCCCCCGGAGCATTGGGATTGGGTTGGGGAGGGGGTACAGCTACCACCAGTCCTTGGACTAGTAATGGGTTTTGAAGCACCATAGGAGGAGGTCCTTGTGGCACCGGGTTGGGTTGGGCTTGGTTCATAGTGTTGGCGGCCTGTTGAGCCTCATTCTAAATGGCCTGCTTAGCATGAACCATGAGGGGACACTCAAATGTGTAGTGCCCATAGACCTCACAGAGTGTGCATGGTTGGTTTGTGTGCAACGGGGCATTGCGTATTGGTGCATTTGGTCGTGGGGGGTTTTGGGCTGGCCAATTTGCCGCGACATTGTTGGGAGGGTTCAATTGTTGACCGCCTCCCTACGGTTGGTTGTTTCCTTGGTTCTGGGGTCGATTATTTCTAGTTTTCCCTTGTTGATTGTTGGGGGCAGGCTGGTTGGGACAGTTTTGTTGCACAAACACTTGTCCCAATGGAGCGGGTCGATCGGGGGCAGGGGCTTGAACTGCTTGCACTGGTGGTGCATAGTATATTTGGGTGGGTGGTGGTGCCATAAATGTGGTCATTTTCCTTGTGTACTACTGTGTTGGCCATGCTAAGTCCTGATCCTGCTGCGGTGGTGCAGGTTGTGCATAGGAAGTTGTTGCTCTGGACTGAGACATCATTCTGGCATAGGCCGGAGTTTGGGTTTGGTAGGCAACACTAGCAGTGTTTCTTGATTGTGGTGGAACTACAGGTGGTGTCGGACGGTGCTGTGGATGTTGGGAGATGAAGCCTATGATGCCATCTGCGGCATGAGATGCCCCCGGTGCATCATGGTAGGAGGTACCCAGATGAGGAGTGTCTGGAATGATGGTGTAAAGGTATCCAGACTATGCATAGATCAGGTCAAACTGTTGGGCTTTCAGAATGGCCTCCTCTTCGGATTGGGGACGTTTGAATGCGATGTCCTTTTCTATGGGTGGGAGCAAGGTTTTGAGAAACCAATCCAAGAATATCCCGTCGTCAAGTTTGATTTTACACAAACTATGACATCACCGCCACTCATGGATGTGGTCAGTTATATGTGTCGCAGTGCTCTGGCGGCAGGATAACAATATTTCCACCCCTTCGTCATATCTGACAGGGAGTTGGAAATACTACAGGAAAATGAAAGCTAAGGAGTTGAAATCTGGGTACTTTGCTTGCGGTAGCTCAATGTACCATTTGGATGTCGCACCTATGAGGGTGCGTTGGAATAGTCTTAGCCTGATTGAGTCATCTACGATGCTATTTGAGGAGCACCATAAATGGAATGTCATGATGTGATTTTGGGGACACTCCCCTACCTTCCATTCAAACTTGGGAATGTCTAAGGGAAGTTTGGTTGGAATGGGAAGCCAAAAGGTTTGATGGCAGATGGGGTCATTTGTGAATTGAGCCAAATCAGGAAAGTTAATATGAGCCATGAAAGGCATATTTGACCCCAGGTTGATGTGATATGGGGAAGGTATGGTGGTGGGGTTTGTGGGTGCATAATGTACCTGCATAGCTAGGGGTGTTGGTGGTGCCATTGTAGATGGGCCAATTCCCTCAAGTGTGGTGTAAGGGACAGTGTGGATGGTAGGGCCACTGCCCCCATGTGTGACATGAGGGGAAGTGTATGTGGTAGGGGCACTGCCCCCTTGTGTGGACAAGAGGGGCAGTGTATGTGGAAGGTCCACTGCCCACAAGTGTTGCAAGTGGGACAACTTGAGTGGTTACTATGGGTGGTGGAAACTGACTGATGACAGTTTGCATGACCATGCTGGGGCCACCTGCAGGTTTCTTGGTGATAAATTGTGGTGTGGACATGGGTCCACTAGCAATTGTTATGCTGGAAAATGGATATGATTTTGCACCAGCCATGGGGCTTGATGGTGCTATTTGTAGGTATGGTTCAGACTGATATGGGTCTGAATCTGAATCAGAGGCTGTGTGGCCTTCTGACGGTGTGAGAGGTTGTTGAGAATGGTCTCGACAGTGTGGTTTCAATGACCCGAATTGTGGTGGTTCGCCTCTTAGGCGTGAGGAAGAGCATGAGGGATCAATTGTGTTAGATTTGTGTATCAAACTGGTGGGAATGATATTTTGGACCTCGATTTCAAATGGATTCCTATTGGCTATAGGTGGTCACTTGGCCACCAAGACTTCCAGAAGACAATGCTTGGCTTTTTCCTCATGGACGTTCTACTCAATCGGTAGGGGTCATTGCCCGTTTCGCTTGGCAATTCCTCTTAGCGGCTAGCTACTTTGGGGTTCCCATGGTACTCCTCACAATGAGTTTCTGGTCAGAGCCCAAGTACTTCCCACGGTTAAGGCATTCAGGGACTAATGTCCTCCAAGACTGCAGATTTTTGAACTTAGTGTAAATTAATCAATTTTAGTGGCTCTCAGCGTCATGAACTGAGTGGGGTTGATTTACGTGGTATGGTGTGTATGTATTTCTATATTTCTGTTATTTGGTGGCTGCAAATGGTTTATAAATTCATCATATTATGGTTGAAAGTAGTAAATGGACATAAATTTTGTATACAGATACCATTTTTTACCCTAAATTGTGATAGCCTAACTAGGTGACTACCTTACACCTATATTCTTCTTCAACCAGGAGAAGGTGCTGGGATCTCAACACAATGGGACTAATCCCATCTATAAGTCTATAGGTCACCTCCCAGATGCAAGGTTGGTCAATAGGGAGGACGCTTAGTGCCATGAGAATCCCTCCTTCTCTACCCCCTCTACCTTCCAAGTCATCTGTTTTTAACGGTTTCGAACAATATTGGGTGAAGGGCCTATTACTATACGAGCTATTCCCTTCGTATTATCCTAGAATACCCTGAAGGGTGATGACTGGGTAGAGGAGGAAGGGTAAGCAAGACTATTAATTTTCTGTCAGTTTTAGTTAGGCTACGTTAATTAACCAAAAAAAAAATTGAATTTACACTTTGTTTGTACGTGAAATTGCAGTAAACTGAAACATAAACAAAAATGGGACTATTGTGCTGGATAGAGGCGGTTGAGCCACACTGACAGTCCTTAGTAAAGTGAAAATTAATTTTTTAGTGACAGACTAATGTTTCGGGTCAAATGTGGCAAGGGGGTCGCCAAATTTTTCCAGAAACAGGCGAGCGAGTTGCACAGATTTCACAGACAGAGCGGCCTGCCTTTCTAAAGGAAGTCGCACCTTTCGTGGGAAAAAGGGCGACCTGGTCGCACCTGTGAGGCCTAAATGAGCAACCTGGTCCCCTGTTTAGGCCCCATAAGTGCGACATACTCTGGATTGGGGTTTTTTTGATCCTGAGTCAGATCCGACCAACAGTAACCTATAGTGTGGCCAAATGGACTTGGATTTTCCTTGTGGAGGCTCGGCAGAAACAATAAACTATAAATGAACAAGATTTAACTAGATTTGACAAGAAATTTTAAACCTAGGGAACAAACTGAAATAAAATTTGAAATTTAAAAAACTGAACCTGGGATTCTGTGGGATCGACCTGGTATGGTCACCAGTTCTGTAGCAGGGATTTGTCCCTTGCTACAGGGCAGGAATGGCTACCTTCCGTCTATAGGATGGAAGGATAGGTTCCTGTATGGAAATGCAAGAAAAATAAATGGATAGAAAGCAAGAAAGAGCTGAAAGATAAGAAACGGCTGGAATCCCCTCTGCAAACAATGTTAGGGATTAACTCCAGCTACCTGCAAACAACTATTAGAAACAAAAAACCTACAAAACAAGTTAAAAAAAAAACTTGCAAGAAAATATGGGTCAGAAAACAACTAAGCTACTAAAACAAATACATAAGCAAACAATGGCATACCTTCTCTTTGGTGCAATGGGCCACCATGCCCTGGCTTGAAGAAGCACCTCTCTCTCTCTCTTGGCTATGGAGGAGCTATGGCTCAATGGAGGAATGGATCGATGAGAGGAGGAATGTGGGTGGCTTGAGAGAGAAAGGGTCTCAAGGCATCCAAGAGAAGCATAATAGTATGTAAGGGAAGAGTTGTTTGTGAGTGACCCCACCCCTCCTTTTATAGTTTTTTTGGGGACTTTTAGGGTTTTAAGCCCTTAGTCAGGGCTTTAGCCCCTTTTTTGGGCTTTTATCCCCTTCCTACCTAACTTTAGTTCCTTTTAGGGTTTTAGGCTCCTTTGAGGGGTTTTAGCCCCTTTTTGGAGGCTTTAGCCCCTAGGAGAGTTATTTAGACTCCTTTTTGGGGTTTTTAAGCCCTTTTATTCATTTTAAGCCTTTTTTAGGGTGTGGGGGTCTAATGGGGTGATACGAAGGTTGTGCATGGGTGTCCTCGGGTGGTGTAGGCCATGTAGAGCTGAGTGAGGGATTTTTTGGGTTAACAATAATCATCAACCATGTCAATTATAAATAACTGTGCATCTAGAAATCTGTCTTCAATGTTTGTTGGCTCTTCTCCTGTCTCAATTTAGGATAGATGATCAGGGACAACATTCAAGCGACGTGGCTTCATAATTATCTCAAAATCAAACTCCTAAAAGAGAAGTATCCAGTGACATATCTCCACCCCCCCCAACACAGGCTTATTGATTAGGTACTTTTAAGAAGAATAGTCTATAAAAATATTGAAATGACCGCCCAATAGGTAATGCATAAACTTTTGTAGCACATATACCATCACCAGACCTTCCCTTTCTGTGGTCGTATATTTCTTCTATGCAGATGACCGCTTTCGACTAGCGAAAGCAATCGGGTGATCTAGATCTCCTTCTCTTGGTTGCACAAGTACCACTCCCAATGCAAGGGATGATGCATCCACATTAACATGGAACTCTTTGTTCCAATCAGGGAAAACTATTATTGGTGCGGAAGCCATCTTGGCTTTCAATGTGTCAAAACTTCCTTGGCACATTTGACTCCATAAAAATGTCACATAATTCTTCAACAACTTTTCCATTGGTGACGTGATCGCAACATACCCTCATATGAACTTGCGATAATAACCTATGTGCCCCAACATCGCTCTAAGCATATTCACATTTGTAAGTGGCGGTAAGCTCAAAATGAGTGCAATCTTCGTAGGGTCAACCAACAGTCCTTTCTTGCAAACGATGTGACCCAATAGCATCCTGAAAGGTGCACAGAAAATGAAATTTTTTGAATTCAGCATGATTTGATACTGTCAAAATTTCTCCAACATCAGGCACAAGTTGGATAGATGATCTCTAATCAATATTTAGACTGTCCATTCATCCATATAAACTTGCAAGAACTTATGAATAAAATATTTGAATTCGGATACAACAACCAGGGAAAATATCGAAGGCGCATTCTTCAACCCAAAAGGCATCACTGTGTACTGAAAAAATCCCCATTTAGTAACAAATGTTCTTTTATATCGATCTTATTTTGCAATCCTTATCTGGTGATAGCCAGAAAACCCCGCCATGAATGAATACATCTCCTCACTTCCTACTCCTTCCATAACTTCATCAATGAATGGTGTCAGAAATGGATCATGCATTCATGCATCATTCAATTTTATCACGTCGATGCATATCTGAACCTCACCTGTCTTTTTGTCATGGACTACCATCAAACTAATCCATTCCAATTCTTTAACTGGCTCAATTATTTCGGCATCCAACATTTTGTCAAGTCAGCTTTTACTCTCTTTTTATATCATGGATTTAGGATATACGACCTTTTCCTTATTGGTTTCGCATATGGCTTCAACGGGATATTCTTCTCCCCTAAATCTCCCAGTATCCCCTTCATCTCAGAAAACTTCATCGAGAAAAAATCTTGGAATTCATGCAACAAGTTTGTAATCTTTGCCATCGTTTCTTCATCCTAGTAGTCCCAAACACTTGCAAACTTTGGTTTCTCTTATGTCCCAATGTTGACCTTTCTAATCTTCAACAGTTGATTCATGGGATAGGTCGGTACATTTGGTGTTGTGACATGCTAACTCCTTTCTGTTTCTGGAATATTGATAGTTCGCAGATCATCATCATCTGGCTCTCCTGAAACATTATAGCAATCTATCATTGACTGCATCTGACAATGTACATGCGGATCCACTGGGTATGCGACTGGTACTACCTTCAGACCAACATCGTGGATGTGCTGCATCACATTATGAACATTCGGATTGGCATCCGTGAAACTGAAGGTGTGATGTCCCAAGTAGTGATCTCTCTGCGCAACTCTACTAATACATACCCAGATCATGGCATTTCATCCAATGTGTGGACAAAGGCACGAACCCACTCATCCTTTGGTTACAATTCCCACAAGACCTGACATGAAATCAAATGATCATCGGGACTATTCCGACTGTTGTACCTTCCAACATGGTACAATTCTGCATCTCCAAAGTGAACTGTCATCAATATTCAACATTGTGACCATCCAGTGATCGACTTCTTATGAGTCTCCCACCAGCATGCTGGGGTAGCCTTCAGTGCTTCCTCCAATGCCAGTAACTATTGTGGTTCTTACACCTTATCTTTGAATTCGACAAGAAACTCAGACAACTCAGGAAATCATTCATAAATTGGAAACTCAGTGGTCTCAGTCACGACGTGACACATTGAGTGCATAATCAAGCTGCACTTTCATAGCGACACTTCATGCAAGCGGTTCTGCTAGTTCTCTAAAACATCATCATATTTAGAAGATGCATAGCTAGCACTGCACCAACCGAGTTCCCCATCAGCCTTCAGGTGGACATAATCTTCTGAAATGTTATAAGCATGATCCCATCCTATGACAACGTCATCTTTCATTGGCTCAATATACCTCTATCCTTCATTTGGATCCATCAAGAAAATGACTCTGATGTCTTGATTCTCAAATGTCATCACACGCTTCTTGAAATTGATCATTTCCATACTATCGTTATCCCATCCGATCCCTAGCAATGTAGGATAGGAGGCTCCACCATCAATGAATTCAATCATGTCAAAATCGACATAGGTCTTCGTACCTTCCACTTCCACAACAAGGTGCAGAACTCTCCCAATCGGTGTTACTCTAGCCTGGTTAGCGAATTGCAGTTTTATAAGAGACCAGCTCAACGTTGGGTTCCCCATATTCTACCATGCTTGTTTTGTCAAAATATTAACATCTAATCCTAGATCCAGAATGACTGAATCAACCTCATAGTCCACAATCTGAATGTTCATGCACATCTCTTTTTCGGTATTTTTCTTATGCAAAGAATTCACTGCGAAATCCTTTCTCCCTTTAGCCGATCGATGTAATAGAGTCTCAATATTGGCAAGAGCATCGAGATCTCTTTCCAGTGACAAGAAACTCTCAAAGAAGTTCTGGAAGGTACCATGCTATCGCGATGGTCTTGCCTCCAAAGTGGAGTCAAAAGCAGTAGGCATTTCATAGATAGGTGACTTACCAGGATTCCTTCTGATCAAGTCACATGCTTCAAAAAATGTGTCTTTCTCAATATTGATGTCAAACTACACCTTCTTCTTCCCAAACAATCGAATTTTTGGATGTGGACTATCATCTCCCATCGATGCACCTCTGTGAGTGATGACATCGATATCAACATCCTATCTTCTGGGCTCCACTGAGATCATCGCAACCATTGGTCCTTGATTCTGGTTTAGTGGTGGAATCATAGGTTGATTCACATTCTAATTTGTATTCTGGTTTTGAATTGGAATTTGGTTCTAAACAATTGGAATTTGGTTTTGATTCTGATTCCACCACTGGTTCTGTATTTGAATCTAGTTCTGTAACTGATTCTGATTCAATTGATTTTGGTTCTGTAATTGGTTCTGATTCTACAACTATAGAACATTTTAGTCCTGCCATCTCGTGATCAGCTATGGACAGTTCTCAATAGTGTGATCAATCACGGTGCAATACATACACAAACACTGCAATTGTGGGAAATCTCTCTTATAATTCCCTAGTACACCACAATTATAACATTGGATAGGTCTGTGACCTCGTCGTCCTCCTCGACGAAAGCCTCCTCCTCGTCCTTGAAATCCTCCTTGTTGCTGGTATTGTGTCTGATTTACTTGTTGCTGCGGGGGATTCTGTTGTTTTTGAACATAATGTGCTGACTGAACATATTGTGGTTGCTGCAGATCCATCTGCATCTGATTATATTGCGACCATGGCATAAACTGTTGTTGCAGTATAAACAACATCTGTGGTGGTGGTACATACTGCGATTGAGTTGGTGGTCACACCACTTGTGGTTGTGGTTGTATTTTTTGACCTTCTCCATTCACATAGTATGAGTCATATGTCTTCTCCTCAAGTAGGTCATATGCATGATAGTCTTTATCTTCATGCTCGACAGATCGATAAAATGAGCAGTATAGGTTCATCGTCTTCGTCACCATCTTCTGCATGTACCTGCACTCTTCATATTGATTCCCATATACTTGACAAATACAACACCATGGTACACTACGGCAACTCAACAGGTTCAGCGCTCCTGACAATAGGTAGTTTTGGAAATCTTGGAAAGTATCTTTGGTATGTCTGTCTGTGCGACATCGAGTGCACCAGAGGACCTCATGTTTTTCCTTTCCATTCTTAATGTCTTGCAACTGGAGTGTCAAGTTCACCAACTACGTCTGAATTGGCTCATACCGACTACATTTTCTCCAATGGGTGAAGCTTCAAACTTCATGGCGATCTCTAGATCTTTGCTTTGTGTCGCAATCTTCTGTTGAATCATTGGTAGTTTGATATGAGTTAGAAATGTTGCAATGAACCACTCTTTATGCTGAATGTCGCTCATTTCAAAGCTGACTCTTACCATTAGTGTCTTAAATAAGTGATCAGAATCCCAAACAGTCTCATTAGGATACTGCTTAATTTCCTTTAGTTCTATAATGTACTACACTTTAGACTTTGGTTTCCTGAATTCTTTAATAAGTCCTTTCTTGATTTCTATTAAGGTCTTCGTCGGAGCCCCCGTAGGAACTTGTACAAATTTCATGAACCAATCCAATGCACGACCCCAAAGGGTTGTCACCAACTGGCCCTTCTTGACTTCATCATCCATAGTTTTTCTGACAATCCGTACCGCTTAACATAGGAACCAGTACTGTTCTGTATCCTTAGTCCCGTTTCCATGGAACAAAGGTAAATTTGCTTCATCGCCTGCCATCATGGGACTTCTTCCTACCGATGTTGATCTACTACTACTATTAGAGTGCTGCTAGCACGTTGGAAAAATCAATGTTGAACTTGTGTTTCTTCTTGAATGTGGCATAGTGCATAGAGGTGTGGTCACATTTATTCTTGGGGTTGATCTTACCGTTATATTAGGTGTAGCTTATTCATCCTCTTCATCGTTGTAGGGTTGCTTCGTCCTATGTGGTCTTCCTTCATGATCTTTTGTTTCAATCACAGTAGGACCTTCCCCTGTCCTTTTCCTCTTCTCTTGTTGAAACCTTTCTCCTCCCCTAGTAAGACCACTTTCTTCCTTGGATTCCCTCATAGTCTCATCGAAAATATCACCCATCTACCCCTTATCCTTCCATTCATCTCACCCCTTTCTTCGCGGTATCCACAATCACTGCACACTAGAGTTCTACTACTTGAGGTGCATCTTGTTTTAATATCACATATCACATAAGGTTACCAATAATACACATAAATAATCATATAAACATATAGAGACAAGAGATAAGAACAGATAGTAGAATAACAGATTATATTATAGAATCACATGAGGGTCCATACATATACAAAACTGAACCAAGTCCTTAACTGGCTCAACAACCTATTATATATGATTACAAAATGGTTATGAGTAACTACTTCTCGATTCGTTCAACCGACACAACCTTTGGAGGCTGACCTAATTAGTCAATTAACCAGTCTAGTCGGCTCACCAACTAGCTCCTCAAACATCTCCCCCACAAACAAAATCTTTCTTCGTCCTGAAGAAACAGGGGAGGTACAAAACTTTTCCTCAAGTAGCTTCCTTTCCTTTGTTCTGTCTTCATGGGTTGTTCAATCTAATATATGGTTTTCTCTATACACATACTTCGACTATGGCTTCTGCCGAAATTGCCAGTTGGTGCTGAAAATATTCCCAACTATGGAGAGCTCTCTGGATGTCTATAGTCAAGGTTGTAATGTGTTATATTTTTATCATTTAAGCTAGCATTATATTAGGATATTTAACTGAGAGAATAACAAGTACAACAATCAAACATAAGATACAACGAACACAATTTTTTTCCTCGGGGAAACCATAAAGGAGAAAACCCCACAACTTCCTCAGAGATAGAATCAGCACCAAAAGCAAAACCCCAAAAATAGTAAGATGATCTCTCGATAGCAGTAATCTCTCTATCTCTTGTCTTGACAGCTTCTTCTCTCTCAGTTATGCGCTACAACTGAGTGTGAGTGAATGTATGATAAATAGATAGGCTCACTCTCTATTTATACTAATTCCTGACTTGACAATAACTCACTAGGGATGACTTCTCTAGGAGAGTCTAATAACCCTAGGGCCCCACAACTGCGGGGACTTTAACCCTTGATCAATAAGAGGGTTACACACAATGACTTGACATGACTTGTTTACATTATTGAATCTCCCGATAGGAACATCGGGGCATGACACAACTCTAATACATTATAGACACATCCCAGAATAAACATCGGGGTACAATACATAAGATATATGGATGAATACATTCTGAAGTTACAAATACATCAACACTCCCTCTTAACTAGAAAGGTATTCTCTCAAAACAATTTTTCAGCATTGGTCTTCTTCTCTATATCATCTTGATCATCATCGATTTCTTGTCATCTTCATCTTTAAGTCATCTTCATCTTCAAGTCGTCTTCATCTTCAAGTTATCTTCATCTTCAAGTCATCTTCATCATCGGATCTGGATCATCACTAGATCTGGATCATCACTGGAACATCATCACTGGATTTGGATCATCACTGGAACATCATCACTAGATCTAGATCATCACTCGATCTAGATCATCACTAGAACATTATCATTGAATCTGGATCATCAATCGATCTAGATCATCACTGTTGGATCATCATCACTGTATCATCATCACGGGTGCTATCTCATGATTCTTCTCGTCACAGGAAGTTCTACAGAGCCATCCCTTTTTCATGCTGGTTGTAGACCTAGCATCGATTTAGGGATTCTTCAGCGCTTATATTTGACCCTAAGTCATAATGGCCTACCCATCACTTACATCTGACCATGAGAGGAACACATCCAACACCATTTCAGAAGGACACGCCCAACACTCACATCTAACCATGGGAGGAACACATCCAAGAACCATGTCAGAAAGGCCCAGCACCTACATTCACCAGCATTATAGGACACACCTACTATCATCTATGAAAGGGCACAGCACTCACAACCACCAGCATGATAGGACACACCTACTATCATCTGTGGAAAGGCTCAGCACTTACATCCACCAGCATGGTAAGACACACTTACTACCATCTGTGGAAAGGGACATCACTCACATCCACTAGCATGGTAGGACACACCTACTACCATCTATGGAAAGGAACAACACTTAAAATCACCAGCATGGTAGGACACACCTACTACCATCTGTGAAAATGCACCGCACTCACATCCACCAGCATGATAGGACACACCTACTATCATCAGTGGAAAGGCTCAGCACTCACATCCACTAGCATGATAGGACACACCTACTATCATCTGTGGAAAGGCTCTGCACTTACATTTGATCATGTGGGAACCAATCCCATAGTCACATCAGAATGGCTCCCAGCCCTAGGCTAAGGATTCCTGGTAACTGACCAGGTACCTCCATTCTCCCATAGAATGGCCTTTAGAACTTATATCTAATCAGGTGAGAACACATCCCATAGTCATATCAAAATAGCCCTCATCTCTAGGCTGAGTATTCCTGGTAATTGACCAGGTGCCTCCATTCAGAGAATGGAATCCAACACTTATATCTGATCATGTAGAAACCAATCCTACAGTCACATCATAATGGCTCAGCACTCATATCTGACATGGAAGGAACCAATCCTCTTACCATGACAGAATGGCTCAACCATTACATCTAACCATGGAAAGAACCAATCCTCTCACAATGTCAGAATGGCTCACGGACTCATCACTTCTCTTCGAAGGAAACCTTGATTTGGAGAACACCAAGCATCTCCCTGAAGTATTCAAACTTCACTCTGGCCAATGGCTTCATCAACACATCAGCTATTTGTTCATCCGTCACAATATACTGGAGCTTCACTGCTCCTCTCTGCACCATATCCCTGATATAGTGATATTTGATCTCAATATTCTTTGACTTGTCATTGAACACTGGGTTCTATGACAACTTCACACAACTCTAGTTGTCGCAATATATACAAGTAGCATCCAACTGGAGATTAAATAAATCAGACAGTAGCTTCCTCATCTGTACTACCTCACAACTAGCTGAACAAGCTATGACATACTATGCTTCAGCTATACTCAGTGCCACGCAAGACTGTTTCCTACTAAACCAAGAGATCACACCTAATCCCATACTGAAGTAGCACCCTGAAGTGCTCTTCCTATCGATGGCACTTCCTACCCAATCTGAATCAACATAACCCTCTAGGTTAATCTTCTGATTCGACATATACTTGAGCCCATAATCAACTGTACCCCTCAGGTACCTTAGAATATTCTTTGCAACAATCAAGTGAACATGTCTCAGATCTGTCAGGAATTGGCTCAAGGTGTTCACAGCAAAGCAAATATATGTTCGTGTATTCATCAGGCACATCAGGGACCCAATCATCTGATGATACATTGTAGCATCAACTGATTCTGATGAAGCATCGCTCAATAGCTTTAGGTTCGATGCCATAGGTGTGGTCATGGCCTTGCAATCCATCATCCTGAACCTCTTCAGGATCTCTATCGTATACTTCCCTTGTCCCAAGGAAATTTCATATGCATTCTACCACACCTCCATGCCTAGAAAATAGTGCATCATACCCAAATCCTTCAGTTCAAACTCAGCAGCAAGCTTCCTCTTCGTATCATAAATCAACCCATCCATACTTGTCACAAATAGATCATCTACATATAGTAGGAGTATCACTGGGTTACTATCTTCAACCTTGTAGTAAAGGTTGGAATCTGCTTTACTCTTGGTAAAGTCCAAACTAGATATAAATATGTCAATTTTGCCATACCATGTCCTGGGTGCCTATTTCAAACCATACAGGGCTTTCTTTAATTTACACACATGAGTATTCCTGGCATGTGTCTCAAAACTGAGTGTTTGCTTCACATACACTTCCTCTTCCACCACACCATTCAAGAAGGTAGTCTTGACATCCATCTAATGTATCTTCCATTTCATTACTACAGCTAGAGCAAGTACTGATCTGATGGAAGTGTATCTGGCTACAGGTGCAAAAGTTTCATCATAATCTATTCCTTCTTTTTGGGAGAAGCCACGAGCCACAAATCTTGCTTTATATTTTTCTATGCTACCATCTGCAGCATGATTGATCTTGTAGATCCATTTGGAAGTTACAACAGACTTCCCTTCTAGTATTGGGACAATATCCCAGACATCATTCTTTATGATCGATTGATACTCTTCAATCATAGCATCCTTCCATTATTTTCTTTCTGCCGCTTCTTCATAGTTGGAATGTTTTTTATCAATGAAGTCACATAATAAGGCTACATAACTGGAGCAGGACCTGGTTCTTTTCCTTTCTCTGTGATTTTCTTATGGAGCCCCATATCTTTCTGAACCTTGGATAGCTTCTCGTACCCAAGAAAGATTCCTCTTGTGAGGATTCTTCTCCTGAGGTGGCTCTATAGGTTCTTGAGGTTCTTATAATTCTCGATCTTCTTCTTGAATTTCTTCATTCATGGTTGTGTCATGAATTTTGGGTACTTTTGTTTCTTCATGTTCTTTAGCAAGTCTCTTTCTAGATTTGTTGTAAGCCGAGTCTTCGTCAAATGTTATGTCCCTGCTGATGTCAATATTCTTGAATCCTGGGAAGTATATCCTTTAAGCCTTCAAGCTTTCAAAGTATCCCACAAATATACCCTTCCTTCCAAAAGGATCTAGCTTTGTCCTCTTTTCTTTCAGAATATGTATGTACACTAGACAACCAAATATTCTGAGATGGATGACTTATGGTTTCTTGCTGGAGAAGACTTCTTCAGGGGTCTTGTTCTCAAGTACTCTGTGTGGAGTATGGCTCTGTACATATACCGCAGTTTTGGAAGATTCTGCCCATAGATGCATGGGAAGATCATGATCATGAAGCATGGCCCTTGCGGTTTCCATGATCATTCTATTCTTCCTTTCAGCAACCCCATTCTGTTGTAGATTATATGGAGTGCTTAAATCCCTCTTAATCCCTGAATCCACTTAATGAATTGGATGACATCGGACCACATACATCAGAGTGAATGATTTCCAATATTCCTTTTTCCTTGCTCTCACTGCTTGGAAATGTCTTCTTTGTGTTCTTTCCTTTCGTACATCCTTTGCAGACACCATCATGTTTTGAATGGATTTCTGAAAGTCCTTCAACCGCTTTGATTGCAAGAGGTAGTGATATGTAGTGCACATGTGCAAGCCTTCTATGCCAAATTTCATTTGGCTCTACTATTTCATGGATCAGGGCTTGTTTTGGACAGCCCTTCAATTTGTATAGACCTCCCTCTTGTTCCCCAATTACTATTGCATCATCAATAGTCTTTCCCTTTGGCCACATGAGAACTTGGCCATCTACAAATGCAACCCTCATGCATTTTGCATCTAATGCAGATATGGAGAGGAGGTTCTTCATTTAGTCCTAGTACAAACAATACATCCTTCATTGTCATAGATTTTCTAGAGTCTAGTTTATAGGAGGAATCCCCACTACCTTTTATTGGATATTGGTAGTCATCTCCAAGTTTGACCTTGTGGGGTGATTCATGTTCTGATAGTTTCACGAAGGATTCTTTGAATCCTATCATATGTTTGGAAGCCCCACTGTCTATAATCCAATCATTGATTCCATGTGTAATGTTTCCCATGAGAGCGGAAATCAAAACATATTCTTCATCACTTAAGGAATCATCACTTTCTTGTCTGATTCTCTTTGTGGAAGGTTCATCATCCTCTACAGCATGAGCAGGATGTCTTCTCTTGTTTCCATTCTTCTTGTGAGAGACATTTTGTTTCTAGGACATTCTCTAGCATAATGTCCTTTCTTGTCACATGTATATCATCTGATTCTAGACAAATATTTTCTAGTGTTATCTTTGTGAAAGTGCTTACCTTTGGGGTGATGAGAACTTCTTCTAGTTTTCTTGGAGTGTAATATGAGAACTTGATATTAACTTCCCATATTTTCTTCTCGAGTTGCTATTCAAGCTTCTTCTTGAGAGCATTCTTCCCATAGTCTGCTGAACTTGACTAGCTTCTTTCTGGCACAGACTCCTTGACTAAAGGAGTCACATGATCTAGGGCGACCATTCAAGGTGGTCATTACAATCTTTGCATTCTCCACTTCTTCATCCACTGCTTCAAGTTGTTCTTTGATATGTGAGACCCTTGTGAAGTATGATTATATGGTCTCTACATTCTGGATCTTCACATTCTTCAACTGGATCCTGAAGGTAATCTTCCGGTTTATGTTCTTTCCTTCAAACAGTTTGGTCAAGGCATCAAACATAGCTTTAGGTGTCTTTAGGTAGGACACCTGTGGTATGAGGTGATCCTTGATTGAATCAGCAATAATCCTCTTATCCATGACCAACTTATTTTTGTGTAAGGCCTTAGCCTCATCTCCCTCTGGAGCTGGAACATCCTCATTGATATAGGAGTCCAACTCATTTTCTTCCAGGACCAGGGAGATCTTATACTTCTAGGCTCATAAGTTATCATTTCCCTCAAGATTTTCATCAAGATTGGTATGATGAGACATCTTAACTGAGAACCTCAAATGGAAATACAAAATATTTAGATCTTACCAGGTTAAGATGTCGGATCTGGATCTAGAACTGAAATTCTGTAGAGTTGGTTCAGGAGCATATTAGGTTTTGACTTTTCTGGAGTTTTGTCCAACCAAAAACTTTGATATTGATTTCTAAACTTTGATTTTGAGGAGGAGATCAACCCAGGCCTAGGCTCACTCAAAAATTCCACTTCTGTGGAAAGCCCTAATTTCTGGTAGTAGTGTCGGGTGAAAAACTAAAAAATGCTCAGAATCAGATTCTGCTTTGACAGAAAGATGCGCCTTATAGAGGAGATTCAACCCAAACTTATTTTTCTGAAAATATATGGAGAGAGATCCAAAAAGTAGGAAGCGCTAGTTTCCATAGCTACACAATGTCTTCTTCTCAGGTTAGCTCTAATACCATGTTATATTTTTATCATTTAAGCTAGCATTATATTACGATCTTTAACTGAGAGAATAACAAGCACATAAATCAAACATAAGAGACAATGAACACAATGTTTTTCCTCAGGGAAGCCATAAAGGAGAAAACCCTGCAACTTCCTCAGAGATAGAATCAACACCAAAAGCAAAACCCCAAAAACAGTAAGATGATCTCCCAATAGCAGTAGTCTCTCTCTCTCTTGTCCCAGCAGCTTATTCTCTCTCAGTTATGTGCTACAACTGAGTGTGTGAATGTATGATAAATAGAAAGGCTCACTCTCTATTTATACTAATTCCCAACTTGAAAATAACTCACTAGGGCCAACTTCTCTAGGAGAGTCTAATAACCCTAGGGCCCCACAACTGCGGGGACTTTAACCCTTGCTCAATAGGAGGGTTACCCACAATGACTTGACATGACTTGTTTACATTATTGAATCTCCTGATAGGAACATCGAGGCATAACATGACTCTAATACATTACAGCCACATCCCGAAATAAACATCGGGGTACAATACATAAGATATACAGATGAATACATTCTGAAGTTACAAATACATCAACATAATGCTAGATAGAGTCACCAAATTCTCCTGAATCGAGAGTTCTACAATATTAATCATGTCGGGCCCCAAAAATTGGGATTTTTTATCTGCTGTGTCCATCATTATTTTCATCTGTGGACAGATTGTGTCTAGTTTGTCGATGATGGAAAGAGCCTAGTTTACCCACTGATGAGATGGTTTCTTTAGCTTCTCTAGTTTTGTTGTTTCAAATACAATTTTCTCTTGTATTGTGCTCCTCATTTCTTCATCAAGACCTTCTTGATTCTCTAGTGTCTTGATGTGTTCACGGGTTTCTTAAACCTATTGAAATACTTGGCCATAATGGGTGTACCAGCTGTGCAGTACTTCTTCTGTAATAGCTGAATCCTCCAGATGTTCTTGCAATACCTTATGTGCTTCTGAAAATGTTGTGTACTATTGTTTTAATAACATAGATATTTCTTCTCTTTGTTCTTATCTCTTGGTCGGTAGTTGTGCTTGGAGGTTCAACATGACACTCTCAAATAACTGGTATGATTTCTCTAGAGGTTTGTCGATGTCAGTCTCTGCTGGTCCTGGTATGACAGTCTGTGTTAAAGTCTTGCATTTGGTAAGGAATTCAAATTGTTCTATCTTCAGTTTTTCACTTCATTATTGTCTTGTTTGATTTCTTGTTGATGCTTCTTTGGTGAGTGCTCTCAGGAGTCGGTCCAACTCTCCATCCTTTAGTTTTGGTTTCTCGACTACGAAAGTCGATCCTAGTTGATGAAGGAGGATAGCTGTCGGTGTTTGTTGTTTCTGCTGTTGTTCTTTTTTCTTCTTTTATTTTCTTTTTCTCGTATGTTTAGACTTATGGAAAACTTATGATCCTGTTGGTACTCATGTTTTCTACCACTGCGGTGTTTGGTGCTCTTCAGTTGGTGGATTCTCAGTCGACTAAACTTCTGTTGCGGCAGGATTAGCTTGCTGGGTTTGTTGAATGGGATTTGTGGTTGTTTGTGCTTCCAATGGTGGTGAAGATGGTGGTTCTAGATTATAAGGAGACTCTAGTGCTGGTGGTAGTGACGGTGATGGTGAATGGTCTATAGTTATAGGGGTGGTTGGAAGATGACTTATCGGCATGAGGTTTTCAGCTTCCGGTTGTAGGTCTACATGGTAGTTGATTTCTTCATTTTTCATGGGTTTTTCTATTTTTGCATCTATTGTTGTTTGATTATATCCTTTGAGGGAAAGTAATCCCCTATCTTCCCCATTGAAATAAAGGTTTTGGAAGATTGGTATAATTGATGAGGAATGGGTTGTGACTATGGTGGATGTTGGGTCAGGGTTGAGAATGTATGATGATTTGATGAGTCCCACAACTGTTGGTGTTGGTGAAACTTGGTCGGTTCGCGGGGTGATAATTTGTCGGGTAGAGCTTCACTCGACAAGTTTGTGGGTGGTTGTGATCTACTAGGCTTTAAGGAATATATTTGGCACATTGTTGATAAATCACTGAAGTTCAACATATTTATCAATTTTTTCCTTAAGGGTTCCAGGGATAATCTCGTTGTAACTTGGTGATATGGCCACGGTTAAATCTGGTGTTATTCTAGTCGGAGAAGGTCTTGGTGAGTCTGGAGTTAAATCGATAGGATCTATTTCAGGATGGGTAGCAGTTCTTACCTTTTTAAGCCTGCCTTGATTTGCTCTTGATTCGACAAACTGCTTGAATTGGGTCTCGACCGATACCTTGTTTATTGAAGCATCCTCCAGGATGTTGGTAGCAATAGCAAGTAGTTCTTCCTCATCTTCTGATAAGATAAGTTTGTGCTTCCCCTTCCCTTTTGCCTGAGTTCCTTTCTTTTTCCTTGAAGTTGATATTTCCTTAGCTATTTTCTTCAAGTTTTCCTTTGTCATGGCATAGTCTAGGTTCTCTGATTGAATTTATTCCTCTATATGTTCTTCTCCTTTCTCCCGCTGTTGAGTTGGGATGGTGATTCTTTGTTTCGTCAGTGTGGCGGCCTGTTGTTCAGTCGGTACTTTTTCAATTTGGAGGGGGTTTTTCTCTTCTATCGAACTGTCTCTTGAAGTGAAATTACTAATATGAAGGTTGACTTCATAGTGTTCCTCCTTCTCCTAGTCAGTCAATGGTTCTAAAATGAGTTGATTACTTTCTTTTGCAGCCTCCAATATGGTGATGTCGGTTTTGGACTGTATGGCCAGCTCTGTAAATATCTCCTCGACTATTGGGTAATAGTTGAGTGGGTTTGCCTTTGTTGTAGACCCTTGTGTATGCCATACTATTGTGTGGTCCAACTCTAGTTGGATATGCGTTGTAGGAGGCAGACATCTTCGTTTGTTTTGAGGTACCCTCCATCTGGTTGTTCGGACTTTAAGATTTTAAAACCAGTGTTCCAGGAACACTTTGCTTTCTTCTTGTTCTAGTGGGGTTCTAGCCATTGAAAAAGGCTTAAAGCACCACATATGAAACATAGATGGATCCATAAGTATTTATGCCTGACTAGACATAGGTGGTACATAGCTATCCATATCAAGAGTGATGGGAATCTGATTATTGCACCTGATTCTTGGCACTTCTCGTAGATGGATTTGAGCATGTCGGCCATATATTGAGCCCAAAAGTATGTCTTTCTTGTGTTTTCTATGTAGTCGACAACTTCCAGCATGTCGAGCTTTAAATCGTAGCCGCGTCCTGTGACAGTCATGCCTGCGGATATGATTTTGGCTAGTATTTTGGGTGTGGTGGCTTGGATTTTCCTGACTATTAACCCTTTTGAGTTTTTCCCTGTCGGTGTTCCCATTAGTTTTTCGACCAATCCTTATTTTATTCCTATAGCAATAGGGTCTCCTTTTTTGGACAACCCAGTAAGTTTATAAATGGTTTCGGCTAGTATTTTCACTGTCCTATCGAAGTAGAACTTACCATTGTGGTACCGATTGATGATGAATTTTACAATATCTTCCTTTGTTCCTACTAAACTTTCCATGAGAGGCACATTTAGAAAATTAATAATGGTGTTGTGGTTTACCTTCTCCTCTTCCTCTGTCATCCTTGACTTTACCCCGGTAAGCCCATTCTTTGATTTCTGCCCAGTGTCGCGCCCATGAAACTTCCTGCACTTTCATGTTTTTAATGTTTCATAACCATTTCACTAATGGGCTTACAATGGATTCCAACTCTTTTATTTTGGATTTCATGGCTCTGGTTTGTTTTGGGGTCATTTTGTCGGTTTCCAGTTTGGCTATTTTCTTAGTTGATTTGCTCACGAGAGTCTGGTAATTCTGTCACTCTAGATCTTGATGAAACAGTATGTGATTTTCATCTGGTGTAGTATTTATAGGTGGAGCAGATGATGATCTTGTCGATGGTGCTATTAATGGTAGATTTGATGGTAAAGGACGCTCTAATGAAGGCTGATTTAATACACTCTAGTTTCGGTGCTCCTTCTGACTGTAGTCATGATGGGTTGATTTGACGTTTTGATCCTCTTATCGATGTCGATGGTATGGTCGATCTGCGGTATGTCGATGGTGAAAATGTCTATTATTATCGAATGGTGGTCTACTACGCCTGTCGAGATTTCCTGTCATTTTGGTTTTCCTTGATTCTTTTAGGTTTTTGTTTTTTCTAGTTTTTATAGTTTTTGTTAGAAGTTATAAAACCGCTTTTTCTTTTGATTTTTTTTTTTCAGTTTTGGTACCATTTTAGTCAAGCACCATTAACCAATTTCTGAAATACTGTGCCCTATAATGTTCTTAGTTGGACTAAGTCATTGGAATTGATTTCTTCGACAATGTAAGGCCCCATCCATTCTGTGTGTAACTTTTCAAGTTTTCCTTTCACCCGACTATTGTATAGTAATGCAAGGTTTCCGACTGACAAATTCTTATTTTTGATGTTTCGGTCGTGCCAAGCCTTTTGTTATTGCTTCTGAATTTCTTGGTGTTGTATAGCAAGTAGTCGATGTTCTTCTAGTTTGTCTAATTTCATTAGTCGGTCCTTTCTTTCTTCTTCAACATTGATATGTAAGATGTAGACTATCACTGGTTTTTGTTGTCAAAAATGTAAAGGAACGACTGCTTCTTGGTTGTAGACTAGTCGAAAGGGAGTTTGGTTGGTTGAACACTTATATGTTGTTCTGTATGCCCATAATACTGAAGGGATTTTCTCATCCCAGTCATCTTTGTCGTTATAGCATATTTTTGTTATACCCCTTGTCAACATTTTGTTGTATGCCTCTATCGCCTCGTTCGACTGAGGGTGATAGGTTGTGCTTCATCGGTGGTCCATTTTGAACTGTTCTATTAGTGCTCTGATTGTTTTATTAATGAAGTATGAACCTTGGTCACTGATTAAGGTTAGAGGGTACCCAAACCTAGTGATAATGTTTTCATATAGGAATTTAGCAGCTACCTCACTAGAACAAGTGTCGACAGGTTCTGCTTCTGCCCATTTAGTTCACGATTTAGTTACATAATCTACTGTTGTTATGATATACCTTACACATGTTATTTTTGTTGGTACTGGGAATGGACCTATAAATTCAATATCCCAAATTTCGAATGTGAGGCTTGGGTTTAATGATATTAAATGCATCTTTGTACTAGGTAGCGATCGACCTAGACATTGGCAAAGATCACATTTCCCCACAAACATTTTACAGTATTTGTATAGTGTCAACCACCATAGTCCTGATTGTTGGATTTTCTTCACAGTTGTATATGAATGAAAGTGTCCTCCCATCTGTCCATACTGTGGTTCATGCATAATTTTTCTTGTTCATGTTCTAACACACATCGATGGAGTACTTCGCCTAAACCCATTTTGTGCAAAAATCCATTAATTAGGATATATGGTGCAGCTTCCATGGCTAAAATTTGTTTCTTTTTCATGCTCATTCCATCTAGTGCTTGACCATTCTCCAAGAATTTTGTTATTTCTTATAATTCTGCAGGAACAACTTCTATTTGAAATAAGTGTGCATCTGGCAGGTCATCTTCGACTCATGTCAGCTCCTCCCCTGTGTCGATTCTTGACAAGTGGTTTGGTTCAACATTTAATTGACTTGGTCGAACTACTACTTCGAATTCAAATTCTTGGAACAGTAATAGCCAACAATAGATTCTCCTATGGTGAAAGGGTTTGTTGATAAGGTATTTTAGTGCTTGGTGATCGATATAGAATATGAAGGGGTCAGCTAGTAGGTAATGTCGATACTTTTGAAGTGCAAATACCATACCTAATTCCTCCATTTATATCGTTGAGTAATTGAATTCTACCTTGTTTAATTTTTTGTTTCTATATATGATTGGATAATCCATTCCATCTTCCCCAAGTTGTGTCAGAATTGCACCTATTGCTAGGCCTAAAGCATCAATATGCACATGGAATTTGATCGACCAGTTTGGAAATCTGAGAATGGGTGCTTTGACTAGTTTTATTTTTAATGTGTTAAAATATGTATCACATTCTTTGGTCCAGTTGAACTCCTAATCTTCTCTTAACAATTCTTCTAATGGGTAGGTCATATCTGAATAGTGTCGGATAAATTTTCTGTAATGCCCTGTATGACCCAACAGTACTCTGACCTATTTTGGATTAACCGGTGGCTTTAAATCGACGATAATTTTTATTTTAACAAAGTTGACCTTGATACCTTCCTTGCATACAATATGTCCTAGTAGGATTCCTATAGGGGTTAAGAAGATGCATTTTTTTATATTGAGGGATAATTGAATCTGTTGACATCGTTCCAGCATAAGCCTTAACCATTTACAATGGTATTTTAGCATGGAATAGATTGTCCAATTATCGAAGTATACTGCCATTGTTTTATAAATGTTTTCTTGAAATGTTTTCACAACTATTCTTGAAAACACTGCAGATGCATTTTTGACACCGAATGGCATCACTCTGTAACCAAATGAGCCAAATTCACATATGAAGGTTGTTTTTTTTCTGATATTCCTTATCTATCGGCACCTGATTATATCTTGATAATCCATTTGTAAATGAGTAGCATTCATGTCTTGCGAATTCATTTAATATCTCATCAGTGTATGAAGTCAGAAATTAATATGTTAAGGTAACCTTGTTTAACTCTCGAAAGTCGACACAGATTCGTAGTTTTGTCGAGTATTGATTTTTCGGTTGGATGACCATTGGGCTTGCCCATTCCGAATTGTCGATGGGGTAAATAATTCTAGCTGTCAACATATTGTAAATCTCCCTTTTAATTATTTCTTTATATTTGTGAGCCAACTTGTCAGGTCTTTTCTTGACAGGTCAAGCATCGGGTTTTATTTCTATCTTCATCTCGCCCATTTCTTCTAATAATCCTTTTAAGTATTTGTAATATCGTGCAAATACATCTTGGAATTATTTTAATAAGTTGATGATTTCTGTGGCTTGTTCTTTGCTCCAATAATTGCTGATTCTTGCCATTTTCAGTCTATTAGCATTAGAAATGTCGATTTCTTTAGTTTTTACTTTGGATTCCATCCATTATGGTGATTTACTTTCATTAATCTATTGACTACCTTCTTTGAACTATGAAAATATTGCTGGAAATTCTATTGCTATCATTCCGTCAGTGTCGTCTTTGTCGGTTGACTCAATTTTGAATATCGTTTTAAATGGCTTGATCATTTCAGGGTGATCGGTCTTCTATTGAAAGCTTCTCCCATATGTATGTTCATTTTCTAATTGGATTCTTATCGACTATGGTATTTTTTTGGATTGAATGTTATGGCATGCTATGTTTGGTTTGCTTTTATTTTTTGTCAACTTGTTAGTAGTCGGCTGTATAAATGTTTTTTTTTGTTTAGTAGCTTCAATGAATTTTTCGGCTTCCGGTATCAAGCTAAAGTCCTTAATGAAATTTTCTCTAAGTTCATTCCATAGGAATGTTTCACCTTGTGCTTCTTCTATTTTATACCATTTTTTAGGTAGGTGTTATAGCTCAAAATGAAATATCTCTGCCTGTGACCACTTTCCCATGTTTTCGTCGCATGTCGACATTTCCATGACAACACTTCAAGAAAGTCACTGAAAAAACACCTAACTTTGAGGAACCATATATTGAGTTTTGTAACTCCATTTGACCTCATCTCTACACCGTTAGAAAATTATTTCAGTTAGCTAAAACTTTCTAGAAAACACCAAAGTCCGAAGTTGCCCATAAATACCCTAAAAATTAGTTTTTGATGTGTACGCCACTTTCCTTAAGGAAAATCGCGTACGTACGCGAGTTGCTATATATAATAGTCGCGTACGCCTTAAATATGCAAATTTATGCATTGCAACCTGCGTATACCTCCTCATGTACGCGAATTTTTTCTCTGCAACCCATGTACACCTCTTGAAAATGTCAAAAAAATACGTATTTTGAAATTTGGGTAGTTTGGGTAGTTATGCAACTGACTCCTTCAGTTGTAACTACTTTGTCTTCGACCCTAACTCTTCATTAAGCATATAAATAGAGGTAGGGAGGTCCATGATAGGGGACTGGAATCTTTGCATTGTTATGATGGAGGATTTGGAGCTCTCTTTTTCCACACCTTTTCCCTAGAAGCTTTCTCCTTGTGTTGTAGAGCTTGGAGGCTGAGTTCCTTGGAGAAGAGAAGCAGCAGAACCAAATCAAGGTTTCGTGAGGTGCCGAACTTGAAGAGAAGGTATAATTGTACTTGTTTTCAAGATTAATAAATATGTGATGTCCTTCTTCTTCCCAAATAATTGTTCAATGTGTGATTGAATCTTTGTTTATGATCATATTATGATGTTAATCAGATTATTATTTCAGGTTTATTTGATTATCATTGCTTTATATGTGGTCATATTGGTTTGAGGAAGGTATAATTCGTTTTGCAGGTCTCTTGGAGCAAGCAAAGTGAGAGGAGCAAGAAGAGGATTGAAGGGATGCTTGGATCAACCTTATTTTGGCTAAGGTATGAACCATTCTAATCTTTGATCTTGCTTATATATGCTTGCTGAACATTTACATCCACCTTTCAACCCCAGTACATTGATGGCCTCTTAAACCGTAGCCATAGGATACTTTACTTTACAACATAACTGGCGACTTTGTTGGGGAGAGCCTTGTCTACTTGGGGTTTCTCTATATTTATTTCAGCCTTTTGTAATGTTTCATGTCCTTCTTACAAGTTAGGAACCCTTTTGAGTTTGTTGGAACACCTTTCCTGCCTTCCTAGGTCAGTTTTTGACCTTTTTTGTGCCTTTTGTCATCCATACGCGACTGTCAGGATAAACAGTCACATGTCTATGTTGTATACATGACTTGCACTACCTACAACCTGCATGTCATATGTGACCTACCTTAAGGAAACCCGTGTATGTACCTAAATTTGTGTTCTTTCATCATTTTTTAGGGTTTTTGGGTGATTTGAGGGTTGTTTGTAGGGTCTTCAAGGGTCCTTTGCATGTGCATGACTCCTAAGAGGTTGTTTTATCTCTATTTCAGAGGTTGTTTTATCTCTTTTAGGTTCTCTTTGTCTATCTTGTAAGTCTCTTTCAAGTCTTTGAACTTGTTTTTACTGCTTTCCCCCCCACCTCCTTCTTTGGCTTGACCTTGTTGGACAAGGTATTGAGCAACCTCTATTTGTAGGTTTAAATTGATACTTGGGACTTCTTGACCTTTGTTTATGTCAGTCTTATTGCTTAGTCTCTTCATTCCAAATTTGTTGGCTTGTTTACCTTTGTGAGCCTCCCTTTCAAGAGAGGTTGATATCCAACTTTAGGGAAACCTAGGGTTTGTTTGTGGGGTGTAGAGTAGTTGTCTATTTTCTTTGATTACATTACCTGATTGCATTAGTTGATAGGCTGTTTTTATTTTTCATTTATAAAAGAAAAATTAAAAAAAGACATGTTTGCTTTATATGCATGTAGATTAGTTTTTTAGTCTAGATTGCATGGCATATCATTGTTTAAAAATTAAAAAAAAATTGTTCTTTTGTGGCTTTCAAGTTTCTATTTGAAAAAGAAGAAGATAATAGTTTTTGCTTTTTGCATTTCATTTCTCTTTGCTTAGTCATTTTGTTTCAACTTTGATTCAAAACACCACATAAGTTTCACGCCATTTACCCTCTGATTAAAAACAACCCTTAAAATAAACGATATAATTTAAAAATTGTTAGTAAGTTTTAATTTATAGGGTCATACACCAACTAGCTCAGGCTAGACTTGTGGGGTAGGGAGTTTAAACTCCCCACAAGTGTTTAAATTCAGACGTAGTTTGCCAATCACTAGTTAAATCCTCTTATATGTTGATTTTATTTGGGAATCTCCTCTCAAACAGGAGTTAAGCACAAGGTCATGTGGAGACTTGGACTGAGGATATAGCCCTCTGATTCCTTGTCAAAGCGTAAACCAAGGGTTTTGCACATCTGGGGATTCTATCTTAGACAGAGTTTCAGGATTTGCTACCTTTCCCATTCGTATGAACCAGGCTTGAGACTGTCCCCCCTTGACTGTCAATGTAGTTAAGTTAGCCTTTAGTCTCTTTGACATCTAGGGTTCGTACACAGGTACACCGAAAGGCTATTTCTGGTTGACCTTAGACGGGCTTGGAAGGTAACCTGGTAGAAGGTGTGGGAGGGCAGTGGGTGATTCCTCTGCTTGTGCCTAAGAACATCTACAGGGATGCCAATTAACTATCTATCATCTTTCTTTTGGAAAGCGTGTCTTATACCTGTTTGTCTTTTTGGCTTTAGGAATTTTTTAGTGAGTGTTGTGTGGTCTGTCTATACTTAGTCTGCCTTCAGGTGTGTGCTTGGTACTTTTGGTTTCCTATTGACCTTATAATTTGTCTCCTTGTTTGAAAATATGTCCAAAACCCATTTGAACACCAACCAAGAGATCCCCATGCTGGGAACTCGTTGTACTATTCCTCTCACAGGGAATGTTGGTGTTCCTTTGATAGCCACCTTGAATCTACTTGGATTCACCCTAGGGCTACCGGTGTGGTTGTTTTCCACTCCAACTATTCTGAATGCTCCTGATGCTTCTCAAGTAAGCTCCTTATATCAAGGGCATCAAAATACTACTTCCCCTTCACCTGTAGTTGATTCTCCTCCTCCTTCTACCTCATGCGGTGAAAGTATTGATACTAGTAACTGGCAGTCTAAAAGGAGTAAAAGAAGAAGGAATAGGAAGAAGGCACATAAGCAAGGGGGTAACCATTCAAACTTTGCAGGTCAAGTTGAACCTCACCACCTAGCCTCTGCAGTTCATGGTGGGGGCACCTATCCAACCTCTGCAGGTCATGTTGGATCTAAGCACTCAACCTCTGCAAGTCAAGTTGATCTTCACCATCCAGCCTCTGTTGATCATGCTGGTGCGATCCTTCCAACATTTTGAGGTCACATTGGATCCAGTCACTCAGCCTCTGTAGTTCATGCTAAGGGCACCCGTTCAACCTCTGATGTTCAAGTTGAACCTCCCCATCCAGCCTCTGCAAGTCATGTTGGATCCATCCACCCAACCTATGAGGTTCATGCTGGGGGCACACACTCAATTGCTGCAAATCATGTTGATCCTAACCATTCAGCCTCTGTTGTTCATGTTGGTGGTGCTCGTCCAACCTCTGGAAGTCATGCTGGACCCAGTCTCTCAGCCTTTGCAAGTCATGCTGGGGGTAGTCTCTCAGCCTCTGTGGTTCATGCTGAAGACAATCCGTCAGCCACTGCGAGTCATGTTGACACTATTGAAAAGACTGCATGTTCAAAACACTAGCCCAAGTTTCCTTGTAAGATTTGTGGGGGAGACCACCTTACTTATAAATGCCCTTCTATCATGGAGGTGCGAAGATTTTGGTTTCATGGTCATCCCATTTTTGAACATCCTGAAGTTTTTCAACAACCAACCTCTCTTAGTCAAGTTGGACCCAGTCACCCAGCCTCTGGTGGTCATGCTTTGGGTAAACTCTCACCCTCTATAGATCATGTTGAGAGCAAACAGTCAGCCACTGCTAGTCATGTTGACACTGTTGAGAAAACTGGTCGTTCGAAGTGCGAACTTAAGTTCCCATGTAAGCTATGCGAGGGAGATCATCTTACTCACCAGTTCCCTGCTATCACAGAGGTGCGAAGAGTGTGGTCCGAGACTCAAGAATTTCCTTCTCCTGAACAACCTATAGTTTCTCAACAACCTACTACTCAACCTTTGGTTGATCAAGTGGTCTAACCAATCTCAGATTTGGTCGATCCCACTCTTCTTTCAGAGAGTGATCCTGATGTGATTGAACCAATGTCATCTTTGGTCAATCCCACTCTCCCTTCAGAGAGTGAATTTCACGAAGCAGTTGAATCGATTCTATTGTCGATCAATCCCACTCTTCCTTTGGAGAGTGAAGTGTCTACTAGTCACATTTTCTTCACTGCTAGTTCAGAACTTACTAAACAAGGGGGCTCTGAACTCGTTTCATATCAACCCCCACCAAGCTCTTAGATTGCTTCCTTTGATTGGGATAGCCTAGTTGAGCCGCGCCTTCCTTTTGATTCACCTTTCCAGATAAAGGTCAAATTTGAACCTTACATGATTGCTTGTTGTATTGTTGATGAAGGAGCCTCAATTAGTATCTTGTCTGCTCGTGCTTGGCGAGGCATGGGATCTCCCAGCCTTGTGTCGAATGCTAGCCAGTTACTGGCGTTTGATAGAAGAACTTGTATAGCCTTGGGAACTCTTTCTCAAACACTTGTTACTTTGGGTGGGAAGACCATATTAGTTGACTTCATGGTGATAGAAGACCCCTTGGACTTCAATATGCTCCTCGGACGTCATTATGTCTATGCCATGTAAGCTATGGTGTCAACATTCTTTCATGTGATGTACTTTAATCATGGCAAAGAAATTGTCACTATCGATCAGTTGGATTTTCTTGATCCTTCTCCTGACCCAACTAGATACCAGGTCTTTCCTTTATTGATTCCCAGTGTTTCTATAGACACTACCTCGCCACAGGTGAGCTATGTGGCCTCATGTCCTTTGCATTCAATTGTTACTAAGAAGAAGCCTTTGTTTTCATGCTTACCTTCTCGGGACTTGGTCCCAGCAGTTGACCAGGTGAGCCATCCTATACAGACTGTGGAGTTTTCTCTCCACTTTATTGATCCATTTGAAATTTTAGACATGTGTCCTATCTCGGATGATCTCCTTCCTTTGGATGAAGTATTCCTAGAGTCCTTGATACAATCTGACCTTCTTATGGATGTCGGTTCAGTTGTTCCTAAGTCTAACCCTGACTTTCTTAATAATATTGATATTTCTATTAATTGATCTCCTTCTATTGGTCTTGTTAAGTCTTCGAACTCTCCCTTTGATCAGCAAGTCAGTGATCCTGATGAGTTTGATTTTTCTTATGAATTTTTCAAGTCCTATGATACTGAGTTTGTTCCTGTAGACATTATCTCCCTTGTTGATTTTTACTCTCCTTCTGAGATTGATCTTACTGATTATAAACCCTTGAGCCTTGGTGCTATAGAATCTTCTTCAGTCAATTTTGCCTTGACTTTACTTTTTATAGAAGATAGCAAAGTCGCATGTGTTTCTGCCAAAGTGACCTGCATCGGAACTTTTCTTTTGAATATGATTTTGATGTTGTTATTTCTTGGATACGGGGTTTTTAGTTGGATTCACAACTATTTATTGGCCTCACCTTGTTTTTCAAGTTGTAAATGCATTTGCATGTGCCTTGCTCGTGCTTATGAGCCTGATGTCAGCTTCCACACTTTTAGGTCATTGTATAAGCCATCATCTTTGTTTTCATCATTGCTAAGCCTTGTATCTTTTTTCCTTTGCAACTTGACACCTTTTACCTTGAGGAGACGTTCCTCGAGTGTCTTTATCCTGCTCATGTTCCTTGCATTATGCATAGGTCTGTTCCTCGTGCTTGGGACTAGTTTCGCCTGCCTATGACACTCGTCTCCTCGCATTTAGAGCATTCTTTTTTCTCTCCTTCGAGCTCGTTAAAAACAGTAAGGAGGCCGCGAGTTGACTTTTTCAGACTCGTTAAAAATTCATGAGAAAGATATTGAGTTTCTTTAGGCCCAGTTCTAACTTTTCAAAATAGACTTGACTGTTGAGTAAACTTGTCCATTTAGGCTCATTAAGAATATGTGAATGGGCATCCAAATTGGTGGTAGGTTATTTCTTTCTCGGACCATGTGGAATAATACGAGAAATGAACACTCTCTTCTATTTGAAATTGAGAAGAGTATTCTCAGGCATAGGTTTATCACTTTTCCAGACCTGAGGGAATAAACTTACGGAAAAGGAACCCCTCAGTATGAGCTTAGTTTTCTCTTTTTCGTGCTCTGGACCAAAACATGAAAAATATTCTGAGTGTACTTTATGTCTTTGTCATGCTCGTTAAACCCTAAAGAACAAAGCATCGAGTTTATTGTTGTAAGCCCCGTTTCTCATAATCAAATGGATCTTTTCAAGTGATCTTGCCTTCCTTCACACTCGTAAAACTCAGGCTATATGCTTCTTTTGAAGGAGTGTTGGGTAGGGGGTAATTTAACCTTTTTTGGACCTTCCTGACTAAATATGAAAAAGGTGTGCCTTACTTCTTCGGAAGCTAAGAGAGTTCTTCTGTGGTTTGTTTTATACTTTTTTGGCCTCAGGAGACTAAATTCGATGAAAAAGGACCCCCCTGGAGTCTTCTTTGGAGTTGTTAGACTCTCTAAACTATGAAAACACTCTCAATCATTTACTAGTTTGGGCTTGTAAAATCCACGAATCAGTGCTTTATCAAGCATTCTTCTATCTTTTCTTCGAGCTTGTAAAAAATGAAGATGGTCCTGAGTTTGCTTTCTTGGACTCGTTAAACCTTTACAAGAAAGGGGGGAAGGGAAGTTCATTCACATGTTTTTTATATCATGGCAGCAAGTCTTGTTTCCTTGAACAAAGAACCAGTTTTGAGTCTATCAACAATTGGGTCCTAGTATTTTGACCTTATCCTGATTCAGAGTTTCTTACTCCTCTAGTTGGTCTCTTTTCCAATTATATGGGGAATCTATCAATGTCTCCTACATTGCAGATTTGTTTCGTTGGTCCTTTTGTGTCAAAAGCTTCCTAAGTCACTTTTGTGTCATGCTCACTGTTCAAGGATTAAACCTTTGTCAGTCATTCTGTAGTTTCCTTGACCTTTTGTGTCAGCCATTCCCTAGTATAAGTTCATTACATCATGTCTTCGGCAGTCCTTGTCGTGAGATTCGGTACCAATTCCAAATCCAATTAGTCTTTGACTTTACCTCGTGTTGGATGATGAAGGATGCCTTAATGCCTTCCTTCCAATGGATCTCTTCTTATCGACTGCAACACATCTTGCTCTAGGGATGATATTTAGAGTTTTATGACAATACCTTAAAGATTGTAGTCATCAGTGGCAATTTCCCTCACTATTAGGTAGTGGGAATACCTTAATGTCTCCTACTCAGTGGATTCTTCAAGTGTTCGACTTCGAGTCCTTGTATTCACACTTGTTAGAATGTACTAGGTACCTTGGGGACCATTTTCATTAATGGTGGTTTCCCTTGCATTTGTTAATGGTTCTCATCATTGACTGGTAATCAAATGGTTTCCTCCATGTTCGACTTTAGCTCCTTTATTCACATGGTTAGGATTTGTACCTTTTTGGGTGGTTTGGATTGAAGATATTGGGCCGATAGTAGCATCGTCATTTTTCTATTTCCCAAGTTGTACAAGACCTTGTTACATTTTATATGACATTTTGCTGAGACATAGATCCACCTTGTATTTTTGTGGCTATTATCGATTGTCGAGTATGGATCCACCTTGTTCATTTGTGGCCATGACTCCATTAGATTTGATATGGCGACTTTTTGCATATTGAGCGACCATGATAGTTTCATCAGTTATACATATGTTGGATCTGCCTGTCTCTTTATGGTGATGTTTTGTATATGGACTTGTATGTCCCAGAGATCAGTTTTTTCTGACATTTATCTATCTTTCAGGTACCTTTGTTCGAGCCTTTAGATCTTGGATTCTCTGCTCTGTCCATACTCAGTTGTTTCCTTTATAATGTATTTCAGCTATCGTCTTCCCCTCTAACCTCATACATTAGGGGGCATCTGTTATAGCTCAAAATGACACATCTCTGCATGTGACCACGTTCCCATGTTTTCGTTGCATGTCAACACTTCCATGATGACACTTCAAGAAAGTCACTGAAAGTCACTAAAAAAACAACTAATTTGGAGGACCCATATATTGAGTTCTGTAACTTTGTTTGACCTCATCTCTACACCGTTGGAAAATTATTTCAATCAGCTGAAACTTTCCAGAAGACACCAAAGTCTGAAAATGCCCAGAAATACCCTAAAAATGAGTTTTTGATATGTACACGAATTTCCTTAAGGAAACCCGCGTACGTACGTGAGTTGCTATATATAATAGTGATGTACACCTTAAATACATGACTTTCTACATTGCAACCTGCATATACCTCCTCGTGTACGCGACTGTTGTCTCTGCAACCTGCGTACACCTCTTGAAAATGTCAAAAAAATATGTATTTTGAAATTTGGGTAGTTTGGGTAGTTATGCAACTGACTCCTTTAGTTGTAACTAATTTTTCTTCAACCATAACCCTTCATTAAGCATATAAATAGAGGTAGGGAGGTCCATGAGAGGGGACTGAAATCTTTGCATTGTTATGCTGGAGGATTTGGAGCTCTCTTTGCCCACACCTTTGCCCTAGAAGCTTTCTCCTTGTGTTGCAGAGCTTGGAGGCTGAGTTCCTTGGAGAAGAGAAGTAGCAGAACCAAATCAAGGTTTTGTGAGGTGCCGAACTTGAAGAGAAGGTATAATCGTACTTGTTTTCAAGATTAATAAAGATGTGATGTCCTTCTTCTTCCCAAATCGTTGTTCAATGTGTGATTGAATCTCCGTTTATGATCATATTATGATGTTAATCAGATTATTATTTTAGGTTTATTTGATTATCATTACTTTATATGTGGTCATATTGGTTTGAGGAAGGTATAATTCATTTTACAGGTCTCTTGGAGCAAGAGGAGCGAGAGGAGCAAGAAGAGGATTGAAGGGATGCTTGTATCAACCTTCGTTTGGCTAAGGTATGAACCATTCTAGTCTCTGATCTTGATTATAAATGCTTGCTGAACATTTACATCCACCTTTCAACCCCAGTACGTTGATGGCCTCTTAAACCCTAGCCATAGGATACTTTCCTTTACAACCGTAGGTCATCTAATGTTGAGGGAAATAGGTGTGGCCATATACGTTTGTCTTTGTAACCAACTCTTCTCCATTTTTTTTCACATATTCTTATATGATTTTTTGGATCTTGTCCTTGGGTGAAGACAGGTATTTGTGCCTGTTTTGTTAGCTTCCTTCCTCCAAATATTTCTATGAATAAAGTCGAAGCTATTGTTAACATTTGCGGTCTCGGCTGATGGGTGTCCCACCATCGAGAAGCTTGTCCTATAAATGTTTCGACCAGGATTTGAAGTCATCCATGTTCACCTAGGTTCTTAGAGACTTATTCTACATGGAGAACTGGTGATTCTCTCTCTTTATATAGAAGACTCTATTTATTATCTATTTTTATTGGTGCTAAAGAGGGATATTCCCTTATTCTTTTCTCAAATATTTTTGGAATAGTTGATATAGAAAAGCATTGTCGAGTTGGTTTCTTCTAGATGGCTTGAATGGTCCAGCAACCCCTTGCTTTTGTTTCATAGTTTTCAATTTCCCAATCATACAATTATGCATCTGAGTTATATCTAATCGAGTCCTAGTTCCCTAGATGAATTTCTCAATAATTATTAGGTTCAATATAATATTCATTGTTTTGAATCGGATAGAGTTGTTGAACATCGACTTCTTCATCAATAGTTTCATTCCAAGGTTCTCCTTGTGAAGGGTGAATGGGGACAATCACTTTCTATCCATTCCCTTTTAGTTTTATCCTTTCTTTGTCCAATGATATAGATTCTTTCATTTTCTGCCCCATGGGCATCCTACCAGGGTTGGGAAGGAGCTGGATCCTTCCTTAGGGTCGATGATATTGAAATTGACTTTTGTCGAAATACCTTTTATCATTGTATCGACATTTCTCCAAACCCCAATGGGTTCGATCAGTCCTTGGTCGACAAACTTTAAATATATGCCTGATTCATTCATTCGGGGCCTACCTAACTGTTCTCATGTATCTCTCGTTGTGATATTTACTTGGGATCCAAAGTTGAGAACGACTTGTCAAATGTGGTATCCTTTTATTTCGATATCGACAAGTGGGTCGGCATCATTCTTATATTTTTTTATTTAAGCTGCATATACTCTTAGTATGTTTATCTGTTTCATTTTTGTTTTTAATATTGTGCAGTAGGTCAATGAATTGTGCCACCGACTTATCTTTATGTATTAGGTTTAATAGTACGTGAAGTTTGTTTTGCAAATTATCATCGACATCTTCTTGTCTAGCAAATTCTTGAAACATGCTCGATGCATCGTTATACAATTGTTTTTTCTTTATAGGGTTAGGACATTCATTTTTATCTTTAATCTTGCTTATTCTTGGATTGTCACTTCCAATTTTCATTCCTTGTCTAGTTACTATGTGTAGGTTCTTTGTGTGAATTACATCACTTTTTTTAGCACAAGACAAGACATTAAAATTCTTCCTTTTATTAATTTTGTCAAGTATGGTGGGAAAATCTTCCAATGAGTGGTCACCCACACCACATCTAGTACAAAATTTTAGTTCAGTTATGTCTTTATATGGACAGTTTACATATCGGTGTCCTTCTTTATAGCATGTGAAGCATTGAATCATTCGGCGTGGTCGGTTATCATGATTTCCAGAGAATCGCCCTCGACCTCCAGAGTCCTCCGCAATGGTTGTCGAACTGGTATTCATATCTACGACATTCATATTGTCAATTGTTTGGTATGTTTAGTTTGTTTGAGGTATTATCATTGTTCTGGGCCATGGCATTTGTTTGGTAGACTACCTGATAGTTTTGTCGATTCTTAAGGTTCATGTGGCAGTCGGTAGTTGCATGACTCTTGACTTCACAGATCGCACACCATGAAGCTTTTCCATTCTTCATGTTGTATGGACAATCCTTCTTCGTATGGTCTCCATGCTCCTGACAGATATCATAGAAACAGTTTGTCTAAACAAAATAGATGTCTTGTCGACTTATATCCTGTCAAAAATTATCTTTGGTATGGCCAACTGTAGAACATTTTGTGCACCAATTCTCCTAACCCTTGAGGTTTAGTTCTCTCAAGTATTTTTGCGTGATTTCCAATTGTTCTTCAATTCTTGCGTCGACAGGAGGGTATGTCAGGTAGGCCTCATACATTGTTGGGCAATAGGGCAGACCCGGGTTTAATCCTTTTATGTCGCACCAACAAAAGACCCACAGTGTTGGCCCTTTCGGCAACAACTTGCACGCAGGTTGCAGTCTCACCCGAAACAGCTATGGGGTGCCGCAGAATCAGGTTTCTGCAAGAAGAGAGGGATATTACTGTACCTTAGCCTTTAACAAACTTATTAATCAACAATTACACAGCTTTGTCATTCATTCACATACAACTTCATGGATAGATAAACAACCGTGACTTGCTTAACCCACTACAGTGAATTCACAGCGAAGATTGTTATTAGCACTGATCTAAGTTATCAAATGTATACAGTTATTAATGCATAAAAGACAACAGAAAGAGAAACAACACAAGAAACCACAACACTGGATATAACGTGGTTCACCCCCAGTGTAGGGGTTACGTCCACAAACTGTGTTTTATTCAACTTGCTACAAAACCACAGTTTGATCTGCACACTCAGCTGCAGATCCCTTCAATCTTTAAAATCCGCGCACACAGCAGTAGGCCTCTATGCACACAACTGCAAATCTTTCCTTAACCTTCTTACAAAAACCCTCTGCGTACACAGCTGCAGAGGTCGTCCACGCACACAGCTGGGACTTAACATTTCCTTACATAATCATCCTTAGCTTTGCCTTTCTTTCTTTACATCAAAAAGCCTAACCTTTCTTATTTACAACAATGCCTATTTATACATCACGCTATTACAAAACCATGGCTTCAAACCATGGGCACCCAAAACCCTAAACCCTGGATTTAAACCATGGGTTTATTACAAAAAGGGGCTTTGACTTACCCCGACACCCCTAAGACTATTTTGGCTCGTAACTCTACTTCCAAACTTCCTCAACAACCTCAGAGTTACCAAAACTAATAATCCTTAGGGTGCGCATCCCAACAGGCCCCTAAGACTCACTAGTGTCCCGTCCCGGGACACTCTGCGATGGCTCAGGTGGGAGAATCTTCTATGCGAGGGTCTGGAAGTTCCTGGTGAGGTTGTGTAGTATGTCATCGACTGCACTCTCCTTTTCCACCAACTCTTGTAACACTGAGGATGATTCTGTGTTAACCCGTTCCTGTGCAAAAGTGTCGTAGGTCTTCAAAAGTTTGAGCTGGCTCTCTGCAGTATTACTCAATTCCAATGCTTCATCAACCAGTGGCTGTAACGCATTATCCAGCAGCGTTACCTTCATCCTGCAGGACTCAATTTCCTGCTGAAGTTTCTTGCTGTGCTTTACTTTAGCCATCTTCTGCATAGCTGGCAGCGTCTTGATTTCGATTCTGACTGCATCTAATTCGTCCTGGCACAACTTGATGGTTTCCTGGATCCTACCTACATCTGGATGGTCCTGTAGGTTCGCCCATGCATCGATGCTGTCTTCCATTAATTTTGCGACGCTGGCCACATTATCTGATATCTTTGCTGCTGAAGCCTTGATGTCCCTATGGCGCTGCTCTCGGACCTCTGGTGGAGTCTCAGGAGGGATGCGCAGTTGAAGTGCTACGATCTGGTGCTGGTGTTCTATCTTCAACCTTTCAATCTCACTACGAGACTATTGGGCATAGTCCCTCAGCTTAGTGATTCTCTGCTCTGGTTCCTCTTCTCCTTGTATATCGGAGTCAGAAAGACTCCTCCATGCCTCGTCTAGTGCTCTCATCAGTGTAGGTGTTTTATCTTCAGCATCTTTCTTCTGTTGTGCTACTTCTTCGAGTCGTGCTGTGAAGATTTTGTTTTGTGTGAGGGTGTCTTCCAATTGGATTTGAGACAATTGGTCTCGTGCATGGATCTCCTTTGTAATAGAAAGCTGGCAGAGGTGCAATTCTGACATGGACATCTTTGTATAATCGATCCCTACAGTCATACTTATCTGGGACCGGGAATCTGCATCGGTCGGTAGCAGAGCTGCGCTGGATAATTGGCCTCAGTTATCTCTGGGTGGCCCTTGCCTAATATCCTGCTGCGTGGGTGCTGTAGTGCTACTTGTCGCAGTACTGATCGCTGACTTTGCTGCTAACTCTTTTAGCTTCAAAACCCTGTTTGCTACACCTGTGAGCCCAGCAAGATGCAGTTCCGCAAACTCTGACCATTTTTTAGTAAGCGTTCCCGTAGACTTTTCTAGAGCTTGCTCCAGTTCATCCAGCGTTATTGTGGCTTCTTCTTCAATATTTTTTTCCTTCGACGCTTTTGAATTTTTGCGGGACTGCGGCTTGTCTACCTCTGCTACTTCTGGTGACTTTCGCTTTGTTGATGGGTTGGGATCTGATATGGTCTTGATCGACTCCTCATCCTGTTCGTCCTATCCGCCATCTCCGCCCTGGCCCTCGCCATCCAGATGCAAATCACTGAGGTCTTAGCTATCTTCTGAGGGTTTTTGCTGCTGCGCCTAACTGGTACCTGTGCCAAGATTGGTAGCTGGGGGAACAGGAATAGAAGGTTTCTTTCCTATATCTTTCAACCAGTCAGTCGGCCATTGCTGAACTATTCCCCTGATATCTGGTTCGGTGGCTACATATGGTAATTTAAACCATTGATGCTGTGGATCAGCACGGGCTTGAATGAAAACATGATGTATATCGGCACTGAAGTTCACGACGCCCTCGTATTTAGAGAACAACTCATTGGTAAGCTGTGGTGTCCGCACAATCTCATAGTGGATACTCATGGCATAAAATACGAACACAGTGTTCGTCATCTGCTGAGATACCTTATCTGAGGATATCCATAGGGAGGCGTACCTCACTGCCCCCGGCATGCCTGGGTTTACTTCTGCAAACTGAGCTTCGGTGGGTTCTTTCCACCCAACTAATGCAATAAGTATTAATAGCCAGGAATAATGAAAAGGTCTACCTTTTTCCTGTGCGTCGCGGGCATCCTCTAGGAATTCCTTCGCAAGATATGCAGCCCAATTGTAAGTATACCCCTCAGCACAGTTCATAGCAATCCGGATAACCGGAGCAGGTACTTCAGTGGGCCTGCATTTCCGTATGAGTCTGCAGGCTAAGAGTTCAGCTGCAAATCGAATGGGCTGTTCCTGAATCACGGAAGTGTGATACCCCCGTTTCCCCTTTGTCAGGCCAAACCATTCTTTCATAGTTTGCGCGAGCTTTGTATCCTCATTTTTTGACAGAAATTCAGTTCCCGGATCAGGTCCTGCCATTGGTAAACCTGTGATCTTATGGATGAGTGCGGCGTCAATAGGAATTTGCTGGTCCCCTATCCATAAATGGTTGTCATGCACTAACGCTAGCAACTGTTTGGACACTACGGTCACATGTATGCCGCGACCGAAATGTGGAACATCAAGCATCTTGAGTAGGCCAGCGTTGTCCAGGCCCGCAGCCCACGGTTGTACTTCCAGTAGTGTCACATTATCATCAGGGTATTTAACGCGGTGCAAGTATTCTACTGGTGCAAACTGTGGAAACTTGCCATGGTCATTTGTGTCGTGATCGTTGTACTTAAGCCGATCGATCTTCCCTGTCATGCTTCCGATCAGCTGAATTCCTTGTGGCAGTGAGGGTGTGGTTAACGTGATTTGCTTTGTTCGACGGGGTAGCTTGGCACCTGGTCGAACAGGTTGTAGATACGGTGGCCGTGGTGGTGCAATGTTCTCCCTACTCCCGGCCGGGATCTGTGCTAAACTAGTGGGATCCATAGGATGATCTGCTGGCGTTTGCCCTGTTTTCCTTGGCCGGTCTTGGTTTCGCTTGGAGTGAACTTCAGTTCTGGACTTTTGCCTGGCAGACCGTGTCTGCATCGGCCCTTGGCGATGCAGGGTGAGCTTCTTCACAGGGAGCAAGGGTAGGTGGTCGATTAGAGCAGCTTATCAGACCCTCTTACTCGAATTCCCTTACTAGATCGTCAAGCTCTCATTCTGTTGTCATGGGTTCACTTGTAAATCTTAGAGAAAGGCAGAATACAATTTTCCCTCATTTAGGCATCTTCTTATACCCTCCATCAATCAAATCGGGCAGGACGGTGCATTGAAGGCATCAAATCTGATGAAAATCTTGTCCAAGTGGAGCTCGATTTCCGATAATCTTCTTAGTACAGGCATTTAAGGAAATTAAAGCACCACCGCCGCCAATTTGGTGGTTTCCCAATGGTCGAATTTTAAGCCTCGCTGTGTTTTTGGTCTTCGGCAGAATCATGGGTTGAGCTTCGTGACAATAAGCACCCTCGGCACAGTATTGCCCTTTGACCCGTCCTAGGAATGCCGTCGACAGGAGTGTTAGGTTTGATGGACTTGCTTTTTGGTTCAGCTCCTTGGTTTGATATTCAATTTCGTGTCGGAGCTCGGCCTCCATATACCAGTTTTGGGCTATAGGTTCCAAGGTGTGCACAAACTTCTGCACCCACTCCTCACGAGGTATGTAGCCCCATGCTGCATAACTTTGCCTCCAATGTTCCTGAGGGCTATTCTGCCCATTGAACTTACTTCGCACCTCTTGGAATTGGTTTATGAATTTGAGGCGTAGAAATTTCTGGCAGGCTCCCCAATGGGGAATAGACTTTTTGTGATCGGTCCACCCTGCTGCTGTAGCTCCTAATGCTGCCTGCAGAGTCAGTATTCTTTGTGACTGAGGTGCTTGTTCTGAGAAATGTGCAATAAATCCTCCAGGGTCTTTCAACCCGACATAGGTAGGAAACTCTCTAGGCTGCGCACTAAGGCATCTAAGAGACTTATTGATTTGCGCGCACCTATGGCCATGTAGCTCGTACAATCGATTCTACCAATTCTCTAGACCATCATCTGAATCAGACATGCAGGAGCTATCACATTGCTAATCTAGTACGCCATCGGCACCAAGCTCGACATAATCTGCTTCCTTGGCTGTAATGTTGTAGATGTGGTCTAAAGTATCTTGCTTCCCTTCGTCTGTAATCGGTTCTGTATATCTTTCTCCTTGGGATGGGTCAAGGGGTATGATAACTTGCAGACCATTTCCTTCGAAGGTCATCTGTCTCCTCTTAAGGTTGATGATTGCAGCATTTTCCATGGCCCACTCGATTCCCAACAGGGCGGGATAAGGGTTGCTATCATCAATGATCTCAATAACTTCAAAATCCGCTAGAGTGATTACCCCATCAATATCTATGGGAACACTAAGAAGTCTCCCTAGGGGCACAATCCTTTGCTGGTTAGCTAATATCAGTTGTATAGGTGACCAAGCCAGGGAAGGTTTTCCCATTTGTCCCCAGGTTTGCTTGGGTAGGACATTAACTTCTGATCCAAGATCCAAAATGACATCAGTCATATCATATTCCCCTATTTGAACATTCAATCTCATTTCCCGCCCCGTTCTTCGGACACGACTAACAGTTTTCTCCTGATCAACTCCTCTCTAAGGGTCTGTGACAGTAAGAACTTTTTGCAGCTCTTTTAAAGAATTCTGATTCCTCAAGAGTTTCATACAACTCTGTAAAAAGGAGGAGAGTGTGCTTACTTTATCCGACAAAGCATCTTGCGGCTGCGAGGCCTGTGGAGGGTACCGCGCAGGTACTGCTGCTATGCAAGTGTCAGCAATATCGCACTAGCCCGCCTTGGCTGGTGCCTGGTCTTTCACAGTGTTAAGTGCTGGAACGTGCTCAGAGGCTTTACGCGCACACACCTCGACAGATTGTTTCTGTGTATTCTGAATGTGGGTCATGGCTCCACTTCGGGTGACCACATTGATGGCAGCGGTAGGTCTCTGCTCAACGGAAATCAACTAAATCTTCTGGGTAGGGCCACGGTTATTTTCTTGAATCTTTTCTATGAGCTGGGGGCACTGTTCAATCATGTGATCCACTGCGCGGCAATATCGACAGGTTGTGGTAGGGTTGCGACAGTCGCTAGCCAAATGGCCAGCTTGGTTACAATTGTAACACACAACCTGGCCTCTACCTCTCCCAAGCATACCACCCCGGCTGCGACCGCCAAAGGCACTTCTTCTAGAGGCACCGCCTCGGTAACCATAGCCGTCATTATTCTGGGTGTCATTTTGTACTCGGTAGGCGTCAGAGATGCGCTCTCTCATGAGGTCATAGCTACGACACTCCTCTTCATTATGCCCTACTGATTTACAGAACTTGTAGTAGGGGTTCTTGGGAACTTGAACATATCTCTAAAGAAGAGGGCAGTTTTCAGGGCGATGTTGGCCAGTCGTTCGACAAATCTCATAGTATAGAGCGCTGGGATTGAATTGGTTTGGCGCACCCATATTTAGGTAAGTTCTGACCACGGGGCACTGGTCCCTATCGTGACCTTCTGTCCGACATTGCATACACCATACCTCCTCTCGACTGGTTTTAGCCTTCTTCATATCGCGAAGCTCCAGGGCCATTGCTGCGAGCTGCGCTTGGATTTGAGTAATATTGGAATCGTCTCCGACGGGGGCAATTTCTAGCTTCATTGCAATTTCCAGGGCTTCTTACTGGTCAGCAACCTTTTGTTGCATGAGCGGGATTCTGATAGGTGGTAATAATGCAGCGATAAACCATTCCTTGTGCTACACAGGGCTAATGGTAAAACTGACTTGGTCTAGTAGAACTTTGAATCTCTGGTCAAAGTCCCACACGGATTCGCCGCGCCACTGTTGAATCTCTTTTAGCTCAGTGATGCTCTGCGATTCTGATTTAGGCTTCTTAAATTCTTTGGTTATAGCTGCCTTAATCTCATCTAAAGTAGGGTTCTGATTATTGGAGACTTCATGAACTAGGTCAAAGCCCGGTCCCGGAAAGAAGTAATGAGCTGCGCGGCTCTCACATCTGGGTCTGTAATTTTCTTCACATTCCATACTGCTTCACATAAAAACCAGAACTGTTCAGGGTCCTCTGATCCCGTGCCCTTGAAGATGGGGAGCTTAATGTCATCAACTAGGTGAGCCATGGGGGTTCTAGGAGGGTTGGGAGGGGGACAGGATGTCAATGGGGGAGGGTTTATAAGGGCAGATTGACCTGTGGCCGGAATACTCGGACTTGGTTGACTGTTGGACTGCGATGGAATTTTAGGGGTAACAGAGCTTCGATGCGGGGTGACCGGAGGGCTACCAACCGAAGGGTTTTTGGCAGAGTCGGACTCTTTAGGATTTACAGGGGAAGACGCGGTAGCCTGTCCTAAGGAATAGAAGTAAAAATCTATTTTGTACATTTTTCCACTTCGCAGTAAACCACTTTGCTCGTCGAAGGTATTATCACTTGCAAACATATGTTAGTACTACTAAGCTAGCAGTCTGATTCAAACAACAATGTACCCTTTTCAGCCAATAGTATTTTAATCCTCAAGCTTAATGAATTCAAAAACTTACCACAGGGGCCTTTGAAGAACTGCCGTTTAGCTTCGCTGAAGGAGGTACTTGAGTCAATGGCAAACTCTGTCACAAAGGCTTCCAATGTTCGCGTCGTCCAGAAATCAACAGCGCGGGATACCTCGTTGTTCACGTGTTGCACAAGATGGACCCTTGTGGGGGTCCACGTGGGAACTCGGCAAGCTTGGAAGTTCGTCCTTTTCTCTGTTAACCTAGACAACCACTGGTGCAACTCTATGTGGATACTACCAAAGAAAATTTCATAAGCATCACAAAAAACATACCTTTGTAAAAAGTCACGTGCGCTACGACGCGGATTTGTATTCTCTGTCTCAGCAAATTTCAGATAAGTCTCGTCAAACCAATCACCGATATCCTTCACAGAGGGCCTCCAGAACATATCCCTCAAGGTACGACGTAAACCCCTCTTGAGCAGATACTGAGTTCACCGGGAAACGGAACCAATTTGTTGGGCAATAGGGCAGACCTGGGTTTAATCCTTTTATGTCGCACCAACAAAAGACCCATAGTGTTGGCCCTTTCGGCAACAACCTGCGTGCAGGTTGCAGTCTCACCCGAAACAGCTATGGGGTGCCACAGAATCAGGTTTCTGCAAGTAGAGAGGGATATTACTATACCTTATCCTTTAACAAACTTATTAATCAACAATTACACAGCTTTGTCATTCATTCACATAGAACTTTGCGGATAGATAAACAACTGTGACTTGCTTAACCCACTACAGGGAATTCACAGCGAAGCTTGTTATTAGCAGTGATCTAAGTTATCAAATGTATACAGTTATTAATGCATAAAAGACAACAAAAAGAGAAACAACACAAGAAACCACAACACCAGATATAACGTGGTTCACCCCCAGTGTAGGTGTTACGTCCACAAACTGTGTTTTATTCAACTTGCTACAAAACCACAGTTTGATCTGCGCACTTGGCTGCAGATCCCTTCAGTCTTTAAAAGCCGCGCACACAGCAGCAGGCCTCTGTGCACACAGGTGCAGATCTTTCCTTAACCTTCTTACAAAAACCCTCTGCGCACACAGCTGCAGAGGTCATCCACGCACACAGCTGGGACTTAACCTTTCCTTACATAATCAGCCTTAGCTTCTCCTTTCTTTCTTTACATCAAAAATCCTAACCTTTCTTATTTACAACAATGCCTATTTATACATCACGCTATTACAAAACCATGGCTTCAAACCATGGGCACCCAAAACCCTAAACCCTGGATTTAAACCATGGGTTTATTACAAAAAGGGGCTCTGACTTACCCCGACACCCCTAAGACTATTTTGGCCCATAAATATGCTTACAAAATTCCTCAACAACTGCAGAGTTACCAAAACTAATAATCCTTAGGGTGCGCGTCCCAACATACATCTCGACCTGTAGATCTTTTGTCAATGCTTCTTCATACGTTTTAAATGTCTGCAGACTTATATGTCGTCAGATCTTTTGGAAGAGTCCTGCAAGAAACCATTGAATCAATAATTGTTCATCAATAACATATTCTATTTGGCTCAATAGTTCTTTCCATATTTTATCGTAGTCTTGGATGGTTTCTACTAATTTCTAAACTGCACTCTTAAGTTTTTTCGTTGCCAGATGCTTTGCATCTGCTGTTTTGAAGAAGGACAAAAAATGTTGCTTGATCTCTTCTTTAGTTGCATTAGGTGTTCTTTCAGTATAATTCATATACCAAGTTAATGCTCTTTTTCGTAGCAGACCTACGAACTGCGTCATTTTTATATCTTCATTTGTAACTTGATTGGCCTCCCATGTCAATTCACAGACGAACCAATGTCGCCTGGGATCTTCGTCAACCTCATAGAGGGAAATGTGTGCTGAGTCGTGCCCCATGTCGGTGTTGGCTTCTCCTTCAGGAGGTGGAAGTGGTGGTGGGGGTAGTGGGATATTTTGTGTATCTCTCTGTCCACAGCTAGCCTCGATGAAAATTTCATTTTCGTTAGATGTTTTGGTTGTCGGTTCTGTTTCGACAACTTGTCAATCACATTTGTCTTCTTCTGTCAATGTCCAACTGCACTGTTGTGCCCATGAATCTGACTGGTCGGTGTTTTGTAAAGTTTTTTTTGGAAGGGGGGGTGCTCCTTCATGTACGGGGTAGAGTAAATGAATGCTTCGGTTAGAAGGGTACGCCTGAAGTGTAACCCAATTTCCTTCCTCCGGTTGATGAATCACTAAATGATTGTCATCATTTACTTCGTTGTCTAGTCAGCTCCATATACCAAACTCACCATCTCTTAGTCTCATGTCCTCCTCGACAATGGCCTACATTCAGGTAATCAAATTGGTCGGAGATAGAGGTCTTACCTCATGGGTTATTTCTAGTTGGAGAGCTTCTCGTTTCTCTATCCACAAATCTTCTTCCATTGGAGACGCCTCTTCATCTACGCCTTCTTCCTGTCGGTCATGAACCGACTGCGATGGATTTTCCTCATCCTCTATCACCCTGGAAACCATTCTTCTTTGGAGTTCTATAGCTTTCTCTTGTATCTCCTCCATTCTTTTCTGCCTCTTCTCCCTTTCTATCTTTTGTAGGTACGATGCACCTTTATGAGTCACCGTTCACTCGATTTCCCTCTTAGGTCGACTCTTCATTGCTAGTGGTGGCATTTTCTCAGTTTGAATAGAATCCTTCTACTCTGTCCCCAACACATGAACAGCTACCCCCCCATATCCTACCCGATATTAAATTGATCACATAGATCTGGGGACAAACACACAACTCACAAGATAGATCACACAATTTACTCAGTTATTGAAGAATGAAACAGTGCAAAAATGTCTTGCAGCTGTGAATGCTTTTCATTAATCAAAAAGTAATTAGATAGTAATTACAATGAAGTACAATGGATTAAATTGCCACATGCAATTCGAATCCACATGAGGAAATTAGAATTGATTAGACTCTAATTGACTGTATATAACTAAGACCTTATCTAAATCACTGTTGGAGGACTCAATAGTTAACTGACCTTGTCTAAACCATTACCGGAGTTCAATGGAGTTCTAAAACACAACTCAAGTGTCTTATTTAGTATTGACTGAGGCTAAATGACTATGGTAGGTGAGAAATGTGCCTCTTTCATGCAGCCATGAAAACCTAGTGCTAACTGAATGTAGAGGACTAGAACTGATTGTCACTGACTCCTAACTCATCTTGACTAGTCACTAACTGAACTCAACTGATGAAGGTTGGTATCGGCACTCCCAGTGGCTCCTAAATTGTAGGAATTGATCTAAAAGGCTCCTAAACTGATGCATGCAAGTGTAATTAGTGGAAGTAGGCCTCATTTATTCTTCCCCACACTTTAGTAACTAGAACATGTTCCCCAATTAGGCCAAGTGGACCCAATGGTGCTAGTGACTAAAAATAGACTGGATGGACTCCCAATTTATACATGACTCCTGATTTAGACATATGACCAAATTGGATAGGGAGGAATAATAATCCTAACAGACCCCCTAAATTATAACTTTGACAATATATGGGCCCTGATAACTAAGCCCATAGGTCACCCATTACATCAAGTAAAGTAAAGTAACTGCTCAATACAAGGAGCTAGGGAAAAAACCACATGGGAAAAAATGCCCCCCTCTAATTAAGTAGGTAGAATAAGGATCAATATGGTTCTTCTGTGCATAGGTATCCTAGGGCCTAGCATGTGAACCTATTCATCATTATGTCTAGAGTAAGCTTCCTCTTTCGAAGAATAATGATATGCTCAACTAAATCAGAAATATAGACAGCTATCAGATGAAGACTGGACCCATGTAGAGTAACTGAAATCAACTGATAAGTGAGAAAAAGTTCTTGAGGATTCAGAACATGTGAGGAACACTCAAGAAACTAATATGTTTCATCCATGAATAGAAAACCATGAGTGGTAAAATAATCCCCAAGTGTTAGGATCAAGTATTCAGGAAACTAACACCAAATCCCCAACAATATTTTTGAAGAGAAATTGTGGTACTTGATTTTTCACACCGGAATTGGTGAGAGTAGCTACAAGAATGACTGAAAGCTCTTGGATTTTAAAATATGAACCAAATAATATCATATCAGAAATTAAATCAGATCTAAATAGGTTCACAACAGATCCAAAATTGTGAAATGAAATCAAATCCCCAGCAACAGTTTTGTAGGAGACTTGCGGTACTTGTTTCTTCACACCGTTGATGAGAACAGCTATAAGTAGTACTAAAATATTATGAATTTGAAATATTAAAACAAGAAATATCATATCGGATCCAACAAGGTTCATATCTTATCCAAATAAATGGTCCACCGAGATAATAGATGCACAGTTTTCTTCTTCTTCAAAATTCTGAATTTTGGTGCATGCAATCCTACAGGAATTTGCTAGAAGATATAGTTCATGGGGATCGAATGGATCACTCTGGTAATCTGATATTTATTCCAAAATATACAATGTATTACATATTTTAACACCAGTAACAACATTAGAGGGAGAAAAAATCAAATTTCTCTTCACGTTTGGAAGCAATTATTGGCAAATTTTGCATAGAATTCAAAGGAAAATCACTGGAGGAGGACTTTGCTTCTTTTTTATTTTGGACAACTTCAGCATAGAGAGTAGAGGTTGATAATTTTGGATCAGGAACTCTTATCGTGCTAGATGTTCTCTCCAAAGTGCTATTATGATCCTCATCAATCTTTCCAAAGGTTCTGTCCAATCTTGTCCAGAGTTCCTTTGGGTATTCAATAGATCATCTATTGAGGTAGTGCAAGTTAGGAGAAAGAGACACTATTATTTTTCCAAAAGCTGCATCACATTCATTCAGCCAATCATTCTCACTAAAAAACTCTTCCTTGAGTCCAATAGACACCCCATAGAGACCTCATCTCATCAGAGATGCAATCATCTTCTTCTTCCATTCTGAATAGTTTGTGAATAGGGTGAGAAGAGGAACTGATGATTCCATTTGAAGTTGTACCTGCAATTACACAAAAAGAAAAAGTAAGTTCCAACAGCCTGCACATTTTAGGTTTTCATCACACCCATCATAATTGATCAAGCAAGCTTGATCAACAATTCCTTAACTTGGGGTATTAAGTGGTAAACCTTCTACTTCTGGTGCAGAGCTGGAAGGAGAAATTTTGCTCAAAAATGATCCAATAGGAGATCTGGGAAGGATAAGTGCCTTGTCCGTTGAGGCTCTGATACCATATTAAATTGAGCACATAGATATGTGGACAAACACACAACTGACAAGATATATCACACAATTTACTCAGCAATTGAAGAATGAAACAGTGCAAAAATGGCTTGCAGCTATGAATGCTTTCATTAATCAAAAAAGTAATTAGATAGTAATTACAATGAAGTACAATGGATTAAATAACCACATGCAATTTGAATCCACATGAGGAAATTCGAATTGATTAGTCTCTACTTGACTGTAGGTAACTAAGACCTTGTCTAAATCACTATCAGAGGACTCAATAGTTAATTGACCTTGTCTAAAGCATTACCAAAGTTCAATGGAGTTCTAAAACACAACTCAAGTGTCTTATTCAATGTTGAATGAGGCTAACTAACTGTGGTAGGTGAGAAATGCACCTCTCCTGCATGCAACCATGCAAACCTAGTGCTAACTGAATGTAGAGGACTAGAACTGAATGTAACTGACTCTTAACTTAGCTTGACTAGTCGCTAACTGAACTCAACTGATGAAGGTTGGTATCAGCACTCCCAATGGATCCTAAATTGTAGGAATTAATCTAGGAGGATCCTAAACTAATGCATACAAGTGCAATAAGTGACAGTAGGCCTCAATTAGTGACTAAAAATAGACTGGATGGACTCCCGATTTAGATATGACTCCTGATTTAGACATATGACTAAATTGGACAAGGGAGGATTAATAATCCTAACACTTGATGGTTTAGTAAGCCCAGATAGTTATGTCTATTTGTTCAAGAAATTCTCCCACTCCCTTTCTGCAATAAATATTTCCTATGCCTTCTGTTTTTCTTCCCATTTAGTATTTGCAGGAAGTTCGATGAGTGATGGTCGAGGTTCGACTATATGACCTACTCCTTTGTCGATTAGAAATTTGAACAATAGGGTCGGTAGTGAACAAATAAATTTCTCAGTAAAGTTTGTATAGAATCTTTTTTCAATACTTTCAACTAAAACTCTCTCCTCTACTACTTGTTCTTGACAGAATTTATCTACAATTTTCTCGAACCACTCCGACAGTTTTGTTCTTCCTCCTCGGATAAGTTTCTGCAGTAATTTCTGGTCTTTAGTTTCTTTTGGATTCATCTAATAGTTTTTTCAACATCTGGGGAACCGATTCTACAAATTTCTCATGTGTTTCAGTGAAGAATTTATCCTTCTCCTGAGCAATGGTCAATATATTTCTTCTCACATAATTCTGCAAGTAGTTTTTGATCTTACGCTACCACCAATTCTTAATCTCTTGCTCTGATATCATTTATGTATGTTAATGTCATCTATATATGTACTACTGGAAACGAAACCAATGTTTTAATCTTACATATCATGTAAGGTTACCAATAATACACATAAAGAATCATATAAACATACAAAGACAAGAGATAAGAATAGATAGTAGAATAATAGATTATATTATAGAATCACATGAGGGTCCATACATATACAAAACTGAACCAAGTTCATAACTGGCTCAACATCCTGTTATATATGATTACAAAATGGTTATGAGTAACTACTTGTCAATTCGTTCAACCGACACGACCTTTGGAGGCCGACCTAATCTCCGATTAGTCGGTTAACTAGTCTAGTCAGCTCACCGACTAGCTCCTCCAACACATCTACAGTATTCCTTTTTCACAGACAAGCATCTTAATTGACAATTTTAAAGACAATAAGAACCTACCTCTTGGTTCATTGAAGAATCCCCTTTATGATTCGTTGTAGGACTTATTAGTATCAACCACAAACTCGGTGATATAGCCTTCCAAGATACTGTCCAACCAGACTTCAACAGGACATGATGCTCTATTTTAGGTTTCCTGCTATTCCTGGATCAATTCAGGGGTCCAAGATGTTGGCTCACCTCCTTGGAAATTTGTCTTGCGATAGGTAAATCGGTCCAACCACTTGTACAAGATGATCTGGAATTCAAAGAAAAAATACTCATGTCGATCGTCGTGTATGTATCTTGCAACCACTTATCCATCATCAGTCAAGGGTTCTAATTTTCCTTCTCAGCAAATTCTCGCAGCTTCTGGTCAAACCAATCTTGAATTTATGGTCTTGTCGAATGCTACATGTCCTTCCCTCGGTCGCAACAAGGTCTTGAAAACGAAACCATTTGTTGACATAAACCCAGCCAACAAAACCAGTTGACAGGAGTTCCCACTCTGTCAATAGCCAAACCACCGCGAGGTTTTACCCCGTTCAAAAACACCCACAGAGTGGATGAAGTCTCACCCAAGATGTTATAGGGAGAGCTAACGGAATCAAGTTTCCGCAGAATAAGGGAGAGGACAATGTGACATCACATTAGTAGCTTAGCGCAACATTAACAGATCATTTGACTTATGCATTCTTATAACCAGTCATTATCATTCTTCAACAGATCGCCTCATTCAATCATAACTGTGGTAAACAAATTGATGCACAAACATATCCAACAAGATAACATCATTTAAAACATGGAAACATCACATCATATATCCATGTCGCAGATTCACATAACATTCATCACTGAGTTGCAGAAAATAGTAAAACAGAAAATAACACAGTGATTCAGATCAACTTTCGTCTTGTCATATTACTTTCGCACAAAATCACAGTTCACAGATCAACAAATATTAGTTCAGATACTCAAATATATTCTTCACTAAGCTTGGATGCTTCACTCTTACCATAGATGATATCAAATACTTGCGATTCAACATCTACTTATAGGCTTGTGCCTTTACATTCAAGGTCCACTTAGACAACTTCTAACTAATTCTTAACCGATTCTACAAAATAATGACCAATATCCACAAAATATGTTCCAAAACTACAAAATGTGACACAAAATCAATAAAATATTCTATCATCTGCCTTGCGCACCATCTTCCACTTGTGTTGTGTCTTTGAGCTTGCGCAGCATCCGCGATGCTACACAAATCACTTATCCCAAACCCCTTTCCAACAAATAAGTGATGAAAGTGATGACACATGTGATAATGATGGAAAGACACATGAGAGGATCCAGTGAGGTGGTCAAGTCTGATCAAACTAAATTGATTGATCGATCCTCTGATTAAATGATGCAGGGTCGTGGAGTTGCAATCAACTTATCTAGAATAGATTGAGGACAGGAAAAGGATTCGCAAAATAAATATGCGTGAAAAATAACATTCTAGAGCGCCAAAGTGAAACTTCATGTTTGATAACTGATCAACAGACAAGAAGTATTATGCAAAGCGATCAGTAGTTCACAAGATTTGCAGAAGATGAATTGCGAAAGCAATTTTTGAGAAAAGTTGAAATACATACCTGCAATCCGCAAACCGCAATTGCGGAAGGAAGGAGTTTCCAATTATGGAAAGGTTGTTGCGGAAATAGAATTACGGGATAAATTTTCGAGCAAAATCAAAATGCACATCCACAATCTGCAATCCACAATTGCGGAAGGAATAAGTTCCCGCAAATTGTAGAAAGGTTAGTTCAGAAGTGGTTCGGAAATTTGAATGTGGAAAGGATGTTGTAGAAAAGAAACTGTGGAAGGTCGCGACTGATAAATTAAACTGAGTTAAAAATGACAAATGGAGAAGTAATTTTGAATTAGTTTGTTTGTTTGTGAAGAGTCACGATGAAGATATGTTCCTTTTGAATGAAGAGATATGTTTGAGGGTATATAAACAATATTTTAAACCTTCAAATAAGTGTCTATGTACATTCAATTGGAAGATCGATTGGTGTAGAATAGTCAGAGATCAAATTATCATATAATGGAGGATGGGAGGTGTTAGGGTAGGAAACAGGCCTGCAAGGGGGTCGTAGCCTCCTTCTAATGGTAGCTGGTAAACATGGTGTTGTAGCATCATGTTTATACCTAGAAAATCACAATCAACAACAATAAGAGATTGTCCCCGGTAAACGTTCCCAACTAACCCATTACTATTTGGTATGGGGAATCCGTCCAGTTTACGGTCCGGCTACCGTAGGTCCAGTAACCAAAATAAATGGTTTTACAGGTTACGGCCCGGTCCACCGTGTATATTTTAGTTTTTTAGATTTTTAGTATGATATGCAAGTGCCTATCTAAGAATGCAGATTGATAGAGAATACAAGGAGCGGTCACAATGTGATGCACAGGTTCTTACCTCTCATCTTAACTCTCTCGCATCTAAATCACACACAACAAGAAAACTAAAAATAACTATCTAACCTATCCCTAGGGAGAAATATTATCATTTAATGAGTAATGTATTACTGCACATGCATTAAGAAAAATCACAGATAGCTGTTACTTATTTCAAAACACATGAACATTAAAAGATAGATGAACAACAAGATAGCTCATTGTTTATGAAAAAACATTCATTACTCATAGTGGAAATTTCAGAGAATAAGCTAGAGAACATTCATACAAGAACATAGGTTCAAAAAGTTAGAAAGATCTCACAGTTAATGGACACAAAGTTGAAAAAAAAATAGTTCCTCTTCAACAAATCCATAGCACAACATTTGAAAAAGTTCCACCAAGCTTTCTCCAACAGGAAAATTGTAATTATCTATTGCAAAAGGAAATAGTTCTTCTTACAACATTTTCTCACAAATCTAACTGGGAAAAAGTCCCATATTCCCTCTAACTTTCCTATATTTAAACAAAACAGCAAAACCCTTGGGCTGCCACCCCCGGGTGACCTTTGGGCTCCCCCAACCGTTTAATCTCACAATTTTGTCCTTTTGTGAGTGCTCATGATTCATATAATGCATTACATTTCGGATTAAGACTTATGAGTACTTCATAAAATGGGACCAGCTCGTTAGGTGATGAACCTTTTCCAAGCCTGGGCCTTTGCTGCTATCGATTTTGCTTTGTCTTTTATTTGTCCTTTTTAAGATCCTGTTGATCTCAGAACATCTCTGCCTATCACTTTTCAGACAACTCCCTTCTGCTTTGTCCTTCTTCGCAATAGTAATCATCAAACTGGGCCTAGAGAATCTTCTAAGTTCGTCTGCAATTAAAACGAAAATTCATCGTTAATTCGGATTTCATATTTTCAAAAAAAGTAAACCATACTAACAGTAAAACTAATCATTAAAAATGAGGCCTTGTACTACACTCTCGTCGCGAAAACCCCAAAATGATAAAAGCATCTGAAACCTCCGTTGTCCATAAAATAAGGTAAAAACACACACAAAATGGTGGGAAAAACCCTCACCGGTGGGAAAACTAAGCATCGGGCAGATAAAACTCTTCACGGTGAATGGAAAAACTATAAGTCAAAAGGTTAGTTCACTAAGCCTCCGTGATGGCAGAAACCAAAAAGACTGAGGATCCCGGGTCAGCATAAAATGTCGACGAAATAAAGCATTAAAATCTGCCGCATCGGAGATCAGAGAACAACTATAGCATCGGATGGTTAGCTTGCTAAGGATCCACAACGGCAGAAGTCACATGGACTAAGGGTTCCGCAGCAAAAATAAAACATCGACGAAAGTCAGTACAAACCATTGACGAACGAAATAGCTAAGCATCGGGTGATTAGTTCATTGAGGAGCCGCAACGGCGGGTAACAATCAAACTATGGCTTCTCCAATCCAATGAAAACTTCGACGATCAAAAAATTTAAGACTACGGATCGGCAAAAATAAAATAAGGATCTCTGCAATGTCGGTAAGATAAACAACAAGGTTTCCAAAACGGCGGCGTCACTTTAGACTATAAATCCGACCAACTATCAAACAACATCCCGATAGCGAAAACAAAAAGAAAAAAAATCATTGCAAGGAAAAAGTTCGAACCAATAAAACCACAGAATCGGTGGATTTAAACTTATCCAATGGACCATTCTCCATTTGTCCTCCGAAATGGTGGTGATATAGGAAACTAATGCTCTGACTGCTAGTTAAAAAATATTTCGATAAAATAAAAAGCATAGTCATCGAAAACAATCAAAGGTCTAAACAATAAAAACCACGGAATCAGCGAGCATTAAAACTGTCCGTCGGGTCATTCATCATTTAGTTTTCGTAATGGTGGCTGTGTAGGGAACTACGGCCCTGATTCACTGTTCAAAATAATTCAGAAAGTGATAAATAAAAACATTTACAAGTCAAAACTTGAAATTCCAAATTCAAAAAGCATCATCTAAGAAAAGTATTTTTAGATCGTTCAACCCCTGAAATGAAACAAAATAGTTTACCTCGAATCAAACTCAAAATCAAAATTGCAGCAGAGGAACGACCGAGTTTAGCAATTGAAAACAAATCTAGACAAGATAAAATTAAAAGGAGGGTCCAAAATTCTAAAATTTGGGAAAATAGTTGCAGCTGCAACAATTGGCGACTACCTGGTCAACCCAGATATCTGGAAAATTTCTTCCTTAAGTAACAGACTGTTTGTGAATAAAACCAACATATTGAATTCTTCTAGATGTCTGGATTTCCCAAATGGAAATTATATGTACTTTTAATCATTGATGATATTCCAATTTAGGAAAATGGAAACCAAAATCTCAAAGTCAAGATAAATCTTTTAAGGCCAGGAATGTGAGTTTAATTTTTTTACCTCTGTCTTCGGGTAGCTTCCAGCTTGGACACCATAGGATTGTAACATATGGTAAAAAAAAATATTCATTTGTTCCTCATTCCCATGCCATTTTGCACTTTTTGTGCTTTTGGACTTTTGTCCTTTCTTTTGAGTCCTCCTGCATGCCTTTCTTTCTAAATTTTTATTCAGGCTTCTCTATCCATAGTGTCCTTTTGTGTGAGAGATGTATTTAATTTTCAGTTCACGGACGGAGAATAACTTTGGCAATTTTGTACTTATATGGTTCAGTACTTCGTTTTGATACATATAGCTTTCTTAGGATATTTTTGACTCTTATTTGCCTTTTGGCTTTCAATTCTTAGCATGGGATTATTTATATATAATATACTGTTTACCTTGCTTCCTTTCGATGGGTTTTTTGCTGTCACCCCCTAGGACGTTTTTAAATGTGAGATGGATGGAGCCTCGAAATAGTATTCTAGAATTTTGATCCTGAGTTATTTTATAGGGATTAAGTAGGACTTCAATGTGTTCATAGCCATTTAGGAAAATTGTTAAACTAGAAGAAATTATTTTAGATAACACAATAGTACACAGTCTTATAATCAAGGATTTTAGTTAATCCAGAATTCTGATGTTCTCTATGCAACCAAAATTTTTCCTCTTTTTATTGAAATCAATCAAAACTTAAACTAAAGCAAAACATAAATAAAATAAATCAAAATAGACGATCAAATTAGTTTATTTATGTACAAGGTAATCAAGAAAAATAAAGTTTGAGAGCTAAACCACTAACTGGTAAGTTCTCTGCCCACCCCTATAAATCTGACAAGTTGTAAGTTAAGGAGCTAGGATTGACTATAAAATGAGAAATACCTAACCATTATCTAATTCTACTGTACCTTAATCAAAAACTATATATACTACTTTACAATCAATATCATCAGCCCGTGAAAATTGAAGGAGATCGGGTTGTGTATCTAGTGTACTGCTAGCTTCTTCTACTTGGTAGTCTCCCGGTTCTAGCTCAATTAGATGATTTCCCAACACATAATTCACTAGTTCATTTTTTTCTTCCATTTGCGTAACATTGTGCTTCATGTAGGGCTCTCTTAATATTTTTATTTGGTTCGAACTTCCCTCCTGAGGCAACCACAAATGGGACCAATCTGAAGCAAAATACCCATTTAGTCTTGCTGACCAGTCTCGATTTAAAATAAGTCCATAACCATCAGGTATGTCTGCTACTACAATATCAATATATTGACATATCTTTTCATTTGCAGATAAACGAATTAGAACATCCTCCATTTCCCTACTACTTTCACATTGGTCCTTTCTAATTGAGTAACCTCCCAGGTAGTAGGTTTAGGCTGTCCATTAATATTTTTGTAGATTGCAAGTGGCATAACCTTTACTGATGATCTTGAGTCTACCAAACAATTGTGCACATTATTGTTTAAAATATCCAAATTTAGGAGGAATGGTGGGGTTTTAAACCTAGTCTTACCTCCCACACTTGCTTCAACAATTTCTTCTATAGGTTGGTTGTTAGTTGGAAGCTCTTCCTCAGGTACTTCAGGTGCTTTGAGATTTTCCTTGACATTACCAACTTTTTCTTCAATAGTCTTAGCAGGCATGTTGACTTGTTTCGGATCTTGACTGCTAATGGTAAGTTTAGGTATTTCCTCATCTGTGTTGTTCTTCTATAATTTCTTCATATTGTCTTGAAATTTCTTAATCTTTGGAAGTATTGAATTACCTTTATTTAACAAATCTTGGCTTCTTGTTGTCACAGTTGTTTCAGATATCTCCTCATGTTTCAGAGTACCTTCATCTTCTGTATCAAAAAGTGAGACACAGTCCCATAAAACCAAAGTATTCTCTTCTTGTTTTTTTTGTGGACTTATTACCCTTTTCTTCCTCATCATCAACTTTTGTTAGTTTGGAATCCAATAGCTGATTCATCACTAATGTCATCGAATCAATCCATTGAGGGAATTTTTTTTCAGAATGGGGCTATTGATGAAATGTGCAAAAGTTATCCATACCTACCTCTGTTAAGTTCATTGATGTAGGACTATGTGGAGGAGTTTTAGATTGATTATTGTCTTCTCTCATTTTATAGTAAGGTTTATATGCTTTCTGAGCTTCCTTTTCCTTTTCCAAATATATTATTATGTTTGAAATATTCTTCATCATCTTTACCATCCCTTCAAATTCATGTGAATACTCCTCCTTAGGCTTAGACAGTAACAAGGATTTCTTACCAAATTTTTTCTCTCCTGACTGCTCAAGATAATATTCTATGCTTTCTTTTTCAGCTTCTACTCTCTCATCTTCTTCATAAGTCTCTGATAATGTAGGTTTAACTTGTGCCTTGGAAAACATGGCCAAGTCAGGCCCTAAAGCTGAAGTATAATACTCAATTAGAACTTTATCAGAGGGCTTATCAGCTGCAGAAAAAATCTTAAGATAAGCAACAAACCTTTGGGTAAACTATGCACCTTTTCTTTTCTTTCTTTCTTTAAAGTGCACAGTCCTTTCATTAAGGCTGCATGATTTTTCTGGGATGCATATTTACTTCTAAATATCCTTTCAAATGTGTCCTAGTCTGGGATTGAGTTTGCAGGAAGAGCAAAATACCATGAAGTTGCTGCTCCTTTAAGGGTATGTGGAAAAAGTCTGCAGACTACATCTTCGTGTTCTCTAGCCCTTAGTCCTTCTATGGCCAAGTAAAATCTTTGCAAGTGATCATCTACTAAAATATTTTCACTTGGGTCAAACTTGTGCAACATTTTCTCAAAAGCCTGAGGTAAGTCATGGAAAGGAGGTGTTAGGTTTAATGGTGACCTAGCTTTCCAAGCAGGTGGTGGATTTGGTGGGTTAGGTGGCTGATTTGCGTTTACGCCTACCATGAGTCTGGGTGGAGAGTGAGGTGGTGAATGAATAGGAGTATGAACAGGTGAATAGTAAGGGGTCTCTGGGCCCACTTGATTCAAAGGCTGAGCAACTTCCTGTAATGCTGTTTCTACCAGTTCTTCCAAATCTCCAACCAACACTGAGTCTTCCAATATAGGACGGTCTTTCTTTTTATATTCTCTTCTGGGCAAGTCAGGGATAATCGGTAATCCTCCAATCTTCTTGACATATGCCCTAGTATGTCTTCTCAGATCATTAACTACTTCGTTGTTGACATAATACAAGTGTTTTTTTTACCCTTATCTTCAGGAAATGGATTGGGAAACAAACTGCTTTCTAAACTTTCACCGGTGGAATAATCTCGAGAAAATAAGTTTTCTCAGCCAGCCATGCACTGGCAGCCCTCCTTCTCGCGCCAAAAACTGTTGATGCCTGGAAAATCATAGGCAACAACAACAAGAGATTATCCCTAGTAAACATTCACAACTAGCCTGTTACTATTTGGTATGGGGAATCCATCCAGTTTACGGTCCGGCTACAGTAGGTGAAGTAACCAAAATAAAGGTTTTTACCGGTTACGACCCGGTCCACCGTGTATATTTTAGTTTTTTAGTTTTTTAGTATGATATGCAAGTGCCTATCTAAGAATGTAGATTGATAGAGAATACAAGGAGCGGTCATAATGTGATGTGCAGGTTCTTACCTCTCATTTTAACTCTCTCGCATCTAAATCACACACAACAAGAAAACTAAAACTAACTATCTAACCTATCCCTAGGGAGCAATATTATCATTTAATGAGTAATGTATTACTGTGCATGCATTAAGAAAAATCACAAATAGCTGTTACTTATTTAAAAACACATGAACATTGAAAGATAGATGAACAACAAGATAGCTCATTGTTTATGAAAAAACATTCATTACTCATAGTGTAAATTTCAGAGAATAAACTAGAGAACATTCATACAAGAACATAGGTTCAAAAAGTTAGAACAATCTCACAGTTAATGGACACAAAACTGAAAACGAAATAGTTACTCTTCAACAAATCCATAGCACAACATTTGAAAAAGTTCCACCAAGCTTTCTCCAACATGCAAATTGTAATTATCTATTGCAAAAGGAAATAGTTCTTCTTACAACATGTTCTCACAAATCTAACTGGGAAAAAGTCCCATATTCCCTCTAACTTTCCTATATTTAAACAAAATAGAAAAACCCTTGGGCTTCCCCCCCGGGTGACCTTTGGGCTCCCCCAACCATTTAATCTCACAATTTTGTCCTTTTGTGAGTGTTCATGATTCATATAATGCGTGACATTTCGGATTAAGACTTATGAGTACTTCATAAAATGGGACTAGCTCGGTAACTGATGAACCTTTTCCAAGCCTGGGCCTTTGCTGCTATCGATTCTGCTTTGTCTTTTATTTGTCCTTTTTAAGATCCCGTTGATCTCAGAACATCTCTGCCTATCACTTTTCAGCCAAATCTCTACTGCTTTATCCTTCTTCGCAATAGTAATCATCAAACTGGGTCTGGAGAATCTTCTAAGTTCGTCTGCAATTAAAATGAAAAATTCATCGTTAATTTGGATTGCATCTTTTAAAAAAATGTAAACCATACCAACAGTAAAACTAATCATCAAAAGTGAGGCCCTGTACTGCGCTCTCGTCGTGAAAACCCCAAAATGATAAAAAGCATCTGAAACCTTCGCCATCCATAAAATAAGATAAAAACACACACAAAACGGCAGGAAAAAACCCTCACCGACGGAAAAACTAAGCATCGGTCAGATAAAACTCTTCATCGGTGAATGGAAAAGCTACAATTCGGAAGGTTAGTTCACTAAGCCTCCGGAATGGTGGAAACCAAAAATACTAAGGATATCGGGTCAGCATAAAACGTCGGCGAAATAAAGCATTAAAAGCTACCGCATCGGAGATCATAACAACTATAGCATCGAATGGTCAGCTTGCTAAGGAGCCGCAACAGTAGAATTCACATCGGTGAAAGTCAGGACAAACCATCGGCAAATGGAACAGCTAAGCATCGAGCGATTAGTTCATTGAGGAGCCACAATAGCAGGTAACAATCAAACTACGGATTCCGCAATCCAATGAAAACTTCGGCAATTGGAAACTTAAAGACTACGGATCAGAAAAAATAAAATAAGGATCTCCGTAGCATCGATAAGATAAACAACAAGGTTTCTAAAATGGAGGCGCCGCTTGAGACTATAACTCCGACCAACTTTCAAACAACATCCCGATAGCGAAAAAAAAAAGAAAAAAAATCATCGCAAGGAAAAAGTTCGAACCAATAAAACCATGGAATCGGTGGATTTAAACTTATCCAATGGCCCATTCTCCATTCGTCCTCTGAAATGGTGGTGATACAGGAGACTAATGCTCCGACTGCTAGTTAAAAAATATTCTGATAAAATAAAAAGCATAGTCATCGAAAACAATCAAAGGTCTGAACAATAAAAACCACGGAATCAACGAGGATTAAAATTGTCCGCCGGGTCATTCATCATTTAGTTTCCGCAATGGCGGCTGTGTAGGGAACTACGGCCCTGATTCACTGTTCAAAATGCTTTCGACAGTGATAAATAAAAACAATTACAAGTCAAAACTTGAAATTCCAAATTCAAAAAGCATCAGCTAAGAAAAGGATTTTTAGATCGTTCAACCCCCGAAATGAAAGAAAACAGTTTACCTCGAATCAAACTCAAAAATCAAAATTGTAGGAGAGGAATGACCGAGTTCAGCAATCCAAAACAAATCCAAGAAAGATAAAATTAAAAGGAGGGTCCAAAATTTTAAAATTTAGGAAAATAATTGCAGCTACAACACATCCTTTCAGCAGCAGCTGACAAAATAGGGGGTCGTGGCCTCCTTCTAGTAGTTTCTAGTAAATAGGGTGTATTACCATCATTGTTTGTAGTAGCAGGAAAAAAACTATTTGTAAATATAATTTTGCAGTAATAGAAAGTATTGGTGGTTTACCCAATTGGGATTCCACAATAAATTTGTGTTCTGTGTGCTTTTGTTGATCATGTGTGTTAATAATTAAATTAAAAGTAGTTTTTAATTATTAAAAACTATCAATATGTATTCACCCCCCTCTCAGTATTGTCCAATATTCCAACAATTGGTATTAGAGTGGGATCCTTCACTTTAGTTTAATCACTAGAAGGAAGATCCTATTAAAACCCACTATGGATCAACAAGAAGGGTTAGCCACTAACATACCTTCATTATTTATGAGAGACAATTATGCATATTGGAGCGTAAGAATGAAGTGCAATATAATTTCTCTTGGATACAATGTCTGGAGGTTTGTTCAAAGATAATATAAATTACTAGATCACCTACCTATAGACAGGATGAGCTAGACCAATGTGCGGCCAATACAAAAGCCCTAAATGCAATTTTGAGTGGGTTAACAATTTATGTATTTGTAAAAGTCATGCAATGCAAGACATACAAACATGCCTAGGAAAAAATAAAATGTGTCTATGAAGGAGCTCTGAAAGTCAAAGAGTCCAAACTTCAAACATACAAAGTACAGTTTGAAAGCCTAAAAATGAAAGAGGAAGAAAATATTGCAGAATATCTACTAAGAGTAGATGAAATTGATAATGATATTAGATGTATTGGAGGAGAAATATAGGAGAAAGAAGTGGTTGAAAAAGTACTAAGAATCCTTGCAATCAAGTATGAATCAAAGGTGTACACTCTGGAAGAACGAGATGATATTAAACATATGACAGTAGATGAACTACATGGGATATTCATTGCCTATGAGATGAGAACATGACAAAATGGATCATGAAAGAAAGAAGCATCATTTAAAGACTTGTCCAAGAACCAATCTAAGTACCTAGATGATGAAGAAACCCTTTTCATCAAGAAACATGAAAAAAGTACTGGAAAGTACAAAGGAAAGATATCTTTGAAATGTTTAAACTATGGAAGGATTGGACATTTTTCCAATAAGTGTTCTTACCCAAAACAAGAGGATAGTGATGATGAATATCCTTGTTGTCATAATAAAGATAAAAAGAGTAAGGACATATACAAAAACAAGTTTAAGAAAATAAGAAAAACTTATATTCCAAGGAAGACAATGAAGATGAAGAAATGAGTGAAGATGCTCAAGTCTTATTCATGGGATTAGAGAGCAAAATATATGAAGAAAAAATAGAAGGTGTGGTATATCTCGAAGTAGAACATGTAAGTGCTCTTGAAGACACTACAACAAAAACTGGATTTAGCGTCGAATTTAGCGCCGGATTTTAGTGTAAATTTTTCTCAATTTTGATGAACAATCCGGCGCTAAACCTGGTGCTATTGTACAATTTCATAAAACGCCATCTATTGCATATTTTTTTCCGTCCTTTTTAACATCCATTTTTGCGTCCATTTTTGCACCCAATTTTTTGCATCTTTTGTTACGCCCAATTTTGCATCTTGTATTGCATCTTTTTTTGTGTCATTTGTTACATCCTTGTTTGCACCCAGTTTGATGCTCAATTTTGCATCCAATGTTGCGTCTTATTTTGCTCCTTTGTTTTTATCGAGTCTTGCACCCAATTTTGCACCATGTTTTGTATCAAATTATGTGTCCAATTTTGCATCTAGCATTGCATCTAGGTTTGCATCTAAATTTGGGCCCAATATTGCGTCTAGTTTTGCATCCAATTTTACTTATAATGTTGCATCCATTTTTTCATATAATTTTGCATCTTGTTTTACGTATTTTTTTGTATCCATGTTTGTGCCTAATGTTTCATCTTGTTTTACGTCGTATTTTGCATCTAGGCTTGGACCTAGTGTTGCATCTTGGTTGATGTCTTTTTTGCATCTATGTTTGAGCCCAATGTTGCACCCAGTGTTGCGCCTAGTGTTGTGCCTAGTTTTGTGCCCATGTTTGTATATAATATTGCATCCAGTTTTGTGTACAATGTTGCATCCCATATTGCATTCAATATTACGTCTAGTTTTAAATCCAATGTTTCGTCCCATCTTGCATCCAATATTGTGTCTCGTTTTAGGTTTTTGTTTGCGTCAAGTGTTGCTTCCAGTTTTGCACCTGGTGTTACGTCTATTTTTATGTCCATTGATACACAATATTTTGTGCTCAATTTAATGTCCAATTTTACATCTAGTTTTGGGCCTAGTATTGCATCTAGTTTTGAGTCATTAATTGTGTCTAGTGTTGAGTCTTCTTTTGCATCCAATTTTGATTTTACTGTGACATCCATTTTTGTGTCTACATTTGTGTCTGACATAACGTCCACTTTTGCATCCATTTGTGTGTTTGGTGTGACGTCCACTTTTACATCTTGTTTTGCATTTAGTGTTGCATCTAATATTGCATCCATCTTGCACTACTACATTTTTTACCTTTAGAAATACACTGCAATATCATTAGAGCATGGAGGAATCGAACCACCAACCTCCTGCTTGTAAGGCAGGCGCTCTTCCATTGAGCTAGCACCTTTAAGAATCGGGAAGAGGAGCAATATTAACACAGATTTCATCATTTGAATTCTAATAAAAGACAATAAGATCCAAAGACAGTGATGCTTAAAATCCAATTTATTTTTCCAAACACATTAATAAGCACAAAAATATACCGTGATCAAGCAAAAAATATCCTAAACAATTACACAATCTATTAAAGTGGTTTTTTAAAGGGTCTTAGAGAACAAGATAATGTATTGATGCATACCTAATAACCTAAACTTGAGAAGGACAGAGAATAAGGATGTGTGTTGCATACCTAATAACTTAAACTTGAGAAATAGTTGTAGAATCCAATTGAGGATTCTGTGTTGCTACATAAATGTTTCTATTTGTTGATTATGTGATTTTGTTCAACAATGGGATGGTAAGAGAAGCCCTCATGAATGGTTATTAAAAGAAGATGCCTACCTCAATATTCTTTAAGCCTCACCTGAAGTCTAGTTGTTGTTTCAATTTTCATCATGCTAGGAATAGGCTATTCAGTTTTGGTGAGACCTCTAGATTTACATGGACAAGAGTAAAACCTTGATTGTGATGAACGAAATAATTTCATTTGCACAGGTGAAATTTTGATTATATTAAAAACAAATCTTGGTGAATGAAATAAATTGACCACAGCTTGAAAACTATAGTGTCATCATGTTAGTGCACTTGATTAAGCATCCTATTTTGACAGACTCTTGAAGAATTTATTCAGAAGTTCAGATACTCTCTTTGACAACTAAATACGTATATTTTCTCTTTTACAACAAAAATAAGGTTATTAAACAGAATCTGGATTGAAAATATTTAAGTGCACATAACAAGATACATGGACTCAAAATTGTTTTTAGTTAATGTTGTTTCTAGATGGTACATTTGATCTTCATAAAGCTATTGTCTAAACTGTTGTCTTTGGTTATTTCAGTGTACATTTCAGCATTTTAATGCAGCATTCTGAATCTTAACCTCCTTTCTTAAACAAGCTAGTACATTTTTTTTCTGGAACATTTCCTAACTGTTTACAATGCTGGAGTCAGATTGTTATTGATATGTTGTGTAGGACCTCTGACCCTCTAGAATCTAGACATGTATGCATGACCAATTAAAATGTTCATAATAAACAACTAGTTCGAATTGGTGTTTTAACATTCCTTAAAGGAAAAACAAATAAAGTGGGAATGCTAGGTTTAGCATTTGTAAGGAGACTACTATTATCCCCAAGAAAGAGAGAGAGAATTAGTTAATTATTTTGTCCCAAAATAGAACACAAATATCAAAACATTGTCAGTGTAGAAACCACTTGTCACTAATTAGATGCCTTCCAATATTCCAATAAAGTACCTAATCTCCTCAATGGACCCTTATCCAAGGTCCGTTCCATTTTAGATATCAAATGTTCATCCTATGAGGATTGGAAATCCCAATATTATATAGACCTTTACTTTGGTCTAGTCATGGAATCCATCCAACAACCCACTGTGGTCCGAATCAAAGCCCTTTCCTAGACTACAGAGATCAAGATGGTTTTCTTTATAAGTTGAATCAATTGTGTGTTCCATCTAGATCAACTTGCCTTCTGCTTATCAAGGATCTTAAAGTCATAAACCCATCTCTCGAGCACCAAGAGAGATCATACTTCTTGAGGTATAATTTTTTTATTATTTACTCCCATGTCATGTATTAGTTCCTTCATATTAAATGATAAAAAAATTACACCTAACGAAATTTAATCCCTCTAAGTGCTTGAAAATCTGGGCTTAAGATGGATATACACCGGTTACATCACATTACATACATGCACTCAAAGAATAACCTACAGGTCCTTAAACAGAAATACGTGTTCACATCTATCAACACTTCAGATTCTGCATGTACTTGAACTCTGTATTAAAACATTGAGGAGTGCAAATACTGCATGGTACAAAGTAGTTCAAAGATGGATATACGTTGGTTACATCACAGTACAGATCTGCACTCAAAGAATAACCTACAGGTCCTAAAACAAAAACATGTGTTTGCATCTATCAACACTTCAGATTCTGCATGTACTTGAACTTTGTATTAAAACATTGAGGAGTGCAAACACTGTATGGTACAAATTAACTGAGCTTAATAAATCTGCAATTTGGAAATTATGGACAGCAAGCAAATCTTGAATAGAAAATCACACTAATATATCATTGGAGGAAATTACAATGGTAGCCAACACACAGGTGTCCTAAAAAGGTGTTGACACCACCATCCATGGCATCCTACAAACAAAATTTTCTAAGCCAGTATAACACACTATCAACTACAACTTGATCGAGGAAAAATGGACATTGTTCTTGCTGGGCTAAGAAATGCACTTCACCAACTTGACAATGTCATGCTGAAATTCTAGTGGATGGCTCAACTCTAGATGGCCCTAGGGAAGACAACCTACATTTAGCGTATCCGGGATTCCATCTAGACTTTCTTCTCCACAAGCTTGGATGTTAGAACTTAGGAGATCAGGGCTCCCTCTTATGCTCTTTGACCAAGATTATATAGCCAGACTAACTCTTCTTGGCCACACCATAGAGGACATAATCTTCCAGTGCATTAGAGATTTCACAATGATTGGTACCTTTGATGGGGATATCATCCCTTGGCCCCCATACTCATCACTAGTAGCCAGATCAGGCACTGCTTGACATCATCTCATCTTGTTTAGCATTGAGTTCCTTCTGCTTTCAACACTTTAGTTATTTCACGTCATCTTTTTGTGTACCCACACTTTACTTATTATGCTTCTTTATTACCTTTATTAGCTAGTTGATTACCTGTTAGTTATGACATTAAATCTCCTTATTTTGGCACTGTTCTATGAGATGCTTTTGCAATCCCATGTTGTACTTTAACTTTTAGTTTTTGGATATACGTTTTAGACGTGTTGGCCTACTTTTGTGGTCATTTGTCAAACACTACAAAATTATCTATCTTATTTTATACCTCTCTATAAGCTTCTCTAAACTCATTTGGTTGTGTTGATGCTATAGTTGTTCATATTGCTTGTTTCCATCCTCCATGACAACTTGTTGATTCTTAGAGATTCCAAGCAGGGAAACCCTATCTTTACTATGTTCTTTCATATTTCCAAATGATTCCATACATATTGTGGAAGTTTGTGCCTATTCTTGATGGTATCCCTAGCTTCCCTTCTCACTGAATGACCCAGGAACAATACATCCTACAACTCTAATTGAACTCCAGTTTCACTCTTCTGCATCAATGTTTAGATCTCCTCTCTTCATTGTCTTCCCCTTCAATCCTGCTCTTCAATAATTAACCTTTTTATTCTTTCTAAAATGGTAGATATATGGTGGCTCCAACTTCATGTCTGATCTACAAACGTAAGAAAGAAAAGGAAAAACATTATTGCTTTAATAAAGGTGATTTTTTTTACAATAAGTTACAAAGAGCCTATTGCAAGGAAAATATCGTGTCCATCTCTTTTGAATCTATAGCCTATTACAAGGAAAATATCTTATCCATCTCTCTTGAATCTTGTTGAATCTGTTTGTGATAACCATTGTTAGAGGTGGACACTTTAATACCAATAGTTCTCATTTCTAAATTCAAAGACCAACTCTCCTCAAAGTGATATTGAGCACGTATTGATTATTTTCCCATTTGACTTGTAGGTCATTTTATCCCAAAATTAGCGAATATATTGTGCATAGGATATCCTAACTTTGAGATATAAAAACTTGACTCCAGAATAATTAAACCTATCTCATTCAATGGAAGAATTTCTAGAAGAAGATTTACCATTTACATTGTAATAATACAATGTTGCCTTTTGATATTGCAGTTATCCTTTCACCCTTAACACAAGTTATAATGTATATACTCCACATAGATTTGACGGGAAATGAAATATGTGTTACATAATGAATGGTATGGGAAATATAGCCCTACATAATATATTAATATTTTTTCAAAACAATACTCACTTGGTTAAAACTGGTTTTCTTGAATCCACAGCTTCCTACCATGTTAAGTGGTGATATATGTAAGTTTGATTACATAATATGATGGAATCTATAAAAAGTATAATTTGGTCATGTAATCTTTCCTCTACTATTATTTACTGTGTATAGAATGAAAATGGATCCAGAAACTATTTGAGAATAGGACGGTCACTACTACATTTCGACCAAAAATCCGACGGCCATATTGTCGGATTTTCGACACTTCCTTGTCGCATGTACGACACTATTGATTTTTTTTAAGCGTCGGTGGAGTGTCATCGGTTATCCGACATCTTTCCAATCCATCGGTTAAGTGACAGCTCAGTCAATCATCGTTTATCCGACACTTACAAAGCAACGGTGACGAATTTTTTTTAAAAACATTTACACCTACAGGCGTCGCTTAACCGACACCTCCCGGACACAGGCGTCGCTTAACCGACACCTCCAGGCGTCGCTTAAGTGACAGTATTGTATTTTTTTAAATACACAGGCATCGCTTAACCGACACCTACAGGCGTCGGTTAAGCGACGCCTATGTATTTTTAATTTTTTTTAAATATTGTGAAGATAAAATTACCAAACTTCCTATGATATATGACTAGGCTTCCTTTAAAAAAACATATACATAGAATTACCTAGTCCCTTTGTGTTTCCCATCATCTAGCCATATCTATGCCAAAAAAAAAAAAAATTTAGACAAGACTCCTATGAATTACATTTTAACAAAACCGGGCATGCTTCTACCAAATCCACTTCTAGTTACTAGAAGTATGAGTTAGAGTTTTGTGTAGATACCTTCATAATAAATTGATGGGTGGAAAAAACACTTTGAAAATCCTTCTACCACAAACCTGATATTATGAAAAGAAATATAACATTGTTGCTAAGCAATTGGCCCAAAAGTTCCTAGAATACTTCTCGTATCGAATGCTCTTCAATCAAAGGGAAGAATGTGACAGAATCAATACAGCCAAGCCTTCAATCTTTGGAGAATGACAGTTTTTTTACAAGAAAGTCCTAACTATAAAACCCTTATGTTTAACTCTAACCACTTGAAGAATGTGACAGAATCAATACAGCCAAGCCTTCAATCTTTGGAGAATGACAGTTTTTTTGCAAGAAAGTCCTAACTATAAAACGCTTCTGTGCAACTCTAACCACTTGTTAGTTATCCAGTTAAATTTCTAGCTATGTTTGTTATAAACAAATTGCTTAGGAGTATAACATGTGGAATTTAAAAGTTAAGAACGAGTATTTCCGATGTGGGAGGTTCGAATCCGGAGGGGAATGAGACATATAAACCTCTATAAACTAATACAAAATTTAACTTTAAAATAGCCATTTATGCGAAAAATTCAAAATATACCTTTAAGCTTTCCTCCCTGAACATACAAAATTGCAACTCCAAATTCTAATCTGGAGTCCAAACAATATGCAAACTAATACAAAATTTAACTTTAAAATAGCCATTTATGTGAAAAAATCCAAAATATACCTTAAAGCTTTCCTCCCTAAACATACAAAATTGCAACTCCAAATTCTAATATGGAGTCCAAACAATATGCAAACTAATACAAAATTTAACTTTAAAATAGCCATTTATGTGAAAAATTCAAAATATACCTTAAAGCTTTCCTCCCTGAACATACAAAATTGTAACTCCAAATTCTAATCTGGAGTCCAAACAATATGCATTACCAGACCGAATTCCATGGGCTTGAAAATGCATTACATCATTACATTGCATCACCATCTAAACACAAATTAAGAGTAGTGTGGCAACCTACTCCACACCTACTCTAAGCCAGATTCAATTCATAATTAGTACTGGTGCTGGCAGGCTGTTGTAAGCGCAAAATTGGGCCATGCCCAACACAAATTCAGAGCCAGACTGTGTATCCCACAGAGTGAAATTCTGCATATTGAATCCCTTCTGTATGTTTTTTCATGTCCTGTAAACACAAAAAATTTACTTACCTGGTCAGCCACATGGGGTTTTAATCTTAGAATATAATGGATACTATTTACGATATAAACATTCATCATAACACTGGTTCAGGCATAAGGGAAGGAAGGAGATTTTATAATCTCAGAAACTATTCCAGAACCTGTAGGATAGGGGTATCACTCTATTATTATTCATATGGGGTTTTAATCTTAGAATATAATAGATACTATTTATGATATAAATATTCATCATAACACTGGTTCAGGCATAAGGGAAGGAAGGAGATTTTATAATCTCAAAAGCTATTCCAGAACCTGTAGGATAGGGGTATCACTCTGTTATTATTCATATTAATAATTACATTCACATGCACAGCATATAGAGGATAGATGGGAAGGATGAGACAACAAACATATCACCCCACAACCAAATATATTAATTAGTAGGGAGGCCACTACCTCCGTGGACTCCCCCAGTGGTCTTCAAA
>LPNX010702117.1:4754-229754 GCA_001517045.1 Pseudotsuga menziesii
CCACCTCTCTCAACCAATCAAAAGCAAGGGTGCCCTTTCAAATCGATGGTTAAAAAGATAGATCCATGTCACAATAAAGCTTAACCCTTAGATCTAGGGTTTCCATGACTCAAGTGGGGCCTCCTTTGACTCAATTTTTAATTTTATTATTTTTAATTTTATCTTTAATTTTATCTTTAATTTTTTAATCTTTTATATAATCTTTAATCTTTTATTTTATCTTTTAGTTTTACTTTTTATCTTTTTATTTTTAAATCTTTTAATCTTTTATTTTCAAGTTTTAATCTTATATTTTTTATTTTTATCTTTTTATTTTTTAATCTTTTATTTTCAAGTTTTAATCTTATATTTTTTATTTTTATCTTTTTATTTTTTAATCTTTTATTTTCTATTTAATATTTTATTTTTTAATTTTTTAATTTTTGATTTTTAATTTTTTAATTTTTGATTTTTAATTTTTATCTTTTATTAAGACAAGAGGAGCACCCCACTTGGGAAACCTTCAAAAATTTATTTTGACCATGGGAGGGTTTATGAAAATTTGACTATGCTTAGCCACCTCCCAAACTTAATTACCATGGCCTTATTTGATTTTTTTCTTCAAAATCGAATAATTTAATTTTTTCACCCTTGGAAATTAAATTAATTTCCTAGGAAAAAATACCTTGTCTTAACCAAAATTGGTCTAACTTCTTAACCCATTGTCAGAATGACATGAGACTTGAACCAATGGCTTAGGGGGTGTCATAGCATTTTCATTTGCATTCATAGCCCATATTACAAAATGCCAAGGTTCAAGAGATTACATTATTACATCAAAACTTAGTTAATTAACCACCAAGGGGTGAAATTAATTAACTAGAAAAATAAAAATACAACAACATAACGAAACTTCGTAAGACTCTAGAGATGCCTAGCATGGTCACGAATAACATTTTGAAACCTTAGCCACCCCATGGACTTGACTATTAGAACGCCCGTCACCACTTTGGAGGATTTTTGAGTGAAAAACCAAACCAATTAAAATCGTTTACACAACAAGATTAATTGGAAAGGGAAAAAACACTCGATGAAGGGACTTCCCTAACAACCAGTTCCATGGTGTGGCATCCATATCATATGACCCACACTAGCACATATAATTACATTAATTTTCCCACGCAGGGAAGCGGACATTTCGTTTTACAAAGGGGCAATTGCCCTGCAGAAGTGAAAAATCCTCAGATTCTTTCCATGGTACAAACTGCACATAATGTACATCTTTAATGTACATGAGGTTGCCACCTAGTAGAAATAGGTGGGCAACAATGTTGAAAGTAAAATGTTTTGCTATGCTCTTGGTACATTTTAATATTATTAGGTGTTGCTTATGAGTGGGTTCGTTCTTGGTTTGTCCCACTAAGAACTTATCTCTTCAAACTGAGCACAAAGCAACTATACTAAGTGTCCAACAGGGTGAGACATAAAATCTGCTTGGAGCAGCTCCCTGACTCTGTGGTAAGATCAATGCAACCTCCAGAGTTCTTAAAGATAAACTTTAAGTGGATAGTCCATTTTCTGATTGTGATCACAGATTGGACAAGATGCGGTGGTCCAAGAGCATACAAGGATTTCGAATCCGATTTGTTACAAGAATTAAAAACAGAAAAAGAAACTTGCCTGAAAAAAAAAAGTTTTGTAATTACTAAAACTACAAATCTCTTTTCTAATTGTAAACCACTTACTCAGGCAATCCTTTTCACTGGTAACAAGAGCATACTTCGGGAAAGCGTTGTTAGACACTGAGAGGGGGGTGAATCAATGTGAAGCAATTTTTAAAACTTTTCTTAGCTTATCACAATCAACTGATTATTTTGCTAATCTCTTAATCATTTCATAAGCATCTTTCACTTCATCATTCACATATCAAAAGCATTTAAATCATCAAGAACCATAACACAGAAGAACACCACACCATATAAATTTGTAATCTTTTTATATTAGTTTTGGTTCGGCTACAACCCTTAGACAAAATCAGCACCCACTGATACATAGAGTACCTACTCTGCATCCAGGACCCTGCCTGGTTTTCTTAAACCCTGCTAAGAAGGGTTTGAGGTATCCTAACCTCAAAATTAAGACAAGCTTGCATTTACAATTAAAGCTTACTATTACATCAACTCATCAATCACTTGTCTCTTTAATTTGCGGTCAACTGTCTCAGCTCATGCTCATCTGCTCATCATCAACGCTGCTAGTCAACTCTGCTCTGTTGTAACACTGCTCATCAGTCATCTTGTTCATTTGCTCACTGCAGCTCATCATAGGTCTGCTCATCAATCATGTCAGGAATCCTGTTGGTTACTGTTAAGTCATCATACAACAGCTCATCATCATCATCAATAGATAGGCATCAAAATAGTGTCATCAACATTATAGGGTTTGTATGCAGCATCACAGCATAAGGCCAGCATCTTCCATCCATGCATCATTCATATCATAGATCTGTCCATTATGTCATCACTCATCATCATGGCTTATATCATGGAATGTTTCCTTGCTTCTTCAAACATGTCAGTGTAAATTTTGTCTATCTGATCACTTCACTGTCAAAGGCTCAAGGATGGAACTAGTATGCCACTGTCATCAACCTGTCAATCTGTTGCCAAGTCCTTCCTGTAATCACAGTGGATTAATCACTGTCATGCCCACACTGTACTAATTGTCATATCAATTTTTTGTGACTGTTGAGTCATCACTGTGTATCACTGTCAAGTTATCATGGCAATGGTATAAGGTGGCAATCATTGAGGATCACTATCACATCACTGTCTTCATGGTATGCAACTTCAACAAGCATTGTCATATCAAACACTATCATACCAAATACTGTCCACTTCAATGTGTCACTGTCATCAAGCATACATCATAGTCTTCATCATACTTAACACTATGCAAACTTTACTCTACTGTCTTCATCAACATCATGGCACTCAAAGTGACGTCAATATTTGACTGTCAAAACGTCATCGTGACAATCACTATTTCAAGCATGTCACTATGTACATAAGCAATCATTACTGTTCATCGGCATACATCATTGTCACTGTGTTGTACATCATCACATCATCAAGGTATACAACATAGCAGGCATTATCATCATTGAGTATCATCAACATGGGACTTCATACAAATATACTACTGGTTGCATCGCTGTAAATGTAAATATGCTACTGTATGTATGTCACTAACTTAGGCTGTGTATGTAGCCTAGTACTTTAAGCTTCAACCTTGGATGGATAAGCCTTCGTTCATCACTGAACATGCATCTTGATGATAGAGTGTTCATATCATCATCATAGTGTATAAATCATTACACATCACTGTTCTATCACTATCATCTTTATACAAGTCATTATTTCATCATTAATAGAATTGAATACACATCAATGTATACTACCTTACCATTGTAAACATCTCTATTCACGCACCACTGTATTCATTGTATACTGTTGATACTTTAATGTATTTATCAACCACTGTATCTACGTATATACATATACTGTAGATTTCTATGTACCGCTGTATATTCACTGTGTAAGTATCATGAACATACCTTAGTCAATGTCAGTGTATACTGTTGGTGGAAGAAAGATATCAGTCAGACATTATTCAAACACTGTCATCATCATCAAAGGGTCTCGCATATTGAACATGTCTTCAAGGTCTAGACTATCATCATAGGAAATGCATCATAGGGGAGTATGCATCAAAACACCATCATCTTCACCATTATCATGGAATATCATCATTAGATATTGCCATAAGAGACAAGACATCATCAAGTCTGCTATGTACTTGTGTACTCACTTCATCATCATCTTCATTTGCCTTCTTTGTGTCACTTCAAACTGTTTATTGTTCATGCAAAAGAGAAACTCAGAACATCTTCAAACAACAACCATCTGTGGAAGATTCAGATCTCTTTTGGTGTAAAATGAGGACTGTTTATGAGCTGAGAAAAGCCCTAATAATGGACTGTCATCTTTTCAAAATATCGGACTGTTTGTATGATAGAACCCCCAAAAATTATGACTGTTGAATCTGCTGCCACCTGAACTTCTGTTTACATGAGATTTAGGATACCACCGTGCCTCTTTCACCACATTCTTTTACTCCACTGGTTCACAGTGCTGTGGGGTTTGATATAACCCAAACACGAGCTCAAATTGGAGACAATAAGAGCACCGAACCTCCACTGAACCTCCAAAACATACATGGCTACCAGTTACTAGATAATCAGACCTTTGATGAAGGAGACCGGCAGCTGCCTTCAATAGCAGATCCAAACCCTCGATGAAGAATAGAGAACATAAACCTTCTGTGGCTTCCTTAAGGAGAAGAACCAGACCTTCGATGGTGAAAGATACACCAGCATAAACCCTTCGAATTCTCCTTAGTCAGCTGGTTATAAACCTCAGTTCAACAGTCAGGCAATTCGAGAGTTTGCATGCAAAAATTCGGGTCCTCTCCTTACTGTTGCTTCCACCGAACCTCAGTCTCCTCAACGAAAATCAGAGCTCCTTTTCACCAGAAATTTCCTCAGCTACGAGCTTCATCATGTTTCCATGAAATTTGACCGTTGCTGCCAGATGTTCAACTGCTCCCACGAAGTTATCTTCCTCAATCAAGCTGCGAATTTCTTCAAAGCTGCCCCGAAATTTTCACCATTCAAATGAGAGCACGAGGGCTCTATTTATACAAATTTTCAACCATCTTTTGGGGGCCGACTTGTATTTAAATATATTTTTTTTTAATGGGGTCGACATAGCAATAATTCAATTTTTTATTTTTTTTATGCTGACCCGACATGACCTTATTTTTATTTGAAGCCGACCTGACCTCATGTTGAGCCGACATGACCTCATTTTTTATTTGAAGCCGACATCTTCAAGGTCACTACAATGCTTCATCAAGGTGTCTTCAAGGGTTTTATCCAACAATCCATTGATCTTATCAATACAAGGGCTTCCACCTCAAGCCAAGGGCATTCACCACATGCCAGAGACCATCATAATACATGCAAGGATTCCATGACCTTTTCAACGAATGTGGACCATATAAGGTCATCACCATCATAATATATGCAAGGGTTCCATGACCTTTTCAAGGGCATCATGGTCTTCATCAGGGATTCAAGACTTCATGGGCTTCTCCAACGTCTACCAGGGCTTCAAGACCATCTCTAGGGTCTTCAGCATCATCAGCTGGGTCTTCAACATCTTCAGCAAAGTGGTGGCATCAAAACCCAATCGTGTGGGTACAGGGACAAACCCACTCTGGGTACAAGGTGCTTCAAGGCACAAACCCACTCTGTAAGGGATCAAGGCACTGCAGGCGGGACTTGGTGGCATCAATGACATCCTGTGGGGCCACTGCAAGTCCATGTTGGCATCAATGACAATTTCATCAAAAATCTCCCCCTTTGTCATTGATGACAACAATTCATGCTCCCCCTATGAGCATGCTCCCCATTTGTCTTCATCTCTCCCTTTGTTTTCATTTCTCCCCCTTTGGCATCAATGGCAAAGGGTGTCCACATACTTGTGTCTGAGATCTCTGATCACTGCTGACTGCTCCCCCTGTCAATATGCACGATCCTAGGACCTGTCTCTATGCCTGGAGTAACCATCTTTTCTCCTTTGAGTTCATTCTCCAGCCTCATGAACTCAAGGTGTGTTAAGGTCTTTGAGAGACCTTACATGTGGCTAGCCGTATGGCAGCCATCCTCCCTGCTCGGATCAACCTCTCCTATCTGCAACTACTCTGTCTTCCTCATCCATACTTGCTTCTTGGTATCTGTCCTTTGACCATTTGTTCCTTCATTTGTACTAGCTTTCCTTGATGAGTTGTCTAGGTAATTTCTCAAGGATTGTTTTCGTGTACTCCTACAATCTTGAGCTTTATGCCCAAGGCCACTGCAGCTATAACACCTCATCGTACGACAATGTGCAGCAAAGTGACCGACATTGTTGCATGACCAACATCTAACTGAGCTGTTGGAGCTTCCAACACTTCTTTGATCAACTTCATTTCTCCATGCTTGAGAGTGTCCTTGACTGTAGACATTTGTCTTCTGATCTTCAAATCTTCTTACTGATGTGTATGGAGTACTTCTTCTTGCTTGACTTCTTTGACTGGCACATTCATGGGCTTTGTGTTCAAACCCACTGCAAGTGTAGCATCTCAATGCGTGACATGTGGCAGCAACATGTCCGACTTGTTTACATGTCCAACATCCAACTGAGACATTGGGGCTTCCAGCCCTTCTTCTTCCATAGAACCTACAATCCATAGCCTTATGACCAAAGTTGTTAGAACAAAAATAACAATAACCATTAAAGCCACTGTCATACCTAGGTCTTGGAGTTGTTTCTTCAATGAAGTTGCTTAGAGGAATAGACCTAACTCCTTGTTTCATCTGTGAACTTCCACACTCCTTGTTGTCATGTGCAGGTGCCTGGGGAGCAGCTTTGGACGTTGATGGACCTGCTTCTGGAGTCTTCAGAGACCAAGTGTCATCTTCAGATTTTTCTTTGTTCTTCTTGTAACCAAGACCAGTTTTGTCGAGTGGAGATCTTTGGCAATCTAAGATCTTATCTAGGACAATTGAACTGTCCTGGAGCTTGACCAAGGCTTCGTTCTTCTTGACTTTCTTCCTGAGACCAACTACCTCCAATTCCAGCTTCTGGACTGTCTCCTCCTTTTCTTCTAGCTGACTCTTCAAGATTTCTTCTGTCCTCTTGGCTTCCTCCAGCTGAGTCTTCAGATCATGATTGACCTCTCTAGTTTCTTCAAGCTCTTGAGCAGGCTTTTCTGATTCTTCCTCTTGACCGATCAATTTAGTCTTTAACTGTTCAACTTCAGCATCCTTGTCTTTCATTTGATCTTGCAACTCTTTGTCCTTCTCCTTAAGCTTTACAATCAACACTTTCATTGACATGGTCTTCTGCTGATATTCATTCAAGGAGTCCAAGATTTTCTTTTTGAACTTCGTGAAATCACTCTGGTTCAGATTCACTATGTTTAGGAACCAATTGGCTCTGAGATCAATATTTAGCAACGTGAGATGTATCTCATGTGCAGTCTTTGATAGCCCTTCATCATCTTCTGCAAGAACCTTCTCAATTTCATCACACAAGCTATCATTATAATCACAGGAGTCCATACCTTTACTAGAGTCCTCTTCTTGATTTAGCTCTTCTGGGAGCTTGTCTTCTGATTTCTGATCTGTCTTTTCGGGTTCTGGTCTTGCCTTCTGATACTCACTCTCCAGCTTGAACCATAGTTCTTTTGCCGAAGTGTACTCTCCTACACTTTCCTTCACTGAGCTGGGAAGTCCATCCATGAGGAACTTCAAGGCTGTAGTGTTGTCCTTCTTCGCTTCCTTCTGTGCAGCTGGTTTTCCTTTCTTGTTTGATAGAGCGGGTGGATTGATGACAATTTCCCAAATCCCAAACTTCTTCAGATAAGCCTTCATTTTGCTTCTCCAACTGAAATAATCTGTAATATCAAGTACATGCACGTCATTGCTTAATGACTCTTTCTTTTCCTCCATTGTGTCTAAGGATCTCCTTCAAGCTTGCTAGGCTTGTGACGAATGCTGGCTCTGATACCAATTGTTAAACACTGACAGGAGGGTCAATCAGTGTGAAGCAATTTTTAAAACTTTTCTTAGCTTATCACAATCAACTGATTATTCTGCTAATCTCTTAATCATTTCATAAGCATCTTTCACTTCATCATTCACATATCAAAAGCACTTAAATCATCAAGAACCATAACACAGAAGAACACCACACCATATAAATTTGTAATCTTTTTATATTAGTTTTGGTTCGGCTACAACCGTTACGCAAAATCAGCACCTACTGATACATAGAGTACCTACTCTGCATCCAGGACCCTGCCTGGTTTTCTTAGACCCTACCAAGAAGGGTTTGAGGTATCCTAACCTCAAAAGTAAGACAAGCTTGCATTTACAATTAAAGCTTACTATTACATCAACTCATCAATCACTTGTCTCTTTAATTTGCGGTCAACTGTCTCAGCTCATGCTCATCTGCTCATCATCAACGCTGCTAATCAACTTTGCTCTGCTGTAACACTGCTCATCAGTCATCTTGTTCATTTGCTCACTGCAGCTCATCATAGGTCTGCTCATCAATCATGTCAGGAATCCTGCTGGTTACTGTCAAGTCATCATACAACAACTCATCATCATCATCAATACATAGGCATCAAAATAGTGTCATCAACATTATAGGGTTTGTATGCAGAATCACAGCGTAAGACCAGCATCTTCCATCCATGCATCATTCAGATCATAGATCTGTCCATTATGTCATCACTCATCATCATGGCTTATATCATGGAATGTTTCATTGCTTCTTCAAACATGTCAGTGTAAATTTTGTCAATCTAATCACTTCACTGTCAAAGGCTCAAGGATGGAACTAGTATGCCACTGTCATCAACCTGTCAATCTGTTGCCAAGTACTTCCTGTAATCACAGTTGATTAATCACTGTCATGCCCACACTGTACTAATTGTCATATCAACTTTTTGTGACTGTTGAGTCATCACTGTGTATCACTGTCAAGTTATCATGGCAATGGTATAAGGTGGCAATCATTGAGGATCACTATCACATCACTGTCTTCATGGTATGCAACTTCAACAAGAACTGTCATATCAAACACTATCATACCAAATACTGTCCACTTCAATGTGTCACTGTCATCAAGCATACATCATAGTCTTCATCATACTTAACACTATGCAAACTTTACTCTACTGTCTTCATCAACATCATGGCACATAAAGTGAGGTCAATATTTGACTGTCAAAACGTCACCGTGACTGTCACTATTTCAAGCATGTCACTGTGTACATAAGCAATCATTACTGTTCATCGGAATACATCATTGTCACTGTGTTGTACATCATCACATCATCAAGGTATACAACATAGCAGGCATTATCATCATTGAGTATCATCAACATGGGACTTCATACAAATATACTACTGGTTGCATCGCTATAAATGTAAAGATGCTACTGTATGTATGTAACTTAGGCTGTGTATGTAGCCTAGTACTTTAAGCTTCAACCTTGGATGGATAAGCCTTCCTTCATCACTGAACATGCATCTTGATGATAGAGTGTTCATATCATCATCATAGTGTATAAATCATTACACATCACTGTTCTATCACTATCATCTTTATACAAGTCATTATTTCATCATCAATAGAATTGAATACACATCAATGTATACTACCTTACCATTGTAAACATCACTATTCATGCACCACTGTATTCATTGTATACTGTTGATACTTTATTGTATGTATCAACCACTGTATCTACGTATATACATATACTGTAGATTTCTATGTACCGCTGTATATTCACTGTGTAAGTATCATGAACATACCTTAGTCAATGTCAGTGTATGCTGTTGGTGGAAGAAAGACATCAGTCAGACATTATCCAAACACTGTCATCATCATCAAAGGGTCTCGCATATTGAACATGTCTTCAAGGTCTAGACTATCATCATAGGAAATGCATCATAGGGGAGTATGCATCAAAACACCATCATCTTCACCATTATCATGGAATATCATCATTAGATATTGCCATAAGAGACAAGACATCATCAAGTCTGCTATGTACTTGTGTACTCACTTCATCATCATCTTCATTTGCCTTCTTTGTGTCACTTCAAACTGTTTATTGTTCATGCAAAAGAGAAACTCAGAACATCTTCAAACAACAACCATCTGTGGAAGATTCAGATCTCTTTTGGTGTAAAATGAGGATTGTTTATGAGCTGAGAAAAGCCCTAATAATGGACTGTCATCTTTTCAAAATATCGGACTGTTTGTATGATAGAACCCCCAAAAATTATGACTGTTGAATCTGCTGCCACCTGAAATTCTGTTTACATGAGATTTAGGATACCACCGTGCCTCTTTCACCACATTCTTTTACTCCACTGGTTCACAGTGCTGTGGGGTTTGATATAACCCAAACACAAGCTCAAATTGGAGACAATAAGAGCACCGAACCTCCACTGAACCTCCAAAACATACATGGCTACCAGTTACTAGATAATCAGACCTTTGATGAAGGAGACCGGCAGCTGCCTTCAACAGCAGATCCAAACCCTCGATGAAGAATAGAGAACATAAACCTTCTGTGGCTTCCTTAAGGAGAAGAACCAGACCTTCGATGGTGAAAGATACACCAGCATAAACCCTTCGAATTTTCCTTAGTCAGCTGGTTATAAACCTTGGTTCAACAGTCAGGCAATTCAGTAGTTTGCATGCAAAAATTCGAGTCCTCTCCTTACTGTTGCTTCCACCGAACCTCAGTCTCCTCAACGAAAATCAGAGCTCCTTTTCACCAGAAATTTCCTCAGCTACGAGCTTCATCATGTTTCCATGAAATTTGGCTGCTGCTGCCAGATGTTCAACTGCTCCCACGAAGTTATCTTCCTCAGTCAAGCTGCGAATTTCCTCAGAGCTGCCCCGAAATTTTCACCATTCAAATGAGAGCACGAGGGCTCTATTTATACAAATTTTCAACCATCTTTTGGGGGCCTACTTGTATTTAAATATAATTTTTTTTAATGGGGCCGACATAGCAATAATTCAATTTTATTTTTTTTTTTATGCTGACCCGACATGACCTCATTTTTATTTGAAGCCGACTTGACCTCATGCTGAGCCGACATGACCTCATTTTTTATTTGAAGCCGGCATCTTCAAGGTCACTACAATGCTTCATCAAGGTGTCTTCAAGGGTTTTATCCAACAATCCATTGATCTTATCAATACAAGGGCTTCCACCTCAAGCCAAGGGCATTCACCACATGCCAGAGACCATCATAATACATGCAAGGGTTCCATGACCTTTTCAACGAATGTGGACCATATAAGGTCATCACCATCATAATATATGCAAGGGTTCCATGACCTTTTCAAGGGCATCATGGTCTTCATCAGGGATTCAAGACTTCATGGGCTTCTCCAACATCTACCAGGGCTTCAAGACCATCTCTAGGGTCTTCAACATCATCAGCTGGGTCTTCAACATCTTCAGCAAAGTGGTGGCATCAAAACCCAATCGCGTGGGTACAGGGACAAACCCACTCTGGGTACAAGGTGCTTCAAGGCACAAACCCACTCTGTAAGGGATCAAGGCACTGCAGGCGGGACTTGGTGGCATCAATGACATCCCGTGGGGCCACTGCAAGTCCATGTTGGCATCAATGACAATTTCATCAACAAGCGTTGTTGGGTTCATTACTTTTGTAAATGATGAAAAGACTAAGAGGATAACTAAATCAATGTAATCTAACAAAAGTAAACTATTCTATGGGTTAGTATCAAAAGAGAAAACAAAGCAAAAAGGAAACATGCACACCACCAAAAGGCGACACAAATCCCCCTAGGGGGGATTGGTGTGGGCGCGCTATGTAGCCCACTTGCTTCTCTTTATCATGAATATTACAATGATTGTTTTTACAATCCTTTTGGGATGCCTTTGGTTCTTTAGAATTTAGGATCCAAAAGGTTTACAAGGTTTCAAAAAAAAAGGTTTAAAATGAAAGCAGGGTGTTCCAGGTGCTTGAGATGGTTTAAATCTTCAGAAAATCGGGCAACACTTCCACTTCCTTGACAAGAAAAGAGAAAAATCAGCGAGCAAATGTTAACCAAATATGATGGGTTAGTGAAATAAGATACCAAAACATTTAATCTTCTACCGAAGTACTCGAAAAGACATGAAATTTTAGGTCCAAGTACTAAATGCAAACTAGATCTTTACTTTAGATTTTTCTTTCTACACTCTCGATATAGTACTAAAAAGCATGCTAAACCAAAAGAGATGTCTGATCTAGCTTTATTCAAATTTGCTCTTGCTTAAGCATGAAGAAACAAGTAACAAAAATACTTAAATTTTGAAAGAAGGATAGAAAAGCAAGCCCAAGCTTGAATATCAAATACTAAGAAGTCTCTTGGTGGGAAACGGAGGGACTATGTCCTCTAAAAGAATCCGAAGAAGAGGACACAACCTAGCTCATCCACCTCTTCAGATTAGTAGCCTGTGTAGTTAATAAATCTTGCACAAATTTAGATCTGGTACTCTCAGCATTCATAGGTTAGAAAGCATGAAAAAGACAAATAAAGCATGTCATTCCTAAATCTATAAGTGAAAAGAAGTAAACAAATATAACTATGCTCAAAATATTTTCTCTGTGTTGATAACAACATTCAAGAAGAAACCAGATTAATCACTCTTTGGCATACTAGAAAGAACTAGCTGATACAAAGTTACCTCAAATCAAGACAATGCATCCACACACCAATTATTGCACACAATAGACCTCCAAAGCCTTCTTTAGATTCACAACTATTACAAAAGAAGGAGCAGAGTTTCCACCTTCCATCCCAAAAGAGGGAAAGTGCCTCACTTTTAAAGCCAAAAAGAAGCCCAAGGGGACGCATCTCTCAAAGGAAGGCGAACTGACATGTGGGAGAGCAAGGGTGAGTTGGAGGAGTGAATCAAGGGATTGATTGGAGTTATCACCAAGAGAGATGTGCCACTTCTAATAAGAGGTGCGCCCTCTCTCGTTTGGCTGCCACTACAACAAGAGAAGCGCCATCTTCATGAGATATGCACCCTCTCTATCCTCATGGATGTGCCACATCTCAAGGAAGAGCTCAACAACCAAATCCACCCTTTAGATAACTCACCTTCAACTAGTAATTAGCTTGCCACCATTGCAAATCGGTCTTTGGCATGTTTCCTCCAAATTAGGAATATAGATTTGGCTTTTATTTTGTCTTTTTTAGCCATTTATTTAGTCTTTTTGTCCATTTTCGAGAGAAAATCAAATTAAGCGATAAAAAATCACTAATTTTACTCTCAAAGTGGGTTAACGAGTATAGTAGGTGCTTTGAGTTAGAGAACGAGCACCCCCATAGCAAATTCCACCTCCTAACGCCACTTTTATGATTTTTTTTTTTACATTAAAAAATTCTATGTTTTACGAGAAAAAATTTATTCGCGAAAACTATAAAAAAACTAGGGGGGACTTAGAACATGTTCATATGACTCAAAAATAGTGACTTGCATGGTAATATACATTGACACCTAGACTTTAATAACCTCCTAGAGCCTAACCACCAAGATGACCAATCCAGCTTTGGAGGTTTGAGTGAAAAACTCAAAAATTATAAGTCCCTAAAGGAAAACAGATAATTAACAAGGAAAAAACACTCTAGAGGAATCAAATTGATGACTAAGTCCTAGGTAATCCAAGTCTTTTACATAAGTTCATCATGCTAGGACACTTTATTACAATTCCCCCAAAGGGATATGAAGTTTGAACGTGCGAAAAAAAGGAAAAAGGGCCACAAGGGCCTGCATGGACTTCTGAACTCATATATTGAACAACTGACTTTTTCAATCCTTGGCAGATCACTGAAAAATCCATCAAGTGCAACTTGGTGGGTAACAAGTTGAGCTAAATCCAAACATGCAAAATGATTCCTTTTACATATCTCACTGCATATTGATTTGGTCTTGAATTTCTTGATTGGGGTACATCCTCTCAAGGCATATCATCAAACTCTCATCACCTTGAGATCTTTATGAATTTTAGACCCCTCGTTATAAAATATGCTTGGATTGAGATATGCTCCTGATGCATGCAATGGTGACTGTAGTTGCATATCCCACCTAGAATCAATAATATCCCATATACAGAGATAATTAGATGAATCCCCCTTTAAAAAAGTCTTGATGGCCTCTTTGGCCCTGTTCATGCCCTCATAATTGTATCCCATTGGTGGCTTGTTGCCATCCATGATCCTCAAGACTTTCACTAGTAGTTATGTCATGCTGACAACCTTCTTGACTTTCAACACATTATACAACCTGACGAGAACTCTAGATAGTTCTCATTTTTTATAGGTTGTATTTAGAGTCTATTTTTAACCCCGAATCATAAAGTGGTGTTACCGGTGGCTCACCCCATTTTTTTCTGGGCTAAAATTACAACTTTTTGAAAACCCCAACCGGTGACAATGCAATCAAAACCATAAATCAATCATCGAATCGAAAAAGTGGTCGTCCAGAATCATCCTCATTTATATTCATGGTTAAAACTACATCCAATTTGAAATCATGGCCTTCACAGCCAGCGCCATTGTAGCAAAAATGCCAAAATCAACCCCCAAATACAAAATATGTGTTATCAATGGCTCCCCTTTCTTCCATTGGGTTACAATTGGAGGCATTTTGAAACCATGAATGTTCCAAGAAAAAACAATTTTTAAATCACCAAAAACAAATAATTTCTATTAAAAAAAATGAATTTTTTTTAAAGAAGTTACTTTAAAATAAAAAATTTAATTAATTAATTAATATATATATATAAACTTGAAAAAACAAAAAAAGTTAATAAAAACATTAAAAAATTATTTAAAAAATAAAAATAAAAATTAAAGTTTAAAAAGAGTTTAAAAAAATAAAAAAAATAAAACCCAAAAATCTTTTAAAATCATGTTACAAAGACACATAGTAAACTCATCCAACTTCATATTAAAAAGAAACAAATTTAAAACATTACGTTAACACAAGCATGAGAAATAAAAGGGAGTGATGGGGGCTCGATGCCACCCTTGGGCAAAGAGGGAGCAATGCGTCGATGTCAGGCATCGACCGACATCGAGCCCCCCTTCACTCCCTTTTATTTCTCATGCTTGTGTTAACGTAATGTTTTAAATTTGTTTCTTTTTAATATAAAGTTGGGACTAGAATATCTTGTCCCAACAAGATATTCTTCTCGGTGCTCAGACTTTGTAGTGGTTAGAAAGAAGAATGGGGCAATTAGATTATGTGTGGATTTCAATAATCTAAACATAGCTTGTGAAAAGGATATTTACCCCCTTCCCAAAATGGAAACACTACTACAAAGAGTAACAAAGTCTGGAATGATGTCAATTCTTGATGGTTTCTTTGGTTATAATCAAGTAATGGTTAAAAAGGAAGATCAACATAAAACTACATTCACAACCCTAGGGGACACTTTCCATTATGTAAGAATGCCTTTCGTTTATGTAATACTGGGGCCACTTTCCAGAGGGCCATGGATTATGCTTTTAGAAGGTTGATAGGGAAAATCATTGAGATTTATCAGGATGATTTAACAGTGTTTTCAAAGGATGGGAGAAGCCACATCAAACATTTGAAATGGCCTATTGAAAAATGCAGGGAATTTGGAATTTCATTAAATCCATCTAAGTCAGATTTTGGGGTAATTGAGGGAAAACTTTTGGGACTTATAGTCTCCAAAGACGGGGTTAAAATAGACCCTAAAAGAGTTGAATCCATTGAAAAGATCCCATTTCCCCAATCAAAGAAGTCTCTCCAGTCTTTCTTTGGAAAAACAAATTTTGTTCACAAATTCATTCCAAACTATGCAGAAGTAGCGAAGCCATTTTACAAATTGCTTAAGAAAGATGACAAATTTGAATGGGATGACCAGGGTAAGAAAGCCTTTAAGGAAATTAAGGCATCTATGTCTAAAGCTCCTGTCCTAGTAAGTCCAAATTATTCCAAGGACTTAAAAAAAAATTCCTTTGCTTCAGAAGATACATTGCAGGTGTCTTGCTCCAAACAAATGACCAAGGTCATGATCAACCCATTGCTTACATGAGTAGGGCCTTGCAGGACTTAGAGTTGAAGTATCATACAGTTGAAAAGCAAGCATATGCATTGGTTAAATCCCTTTTATTTCAAAACTTTTTATTGGGTATTCTACAATAAATGGATATGTTCCTAACTCGATAGTCAAAGATGTATTATCTCAAACAGAAGGGTTAGGTGCAAGAGGGAGGTGGGTTGCTAAAATCCAAGAGTATGGCTTAGAAATTAAGCCCACAAAGTTAGTTAAAGGACAAGGCCTAGCCCAAATGTTAACTGGAGGCAATGAAAAAGCTTTGGATATGGTTTGCCAAAATGATAAACCAGAATTTTCCCCAAATCTTCAAAATTTAGAACCAGTGGAATGGTATCCAGATATTATTTTCTATCTAAAGCATGGCACATGCCCAAGTCATCTTGAGGGTCATAAGAGAAGAGCCTTAAGGGTAAAGACATCCAAATTTGTCATTATTCAAATAGGACTAGGATGGAAGAATCCAAATGGGTTGATCCTTAGATGTGTTGATAAAGATGAAGCTAAAAGTCTCATAAATTATTTTCATTCTGGATTTTGTGGGGGTCATTATGCAGCAAAAACCACAACTCAAAAGATCCTAATGGTTAAGAACATGTGTTATCTCCTTGGAAGTCAAAGGTTCAAAATCGGCGAGGGGTAGGGTTGCTCATTGGCCCGTTGTGACAAAGATCAAAGGGGAGGCGACCCCTGGGATGTCTCATCCCCTGCTAAGTCACAAGTTACTGGTATATCTAGCTTGCGGGATGTTGGATATACTCTTCGGAGGTTGTTGCTCCCATGGTTAAAAAAAACGATCCTTAGAGTTGGTTACTATTGTCCTTCCATCTTTTCGAATGTCCATAAGCTTATGAGAAGTTGTGATCCTTGTCAGCTTTTCACTGGTAAACAAAAGTTAGCCTCCTTACCCTTACAGCCAGTTTTTTGTAGAAGCTCCTTTTCAGCAGTGTGGTTTGGACTTCATAGGAAAATTTACGATAATTCAAGTAATGGTTACTCATGGATCCTAACCAATGTTGCACGACTCGGACTTGGCAAAGACTCGGCTAGCATTTGACTCGTCGACTTGGGAAAGACTCGGGACTGACTCGAGAAGACTCGGAAAGACTCGACAAATAGGAAAAAAAATAGTTAATAGGATTTCCAATCCATATATTTAAAATATATTCACATAATATATATTATATTTATATAATACCTATATAATAAATATTATTATGTATATATCAAAAAATAATATATTTATATATAACAATAAAATTTGAAAAACATAATATATACTTAAATCATTCATACATAATAAAAATGTTTTTAGTTTATAAACTTTATATTTTAAAAATGATGTTATCTTTATTTAAACAAATAACAATATATATTCAAAAAAAAATGAAAAATATACTATATAATCTATACTTACATTATTATTCCATAATAAAAATGTTGTTATTATATTTTAATTTTTTTTATTTTTATTTTATTTTCTGATAACCGTAAGATACCATTGTTGAACCGTAAGATAACATTGTCCACGGGAAAATTAAAAAGGAATTCAAGCCGTAGAGGAAACTATTTCACGTTGCATGGGCATTGTCCAGTCGAGAGGGAAATAAATACATGCAACTGAGGAAATGTAGGCAAGGGCCAACCAGCACAGAAGGAAAGTAATGCAAATTTCAAGGTTAATAGGTCATCTGGGGTATGAAACGCACACAAAATTTCTTCAGCAAACCCATGTCAAAATCCATTTGAACTTATTCAGCAAACTACATCAATTCCTTCAGCGAACTGAAACAAATTTTATTTTTTGGTTGAGATTCTGCCAATTTCCCTATGACTTACCCGCAAGGTCTTGTTATCACAAATCTTGTAGTTACCCCGTGAGGTGATCCCATCCAGGACGGCAAAGGAAAGGAAACCAAAGTCGTGACCTACGATATCCAATATCTCCGAAGGAACTCGGATGTCAAACTAGTCAAGGATACCGACACTTCAGACTTAGTGAAAACACAGAGCCCAGGGGGAGTCCCCTATGACCAAGAAACCCTAAAATAAGAAAAATGAAAGAGTAGTCGAGGGAAACTTGGTGGAGACTCTTAGTAGGATAGTTAATTAGAGTTTAGAACGATTACCAAGAGATTTCGTGCATCCAGGTGAAAATCCCCAAATTTACCCTAGGGTTTTATGCAAAAAATTGGAAGCTAGGGCAAAATGGTGAAATTAAATGAAATTGGATACTCGGATTGATTGTTGGATGTAAGATCAGGGAAATAAAACTAAAACCAACAATACCCAGTTTGCGGTTTGTGAAATACCCACTTCCCCCAAGGGGGGCATTTTTCCCCAAGTAGCAGGCCAATGCTTTGGATGGGCAAAAGGAGTCCGATTGTGATGAAACTTTAGACTTAGGGGTTTTATGCTTATTCCAAAGTGGGTTTTAAGTTTTATAGCTCATGCAAGATAAAACCTATAGATCTACAAAATGAGGGTTTTAATATAATAGAATGATGAGCAATGAAGATACAGAAAATAAAGGAAGAGGAACTTACCTACGAGACATAACTGGATCTTGCAGATGCATTAAGAAATGATGAACAATGTCGCTTTCCCGTCGAAACGAATTTATCCGAAGAAGATCTTGTTGTTATTGTGCCACAGCCAATCACCCTAGTGCCTCCTTCAACCTGTTGGATCAGAGAAAAATCAAATGATCAGACAACCAAACAAGATCTGTAGAATACAGAAAAGAAAGGGAATAAAAAATCATAAAGAACAAGATACCCCCTCATCCAAACACCCAGGAGCCGAGACGAAGGTGAGTTGCCCCACAAAAATGCCCTCTCTCTCCTAACACGCCTCCTTTTCCTACAGATGGGATGGGTAAAGAAAAACTGCAAGATGTATCCCGAATAAAGCTCAGTATAGAAGAGTCGCAATGCCAATCATCAAATCATCAAACCATCCACAAGATACACAGAAGAATAATCCCAGACAAAAATCTCTTTATTAAATTCTAGTGCCAAAGCTCATGAATTACAATTGGGGCGGGTCACCTCTCTTAAATATCTAGAGGGTGTGCCCACATTCTAACCAACTATCATCCAATGGTCGAGATTAAAACATCTTCGATGGTGGAGATCAAAAATATCAAGATCAATACATGGATCAAGTGATTGAGTCAACATGGGGACGCACTTTGCTCAAGGACGCATATCCCAAGTCAAACTCACAATATAACATAAAGTATGACATAATAATACATGAGAGGGGTCACTTAGGGGATTAATTCACCCTAGGGCCCTTTACAACTTCATAATATAAGATATAATAGTGAAATACATTAATGGCCAAGTTGAGGTGGCGCCCCTTGGGGGTTTTTCCTCACTGGCTGAGCCAAGTTAAAAATAACCCTGACGTCTGCTGACTAGATACAACTAGATGACTGTCCGGGATGCTGAAAAACATCATCTGCCAAAGTTCCAAGCTATTTCCTTGACCCAGGAGGCCAAATCGATTTTTCAGTGATTTCTCTATTTCATTTTTTGTTGGTACAACCTCTGGAAAATGATAAATCCACCATAACTTTGTCCAGGGTGCAAACTGGGGAAAACTGACTGCTCGAGATGATTTGGAGACATAGAAGAACAGTATAAGTGACTACTAATGCCCCCTAGAACATTGCACTGCTCTAGGAGAACCCAACATACTGCCATCTGTACTAAAATTTGATCATTTGACCAATAATAAAGTGATAATAATCACTTTTCAAGGGAACCAGGGCCAAACTCTCAAAACTCAAACCGCAATATTGGTCTTGGGCATGTCTGGAACAAATATAGACCATGTTGTATTTTAAGCCACTGCCTTGGGAACCGTGTTTGACTTTGGTCAACTAGGTTGACCAGGTCAAAGTACCCAAACTGAAGGTGAGAAACTGTATCCATATGATCATGTAGGCATCCAGGGTAAGAAATGCTCCAATAATGTATATCAAAACCAAGCATAAATCAATTATTCATAACCATGGTGACAGATAATAATAATAGTAATAAGATGTACCTGTGCTTCTGAGAAATCTCGGAACTTTCTGGAAGTCTAATTGTTCATGCCATACTTACAAAGTGTAAACAATGTATTACAGATGGGTGAGGATGGAAGAACAAGGTTAAGGCAAAGGGGAACGGCTTTTAACTGACCTTGACTCAGTGATCTATCTGAATAATAACCAATACACTCTACCAAGGTGACATATGTATGACAGAGAGCAATGGGGGATGGAGGTGTCTCACAAATGGAAAAAGTACTTGGATATGTTTCCCTTAGACTCTAATAAGTTTTCCCTTTGCACTTTAGTTGCAACATAGGTCAACCTTCAAAGGCAGGTGCCCTGGAAGCCTTCTAGGCTCCAGCACTGACAAAGACCCAGCTTTTGCAAGCTAGTCTCACCCTGATGTCCTGTGGGGGCACATGAGCCGAACACTATACAAGGAGTGAGTGCTCATCCTTTGACCATTAACATTTTCAAATCACTTTACATTTCACAATAGAGTAGCCAGCCTACAAAAGCAGGTGCCCTAGAAAGCCTTCTAGGCTCTAGTAAATGACTAAGGCCTAGCCCTGCTGCCATCAAGCAGTCCATAGCCCCGACGGGTTTGCCTCTCCATGCCGCCCCTGTAGAGGGAAGATTGAGCCTTACATTATACAAGGAATGAGTGCTCAAACTCTTGGCCACTGACTACTTTTAAACATTTAACTTTTTGCATCCTTTAGATATAGCTTTTATGCGTTTCGATGCTTTAGTGTTAAGCAACACTGATATGGTTGAGCACTTGCTTTGAGGACTAAAGGAGAACTACCTTGTGAACCTAGCCACACTGGCCAAGCCACATACTTCATAGCCAAAGACACAAAACAACATGGAGTCTATCATACATAGGGGTCACAATGGGGAAAGGATCTTCAATCTCACAAGTCTCAATCAATCTAAGTCATGGGACAACATCAAGGTGGATGAACTGGATGGACGAGGACAAATGACATGGAACCACCCTAACACCAAGGTTTACAATTTGTACAAGCATGGCATAAGCATCAGTCTTTACATCAAATTCCTTAATTAATCATAACACAGGTATAATAGATATAAGCATAGGTCACCATAATCATCCTAACCTGATAAGCATAGGTATTTGACATGCATCATAGAGCAAAATCAAACCAAGGAAATGTATACTTGATCTCACCCATATACCTGTCTCCCACTGATAAGCCCCTCTATAACTGTGTGTACCAACTCTGATCTATTGCTCTGCTACAATGAACTAGATCATCACCAAAAGCATCTCAATGGACTTTTGAATCTCATTCCTGGCAAGGAAAATATGATGAGCAAGGCTCCAGAAAGGCTGAAGCTGTAAAGATCCATGCTAATACCCCATGTGGAAAATAACCCGGGATAGAATAAAAGATAAGTTTGTATGCTACATCATGGTAGCCCAACTGCGAAATGTATATGTGATAACAGGTCTTTTTTCCTACATTTTGGCGAGTGCTATCGAGTCTAAGCGAGTATATGGCAATGCTCAACAAGTTTGGGTGATTTTGACGAGTCAGCTGACTTTGACAAGTTTTCCAACGAGTATGGTCTAGTTACTCGTCCTGGGTTCCGACTCGGGCACACTCGCGAGTCTCCAACAATTTGTGCTTCACTGATCCTAACAGCTACATATTATTTCACTAAATGGGTTGAAGCCATTCCTACTAAAGCAACAACTAAAAAGGTGGTCATGGACTTCCTTGAAGACAAAATAATAACAAGATTTGGGGTTCCAGCTAAGATAACCACAGATAATGCAAAGTCCTTTTGCTCACCAAAAATTTCATCTTTTTGTTTTGAACATGGCATTATTTTGTCTCACTCATTGAATTACTATACTCAAGGAAATGGTCAAGCAGAGTCAAGTAATAAAAATCTAATGACTATAATCAAGAAAAGTGTTGGGGAAAACAAGAAGGCATGGGATAGTAAAATCAAGTATGCATTATGAATTGATAGGACAACAAAGAAGTCTTCTACAGGAAAAAGTCCACTTGGTGTATGGTTTGGATGTTCAGTTACCAATGCACCTTAGGCTTCCAGTGTATGGTTTACTTCAGGCATCTAGTTCAAGTGAGGATGCAATTGAGAACAGGATTAATCAAATAATTGAACTTGATGAAAGTAGAAGGCAGGCTTGTGAGCAAAATTATAGGAACCAAGAAAAGGTTAAAAGGGCATTTGACAACACAACAAGGCAAAGGGTTTTCAGTATTGAGGATACAGTTTTGTTATGGTATAAAAGAAGGGAAAAGCAAGGAAAGCATGGAAAATTTGACAGCTTATGGATGGGCCTATTTGTCATCAAGGATATAGCAAGGCCAAATTCTTTCCACCTTAGCCATTTGGATGGTGAACCCATGAACTTACCAGTGAATGTGCAACAGCTCAAGATATTTTTCAAATGAGGAGTTTTTGGTGTCCAAAGGGGAATCCTTTGTAGCGTATCTCTAACCTTTCTCTGCTATTCTTTTATTCTGTAAATTTTTGCATATACATAGACTTAGATGTATTTTTGTACTACAGGATTCTTTGATTTATGCATTCCTAAGTTGCAGGAAACTCCCCCAGGAAGGGCGTACCAGTACCGGAAACTCCCCGAAACGCGAGTATTGGTATGAAATATCGTCGAAATGCCGCCAACCATACCATATGGCGTTTCACGATTTGGAAACGTCGTACGGTACGGCCGGTGGAGTTTTGAGTACTTTCAGTGCTGTACGACGCATTTCCAATTTCTTTTTCAGTCGTGGGGTCCAAAAACCAGTCGATTTTCTTAAAATTAATTTTAATTTACCTAATTAACACCAAGAAACATCTAAAAACCTATTCTAAAATATTTATAAGCACATGTTTGACATAAACTAATCACAATGTTTTGAGAAGAGTGTCCTTCGAAAGTGACTGAGCAGTGAGATTCCATCAATTTTTTTATTGTTTGTTTGTCTTTTTCTTGCAGCCGTACAAAAGGGGCAGCCGTTGACAAGTTATAAGCAAAGTCAAAACTCTGTTATTAAAATATTGACCAACGTTTTGATCACAACGTCCTTCGATCAACGTTTTATTTTTTTTGTCTGTACATCATCTTTTTCTTATAAAGGCTAAGCTTGTGCAACACATAAAGCCTCAAGTATAAACTTATAAAGGCTAATCTTGGATGTAAAGCCTCATCCATAAAGGCTAATTTTTCATAAAAAGCCTCATCTGATAAAGGCTCAGTTAATAAAGATGTGATTTTCTTCATAATTATTGTTTATTTGTCTCATTCTTTTTTTTTACAAAACAATGAGGTATTTTAAAATTATATATATATGACGTTTCCCTTGGCGTACCCATTTTGGGGGGGTCACGTTTCTAGGCATCCCGTTTCGAAAACTCGGAAAAGTTTCCACGTTTCGTGCAACTTAGATGCATTCGCTTAATTGTTTATTTGTTGTTTATAATTTCACTCATGATACTTATGTTGGGTATGTTGAGGTTTTTTGTTACAGATTCTGAGATTCTCGCATGCTTTCCGACATTCAAGCACATTTGCTCGAGTTGGAGCCAGAACGTTGACCACCTAACCAACTAGGTGGCCAACCATATACCATGCACATGTACCATGTGCCTTGAAGATGAGAAAGAAGTACCTGATAAAGTTTTTTCAAGCGAGGCAACTCTTCTCCTCATCTTTTCTCCATGGAATTTCCACACCCCTGCAGAGGATTTTCTAACGATATGTCAGCATGAAGGTCTAGTTTTTGTATAACTTACTGTTATCACCAACCTTGTAGCTGCCTGTGCAAGATGGATCCAGGATGGATGGTAGAGGAACAAGCAGCTAAGGAGGTGGAACCCAGATTGCCTGGACTCCCAAAGAGATGGTTGTCATGCCAATCAAGGCAGTCTTCGCTTTATGTTGTCTGAGTCCAAGACAACAATGGGGGAGACCCAGATCTACTCTCGATAGGAGAGATCAAACCTAGACACTAGATCAGATCAAAAAAAACTTTGAGGTACGTAAGGTGTAAGGTGTTCAGAAACTCTAGATCTACAGTAAGATTCAGTAGATGGATCAGGACTTCAGCAGTATATTGGCTGATCCAAAGCAGTAATCGGATGACCTTTGAGGGAAATGGTTAGATCTAAGGTTTTAGTACTAGCAACTAAAGAAGGTGATCTCTGCCTTGGGAAGCGTAACCAAGGCAGGATGGGCAGAAAAATAGTCGAGACTATCTAGTACCTAGCTGACAAACTCAATGAAAAAAGGTGAACAGGTGTGATTGTTTGAGTCATCAAGGAACAACCAATTTCAAGGGGAAGAGGTCAATTCAAAGCTAGCACTAAGGATGGGAGATCAGTGCCTTTCGTGCATTGGGCAATGGAGTCAATATACACCTAGCATTGAGGTGAACCCACCAAGGGTAGACCCTGATCTGTGGACCCAGATAAGTGTTTTGGTTCGGATGGCTTAGTTAAGGCAAGAATTCAGTCAAGGAAGGCTAGCGCTAGGGTTGGATGAGGCAGATCTAGGTCGCACTGTCATGAATCTGGACATCGTTGGGGGTGATTTGGACTATGTGAGATCTGATCTATCAGTCTATGAAGTCAGAAATCAGAAAAAATCAAAACTTTAGCAGGTCAAATTTTCAGTGGGGGCGCTATGCAGTTTTCAGACTAAAATTCAGATCTAGGTCAAACCAGCAAGAATTTGCCCAACGTTGCAGTCATTCAGTGAGGGGGAGGCCCGATCTATGAAACCCAGCAGTGGTTTGGCCAAGGATCGGACGGTTCCCAGATTTAGTACTTTTTAGGGTTTTTCCCGTATTTTAAGGATTTTCAGAAAAATGGAAGGAAAACAGGTACAATGGATTGAGATTAGCTAAGAGAAGAGAATTACCTATTGGATCGTACCTGGAAATGCTTGTAGAAGCCTTAACAACGATGATCCTTGCTATGTCGATCAATTCTGGAAGATCCACGTGATTTCTATGACGGATGTCAACCCTAAGCCACCAATGCGCACCCTACCCTGCATGAGCAAACATCAACAATATCAAATTTACTAAGACAAGATAAAGAAACCAAATTCTATAGGAAAGTAAAAAGAAATAATCATAGATCACAAAGACACTAGCGAAAACCCCCTGATCCAAGACGAAGATAACCGAACGAGTTGAGGTCCCCCTGCAAAAACGCTCCAGCCAAAACGCCCTCCTGTAGACAAGACAATGATAGCAGAAAAATATAGATCTCAACTGAATTTCTACAATGCTAGGAAGCAGAAGACTATCCAATCACCATTTGAGAACATCGGATGCAAAGCAGATCCAGAAAATATCCACAGAAAAATTTTTCTATTATTCAGATCCGAGAGCCAAAGACCCTTTACAAATGAGAAGCTCTCTCATTTAAATAGAAATGAGAGAACCACAATCATAACCAAATCCTAACCACTTTCAAAATGAGTGGCTAATATTAAAAGATAAAATGTTTCAATCAACGATTGAGATGAGCTCAACATACACTACATGGATCAATATAACCATAAAGTACCAAAGTGGACTAAATCACCCATAAAGAGGGTACCCCACTCAACAAGAAATAAATGAAGCACATGGTGGGTCCAAGGAGTGTTGACTAACTCCCTCTGGGTGTCCCCATGGCACAATAAAATAATATAATATTTTAATCCTTTGACTTTGTGCCTCCTTGAGGAAAATGTGAGCCTCCCGAAAGCTCCAAAAAATAATATAAAAATGCCCAAAAATAGGTGTAGGCCCAATCAGGTGTTGAATAGGTTGAGGCCCAATCAGGTGCTGCAACTGCTAGAGAAGGTGTGGAGGACATCACTCTCATCATTATGACTCATCCCATGTCAGTTCCTTGCCTCAGTATCGATTTCTTCAATAGCCATTTAATCATTTTTTAATCTGCCTCGGGAAACGTGAACCTGCCAAAACAGCCTCCTAGGGTGCCTGCATTGTTAAACTGAGCCCACCAGGCTCTCAGGGATGGGGGTACTATGGTACAAACAAGTGGCTGCACCCCCTATGCCCATAAAACGCCCTAGGAGATCCATCTGAAACATCTCCCTGCTCAGACATATCAACCTGTGAAGAAAAACTACATCAGAAAGGCAGAATGAGCCTGATCATATCTGTAAGTGCCCGGAAATGGAAATAAACTGTCTCATTAGACTCAAAGAGTCCCAATCCATCTAGGGTATATACTCATACCCCTCACAGGTCTCTACCTGATCATCAACCATATCCAATAAACAATATAACCATCTGTAAATGATCAGACTCCAATAATAACTCAAACTATCATCCATCTGCTGCAAGTGTTGTAAGGCTAAGACATCTTCTACAACTGATTCAAGCAACAATCACAACAAGTAGCAGTCATTTCACTGGCAGTACATCAACCAATACATATATAAGGCTTTATTTATTATTACTCAGACTTAGACTTTCAAGACTATACTCACTTCATAGTTGTAGTCAATTTGCTAGTGAAAGGTGAAGGATGAAATTGACAAGGCTAAGGCAAAGGATGACTTCCTACTTAACATCATGACACTTTGGATATGGAAAGGGAATACTCACTATAACCAATGCTGAACAAACAACAACACAGGGAATGGCAGTGCCTCACAAATGGTTGAGTTGTTTAGAGAGTGCGTATTCAACTTAGGCATCATGACTACATCAAGCTTGATCCAGTTTCATTAGAATCATCAATTTTATTTCCATGGCCTTTTTGGCCTATATGACCCTTTAGGACTTCACCAGTGCTTAAAAGCACAGGTAATCGCAGCTTTCATCGGGGACATATTTATTTTATAAGGTCAGCAATTCTTGGAAATAACATATTTTTAACCATTGCTTTTTTGGACCTTTTCTGATACCCTTCAAGGGGTATTTTAGCATTTCATTGCTCTTGCCCTCTTTACATATGTTAAGAAACACAGTTTTGACATTTTCATTTTCCATGGGCGCATACATAACACTTTCCAATAAGTAGTACATGAGCTTTCAATTTTAGCCAACAACATCTCAAGTGACCAAGGGGAGTTCTGCACAGTGCCAAACATCGGGACAACCGACCAGAATGATTTAGGCATACAATCCAACTCACCAAAGGCAAGTTCTGTCACCAACTCAGAGCCGAGACACAATATAAACAAGGAGGCTTGTCCAACAAAAGTTCTAGCAGGGGAAAAGGTCCTCCATGCCATAAATCAAGAAGTCAGTCGGGTTGAAAACTAAATTGGAAAGTAATGGATGGGTGGAGATAGTGAATGATGAAGCCAACACTAGCAAGCCAAAAAAATGGTGGGAATGACTACCTCTATTCTCCCTAAGGAGGGTAAAACCAATGAGTATAGATCAGGAATTTCCAAGTCTAAGTAGGGACATCAATACATAATACAAAATACATCCAAGTCCATATAATTATGACCGCGAGATCACGACACCACATGTTAATACATGTCACAAAAATGAGTATAAGAGCAATGACAACCATAACACAATATAAAAAGTTGAGTCATAATCATGCATATAATCCATCTGAAACATCATCTGTCCAATGAGAAAGCACTGATATAAAATTGGGCATCAATAACTACTCTGTAATGACTAAATGCTTACATCGATCCTCAGATCTGAGTGTCCTCAGGCTCAATCCTGACATAGGAGAGTACAATAGTCCACCAATACAATAATGATCTATCAAAACTGCTCATCTCAACATCTCATATGTAAGAGATCTAGCTGAAAAATGTACTGTGTCTGAAAAATAGAATATGGTAGCCTGGCTACTATATAGGTGATAACAGTTACCTACGTTTTTTTCATTAGGGAAGTCCTTTCATCGAGTGTTTCTTCCCTTGGATAATTAAAATTTATTTTTAGTGATTTTAATTATCTGAGTTTTTCACTCAAAAAATGCCTCCAAAGGGATGAAAAATGTTCTAATGATCGATTCCACGGGGTGACTAAGGTCCAGGAATGTTTTATGTAACCATGATCAACACTTTCCAAAGTCTTGCGAAATTTCATTAAGTTTTACATAGGAATTTTTTATTTTTGGTGATTAAAAATTGTCTCCCAACATAAAAATGTTGCATAGGAAAGAGGGTTAAATTGCATCTAATGCCCACGAATAGGGGTATGGGTACTCAAAATCAATGGCATGAGTCCCCCTACTCCCTTGGGAAAAGTTTGAAGTCATTCGCACAAATCTTGCTAAGGTGTCGAACACATTTGTTTAAGTCAGTCAAGGAAATCAAGAAAATTGGCAAATAATTAGCAAGCCAAATTTTGTTAAAGTGCCTAAACTCACTTAAAGGGGGGAAGTAAAGCTTCTAAAGGTTATATTATGTACCCAAGGTAATGTTTGAAGCATAAAGCCCCCCCCAGGCAAGTGTATGTCACAAATGAAGTTGACTCCCTAGGGGGGCACCCTCTTAAACATGGAAATTCAAAAATTGAGAATAAATCAAAAAGAGGGGACCCTGTAATGAACACAAATATATAATAAATAAACACTAAATAACTACTAATAATTAAATATCGAAGAGGGTAACAAATAGGAAATAATATATTAATTATAGTTATAAATTACCAAGTGAAAGGGTGTAACCCTTCACTACACATGCTCAATCCTATAAAGGCGAGCCTCAATGTAAAATCTTATCATCATATCTATTTTATCAATTTATATATATATTCATGGATTATTTGTATTTTAGAAAGTGGAAGTTCGAGAAGTTACAGTAAACGGTTTTTTACCGTTACAGTGGTATCAGAGCTAGTTTGTGATCCAGGCCTTTGTCCATATCGTAATTTTTAATCATAATCCTAGGGAGTCCCTAAATTTATGGTCTTTGACCAAGTAAAAAAAGAAAAGAAAGTCAAAAGAAAAAATAAAAAAGAAAGAGAGTTAAAAAAAAGTGAAAAAAAGTAAAAACTAAAAGGAGGAAAAACAAGAAAAAGGGAAAGAAAAAAAAGGTTAAAAAAGAAAAGATAAAAGTAAAAGAAAAAAGAAGGATAAGTTTCAACGCAATCAACAGTTTGAAGAGGAGAATCGAGATCTTCAAAAAGAATTATCATGCAAAGACGAAGAAAACTCTTCCTTAAAAACGGTTAATCAGGAATTGTTAGAGCAAATAAAAAACTTAAAAGAAAGAGAACCCAAAAATCAAGGCAATCAATATGACGTCATCAACTCAAACTATAAAGAAGAACTCTTACACTTAAAGAAAGTTAATCAAGACATGCTTATACAAGTTAGGAAGCTAAAGCAAGAGAATAAATCTTTACAAGAAAAGATAGATTGCAAGAGATCAAGTGTCAACAAAGAAATGATGACTAACGCAATAGAGAAGTCATCAAAGGCTCAAATTCAAACATCAGAAAAGGGAAGCAATGCAAAGCTCGTCAAGGTTCAAAAGAACAATCTTATTGTCACATCGCTACAAGCATCAACAGAAAATGGTTCCGAAAAACAATTACAAAAATCGTTAGAAGCACCAAAATTTGAAGTTCCATTAAACACTTCACAAGCGATTCGAGTTCCGTATCGCTGTCCAAATCACAAGAGTTGTTATGATAGACAACAAGATCAAAAGGAAAATTACCAGTATTATTCCTACAAAGAGCAAAGACAAAATCGACAACTCCCGACAATCGATCCGCAAATAATTCCGTTAAAGGTATATCTCGGAAATGACGCAACATTTCCACACAATGTTTAAAAGAACGTATCGTCTTATTTCGTCGAGTGTTGCAACTACCAACACACAATGTCATGAGAAAGCGTTGCGAGCAAGAACAAGGGATAAAGTCTTCCATAATTGTGCTTTGAGGACAAAGCAATTCTAAGGGAGAAGCAATGTAATGAACACAAATATATAATAAATAAACACTAAATAAGTACTAATAATTAAATATCGAAGAGGGTAACAAATAGGAAATAATATATTAATTATAGTTATAAATAACCAAGTGAAAGGGTGTAACCCTTCACTACATATGCTCAAGCCTATAAAGGCGAGCCTCAATGTAAAATCTTATCATCATATCTATTTTATCAATTTATATATATATATATATATATTCATGGATTATTTGTATTTTAGAAAGTGGAAATTCGAGAAGTTACAGTAAACGGTTTTTTACCGTTACAGTCCCACCTCCATGGCTCCCCCTCTTTTGACCTATCAGATAATCATGTAGTATTGGGTGTTCAGTGGCTTTATTCAATAGGGAAATACACTACAGACTATCGGGCAATGGAAATGGAATTCCAGGGGCCAAACGGCAAACAGGTAGTTTTGAGGGGCATGAACACTTATCCCCCAAAACCGGTCTCGTCACAGAGAATGGAGGCAGTACTCAAACAGGATGATATAGAATGGGTTGCAGAATGTTTTGTCACCTTTAGGAAACCCCCAAAAACCAGCACACAACACCCAAGTGACATTCAGGGCTTGTTACAGAAGCACGAAAAGGTATTTCAAGACCTTCCATCAGATAGACCGCCAAACCGAGGCTTTGAACACATTATTGAGCTAGAGGAGGGGACACAGGAAGTCATCACCACTCCTTATTGGCATCCCAAAAGATACAAGGATGAGATCGAGAAAACGATCAAAGAATTGTTGGAGGTTGGATACATTCGGCCCAGTTCTAGCCCCTTCGCATCTTCAGTGGTCTTGGTCAAGAAGAAGGATGGTACACTACGAATGTGCATCGACTATCGAGCACTCAACAAAAAGACCATTAAAAACAGGTATCCCATCCCTAGAATTGATGAACTCATGGACGAACTACGAGGTGCCAAATATTTTTCCAAGACTGATCTTCGCTCGGGGTACCATCAGATCCGAGTAAGGGACCAAGACATCTCCAAAACAGCGTTTCGTTGTCACTATGGTCACTATGAGTTTTTGGTCATGCCTTTTGGACTTGCCAATGCTCCAGCCACTTTTCAGTCATGCATGAACCATACCTTCAAAGTTCAGCTACGTAAGTTTTTGCTAGTATTCTTTGATGACATCCTGATTTACAACAAAACATGGGAGAAGCATCTAAAACACCTGGACGAAGTTCTGAGCATTCTAGAAGAACACTCGCTTTACGCGAAAATGTCCAAGTGTGAATTTGGCATGAAGGAAATGATGTACCTAGGGCACATAATCAGTGAAAAAGGAGTACAGGTTGACATGGAGAAAATCCGAGCTATCAGAGATTGGCCTGTGCCAAAAACAGTCACAGAATTGAGAGGCTTCTTAGGTCTGTGCACTTATTACCGAAGGTATGTTAAGGGATTCTCCCAATTTGCAGCACCCCTCACAGATCTCACAAAGAAGGGGGCATTCACCTGGATAGAACTAGCATAGAAAACTTTCGAGGAGATGAAAGTCATTATGAGTTCTTGTCCAGTTTTAGCATTACCGGACTTCTCACAACCATTTGTAGTAGAATGTGATACCTCAAGGGAAGGGGGCTAGGAGCAGTATTGATGCAAAATCATCACCCTATTGCATTTGAGAGCCGTAAACTGAAGAACTACGAGCGCCAATATTCCATATATGACAAAGAAATGCTAGCCATCTTACATGCTTTCACAAAGTTCAGATAGTACCTAGTGGACAGTAAGTTCAAAATCAAAACAGATCATAACAGCCTCAAGTATTTCTTGGAGCAGAAGGAACTGAATGAGAGCCAACAAAAATGGGTCAGCAAAGTACAAGCCTACGATTTTGAGATCGAATATGTAAAAGGTAAGAATAATGTAGTAGCTGATGCATTATCCAGGTGACCCGCCTCACTATCTCTCATGAGTATATCCACGGATTGGAGGGCACTTCTCTCAGTAGAATACTCCAAAAATAAATTCACTTACGAATTATTGGATGGGCAAATTCAGGATGACAGGTACAGGATTGTCGATGACATCATCTATTACAAGAACTAGATATACATCGTCCCAGAATCCACCTTGAGGAAAAAGATCATACAGGCAGCACATGACTCTCCATTATCAGGACATCAGGGTTTCTTGAAGACCTACAGACAAATCCGAGAGAGGTTCTCATGGAAGGGCCTCAAAGGGGAAGTTATGCAGCACGTACGGGAATGTAGCATATGTCAACAGAACAAGATTGAGAACATCCATCCAGCAGGGTTGCTTCAGCCACTACCAATTCCAGAACAAAAGTGGGAAAGTGTCTCCATGGACTTCATTACAGGATTGCCCAAGGTCCAAGGGCGGTATTGTTTATATGTTGTAGTTGATAGACTGACCAAGTTTGCACATTTCTTTTCTATATCATCTGATTACTCTGCAGCTCAAGTAGCTGAGTTATTCTTCAGGGAGGTCTTCAAGTTACACGGGTTACCTAAGACCATTTTCGGTGATCGGAATAGTAGATTCACAAGTGCCTTCTGGCAAGAACTATTCAGATTAGTGGGGACCGAACTGGCTACCAGCACGAGTTATCATCCCCGGAGCAATGGACAAACGAAAATTGTTAACAAGTGGATTGAAGGATATCTGAGGAACTACGTAACAGGGCAGCAGCGAACCTGGATTAAATGGCTACACTTAGGGGAGTACTGCTACAATACTACCTATCACATGTCTGTTAGGATGACACCTTTTAAGGCATTATATGGCTACGAGGCCTTGGACTATGCAGATTTAGCATTCGGAGACAGTAGGGCTCTTAAGGCAAAGGATTGGATACAGGACAGTCAGGATATTCTTAAAATCTTAAAGGAAAACTTACAGATAGCCCGGAATCAGCAGAAGTTATATGCAGACAAACACAAGGTTGAGTGGAGCTTTGAGGTAGGGGATTTGGTATACTTAAGGCTCCAACCTTACAGACAGTCTTCAATTTAGAAGAAAAGAGCGAAAAAGTTAAAACCTCGCTTCTATGGACCCTACAGAATAATCATGAAGGTGGGAGAGGTGGCATATGAACTAGAACTACCACAGGAAAGTAAAATTCACAATGTATTCCATGTGTCCAACCTGAAAAAGACCCTTGGGCAACACATTGCTCCATCAACAGAATTACCTCCTTTAGATGATGAAGGACTACTGATACTGATTCCTAAACAGATTATACAAACTACAGAAAGGAAGCTCAGGAACCGGGTAATTAGGGAATACTTGTTTCAATGGAGAGAACTACCGCCAGAGGATGCCACATGGGAAAGTGAACAGGTATTGCTGCATCCCAGTTTGCAGTTGCTTGAGGACAAGCAATCTCAAGCGGGGAGCACTGTAATGTCCTCATCTGATTAGGCATTGAGGACCAAAACCGCTAACCTATGTGATTCATGTGGGTTCGAGCGGTTACTGACAGTTAGGGAATCAACTAAAGACTGATGCCATCTACAGAAAATCTAGGGCATCAATATGTTATCGCCTTTAGGTTAAAGAGGGCCACCAAGGCCAAAGGCCACCGTCATGCATGACATCTAAGCATTATTTAATGATGCATACACCCATTGAAGTCTCCATGCGCATGCATGCAAGTCAACTGCAAATTATAAATTAAAGTGACCTAATAAGGTCAAAAGTTAGGTTTTTCGCAGTTGAAAGTTATAAAAGGAAGATAAAGTGAAAGGAGACTTACTTTTGATGATTATTGATTTTGGAGCTCTTGAGTAGCAGCACAGCGTGTGGCCACAACAGTTGGGGTTGGAGACGGTGTCTTCAACTAACGGGATTTCCGCAGTGAGATATCTTCCCTAGTCTCATCCAGGGTAAGCCATCCAAGTTCACCATCCGCTCTTCAATTTATTCACAGTTATCCAGTATCCAGCAGAGATTGTTTGCAGGGGCATGTGTGTAGCCGTAAGGGGTTTTCAGCTGGAAATCCCAAATCATTCGCTGGGTCTTCAGATCTCAGTTTACCTTTGAAACCCAGGCACCATTCTCATCATCGGTATCATACTCCAATACCCGGTGATTATCAGATCCGGTCTTGCTCATCCTGAGCAGTTATCATCCATTTCGGGATCAAGGGGGCATGAGCAGCTGAACCTCCAGAACAATTCGCTAGCCTGCCTAGAGACCTTAGAATTTCTGCATGTGCCAGGCATTCTCTCCGGCACGGGAAGACTATCAATCCTGCAAATTCTCAGCTTCATCGGACACCTCCTTCACTGAAAACGTCACCCTTAGCTGATTTGGGGTTTGTGCAGCTGAGGTATCACCGGAAGCAGAAGATACCAGATCATCTCCGATTCAACTCTTGATGCATGCATATTCTCTCAGGAGCATTCCAGCCAGCTTATCAGTGGTAACTGTTCATTCTATCCCACAAACCCTAACCCTAATTTTAGCTATAAAATAGGGAATTTTGCATGGCAGTTTGCATGCCCGGCTGTTTCAGTATATTTGCATAGAATTAGAAATTATCAAGATTTGGGATATTACAGTGGTATCAGAGCTATCTTCTTGGCCAGCTGTGGGCTTAAGAAATGAGAAATAGATGAAAACAGAAGAAAACCCTTTTGTAACCTATAGGAAAAGAAGGGGTAGATACACAGGGGACTTTGAGGATATCCAACTAGAGGATATCAGGTCAGACATGGAACAAACAGGTATACACTCTGACAATGGAAAGGGAACGGGAGAAGAGGAGGACAGGATGGAATTTCGCAACTTGGTATCTGCATTGCAAGACTTAGCCAAAGGGCAAAAAGATGTACTCAATGCAATCAACAAATTATCTGCGAAACTAGAAATAGGTAACAACAGTACACCTCCCTCACCGATAGATCGAGGATCTACAAGCAGCAGTGGAAAGGTTGCGTACACCAATATACAGAATACACTGCACATATATAGCAGACCTTCCAACAGGCCTACTATGCCTCACTTCTTGGCAGATGCAGTAGGTGGTCCAGTCATGCAGGTAGAGCCTAGCGAACCTTTTGGGGCTTATTTGCAGGAATACAGGGACTTAGGGGATGAGTTTCATGCTGCCATGTCTTTCTCGGATTTTTGCAACATGAAGAGTAGGAACAGACCCAAGAATTTCAACAAGAGATTCAATCACAACTATGAGTTGCAGAAGACCTTAGGCAGGTTGACCATCCCAAACTTTGATGGGACTCGCGGAGGTTCAGTGAGGATATGGGTTCAAAAGTTGGATACCTATTTCAAACTCAATCCCATGACAGAGACAGATGCCATTAAATTGGCTACACTCCACTTGGACGAAGAGGCTCACGAGTGGTGGTACCACGGATTGGTGACATTGGGTCACAACACCATACACTCCTACGGTGATTTCACTCAGAAGCTCATGGAGCGGTTTGACAAGAAGGATCCAGAGATACATTTCAGGGAGTTGGCTCAAATCAAACAGACAGGTAGTGCAGAAGCCTTCATCTCAGAATTCCAGAGGATAGCAGTCATGGTAACAAATGTGTCAGAGAGCAGGTTGACTATGTTATTCACTGAGGCCCTAACAGAGCCACTACGAGGATGGGTGAAAGCCTACAAACCCCCCACTCTACAGGATGCCATTAGCAGAGCCAGAGATATACAGGATTTCGTCCCAAAGAACAGGTTCCCGCTCAAAACCAACTTTCCTGTTAGGGACAAGGACAAGAAACCTTTCCAGCAAGGTGTTCCCAAGAAAACATGGTTAGACGAGGACACTAGAAAAGACTTGAGGAGGAAGAAACTATGTTTCACTTGTCAGGAACCATGGGTGCCAAGACACAGGTGTGCAGGGAAGGCGAAGGCTCACTACATCGAAGTGTATTCGGACAGTGATGAGGAGGACTATGAGCAGGAAGCCACAGAAGAACTAAGGGCAGCTGAGGAAGAATCACTCCAGGGTGATACACCAGAGGAAGTCATTGCTACATTATCTGGAGTACCAAGATTCCATACTCTCAAGGTCAGAGGAGTAGTATAGGGTCACAAAGTAGGAGTATTGATTGATGGGGGAGCAACCCACAATTTCATTGACTCCGCTTGGGTAGCCAAGCGAGGTATTCAAACCGAGAAGTTCGAAAGATTCACTATAGCAGTAGCCGGGAACTCCAGCATGGAGTGCAACGACTGGATTCCAAAATTGAATGTCACATTAGGTAACTATCAAATGACAGATTCATTTTATGTAGTAGATGTATCAGATACTCATGTAGTATTGGGTGTTCAGTGGCTTTATTCAATAGGGAAATACACTACAAACTACCGGGCAATGGAAATGGAATTCCAGGGGCCAGACGGCAAACGGGTAGTTTTGAGGGGCATGAACACTTATCCCCCAAAACCGGTCTCGTCACAGAGAATGGAGGCAGTACTCAGACAGGATGATATAGAATGGGCTGCATAATGTTTTGTCACCTTTAGGAAACCCCCAGAAACCAGCACACAACACCCAAGTGACATTCAGGCCTTGTTACAGAAGCACGAAAAGGTATTTCAGGACCTTCCATCAGGTAGACCGCCAGACCGAGGCTTTGAACACATTATTGAGCTAGAAGAGGGGACACAGGCAGTCATCACCACTCCTTATCAGCATCCCAAAAGATACAAAGATGAGATCGACAAAACGATCAAAGAATTGTTAGAGCTTGGAACGATCTCTGCAAGTGCCCGAAACTGAAAATAAACTATCTCATTAGACTCAGAGAGTCCAAATCCATCTAAGGTGTATACTCATACCCTTTCCAGGTCTCTACCTGATCATCAACCATATCCAATAGACAATATAACCATCTGTAAATGACCAGATACCAATAATATAACTCAGACTATCATCCATCTGCTGCAAGTGTTATAAGGCTAAGACATGCTCTACAAATCATTTAAGCAACAATCCCAACAAGTAGCAGTCATTTCACTGGCGGTACATCAACCAAATACATATATAGGGTTTTATTTATTATTACTCATACCAAACTTTCAGGACTATACTCACTTCATAGTTGTAGTCAATTTGCTAGTGAAGGGTGAAGGATGAAATTGACAAGGCTAGGGCAAAGGATGACTTCCTACTTATCATCATGACACTTTGGATATGGCAGGGAAATACTCACTATAACCAATGCCGGACAAACAACAACACAGGGAATGGCAGTGCCTCACAAATCGTTGAGTTGTTCAGAGAGTGGTTTTTCAACTTAGGCATCATGTCTACATCAAGTTTGATCCAGTTTCATTAGGACCGTCAATTTTATTTCCATAGCCTTTTTGGCCTATATAACCCTTTAAAACTTCACCAGTGCTTAAAAGCACAGCTAATCGCAGCTTTCATCCGAGACATAGTCAACTTTATAAGGTCAGCAATATTTGGATATAGCATATATTTAACCATTGTTTTTTTGGACCTTTTCTTATACCCTTCAAGGGGTATTTTACCATTTCATTACTCTTGCCCTTTTTCCCATATGTTAAGAAACACAGTCTAGCATTTTTTATATTTCATGGGCGTACATAACATTTTCCAACACAAGTAGTACATGAGCTTTCAGTTTTAGCCAACAACATCTCAAGTGACCAGGGGGAGTTCTGCACAGTGCCAAACATCGGGACAACCGACCAGAATGATTTAGGCATACAATCCAACCCACCAAAGGCAAGTTCTGTCACCAACTCAGAGCCGAGACACAATATAAACAAAGAGGTTTGTCCAACAAAGGTTCTAGAGGGGAAAAAGGTCTTCCATGCCATAAGTCAAGTAGTAAGTCGGGTTAAAAAAAAAACTGGAAGGTAATGGATGGGTGGAGACACTGAATGATGAAGCCAAAACTAGCAACCCAAAACAATGGTGGGAATGACTACCTCTATTCTCCCTAAGGAGGGTAAAACCAATGAGTATAGATCAAGAACTTCAAAGTCAGAGCAGGGACATCAATACATAATACAAATACATCCAAGTCCATATAATTATGACAGCTAAATCATGACACCACATGTTAATACTCACCTTGACAAATACTCATAATCCAACTCAATAAAAAAAGTAAGGCCAGCAATCTTTAGATAGAACTTTTAGGAATAATTGCTTTTTTGGGCCTTTGATTTTTTAATAGCCTTGGTCCACGTATATTTTTATACGGACTTTTAATATTTTAGGCTTTGCATTCATGTATGTTGAAAAACACTACTTTGCATGAATGCTTTAAGATATTTCATTGCAACATTTTTAAAGCCAATTTCATTAGGCTAGACTTTCATTCATGTATGTTGAAAAACACTACTTTTCATGAATGGGCTTTTTCATAGATATTCATTTCATTTCCAAATACATTGTATTGATGGCAGCGCTACTTGTTTCAGGCAAGCAAAAACATCCTAGGCAACTCAGAACCGAGACACACATAAACAGGGAGGCTTTTCCAACAAAGGCTCTAGCGAGGAAAGGTCCTCCATGCCACAAGTCAAGTAGTAAGTCGGGTTAAAACACAACTGGAAGGTAATGGATGGGTGGAGACAATGAATAGTGAAACCAACACTAGCAAGCCAAAGTATGGTGGGAATGACTACCTCTATTCTCCCTGAGGAGGGTAAAACCAATGAGTATGGATCAAGAACTTCCAAGTCTGAGTAGGGACATCAATACATACTATAGATACATCCAAGTCCACATATTTATATGACCGCCAGATCATGACACTAAATGCTAATACATGTCACAAAAATGAGTATAAGAGCAATGATAACCATAACACAATATAATATAAGCCGAGTCATAACCATGCAAATAATCCATCTAAACCATCATTTGTCCAATGAGAGAACACTGATACAAATCTGGGCATCCTTAACTGCTCTGCAAATGACTAAATGACTACATCAGTCCTCGAATCTGAGTGTCCTGAGACTAAGTCTTGGCATGGGAGAGTACTATAGCCACTAATAACATAATGATCCATCAAAACTGCTCATCTCAGCATCTCATATGTAGGAGATCTGGCTGAAAAATATACTGAATCTGAAAAATAGAATATGGTAGCCCGGCTACTATATATGCGATAACATCTGGCTCCAGCTGGGACAAGTGCTCTGCTGAAAAGAGCGCTTGAGAACCTCAAAATCTCTGGTCCTCGCACTCTGCTTCTCGTATCCTCGATCAATCCTCCCAGCTCTGCAACCGCTACCAAAGTGTCACCGGCTACCTACAAAATGTCCAGAGCTGTACCAAACTCACAGACCGGTCGTTAGAACAATAGGTGGATAAAATAAAGGACTAAAAATCAAAATGCGTGAAATGGAAAAGAAGAAAGTAAATCTAATCTATAATCATAACTTTTAAGAAAAGTTTAATTTTTTTATTATGCAGGAAAAAAAAACAGGACTCCAAACTATACTAAGAGCTTCAAAAGGCGAGCTTTAGGCAAAGATGCAAGATTCTACACTACTGTTGCGAAAGGATTATTCAGGTCCTATCTACTCTACCCTACTAGGCAAGAAAAGACTCAAGGCTGAGTGAGGTCAGGGATGTATCCCCTCAAATCCCTCTGGTTGACAGGAAGTAAAATTTGTCATCCAATACCAGTAACTAGAAAACATATGTCGCCTATGCAACGTTCCACGAAAAAGGTCCAACCCAAATGTCATTAGCTTGCCCTGATCAAAAAGGCAGTAAGTGGTTCGAGATAAGGACTTGACTTCCCGTTTCGTCACTATTAAGCTTTGTGACGAAATTGTCATATCCATTGATGGATGAAGCAGGTAATCTATCAAACCACTTCCGCACATCTCCTTCCAGAGAATGCAGAAGGCCCCTCATGAATACATCTTCATCAACAACTCCATATGCTTCCATATGATCCCAGACTTTGTCAATGTGGTCTTCGATGGAGGAAGCTGACACTCCATCAAACTTGGGAACCTTTTCAAAGTATTTATCAGGCATGTCATGGGGCGCTCCCTAGATCAAGGAAAAATCAAGAGGAGACACCTTAGCCTTCCTTCCAAAAATCCTAGGGTTTTGTGGAGGAGGAGCATTCTGATTTCCACTAGTGTTTGTTCCGGCCATTGGGCTAGATGAGGTTGAAGGAGATCCCAAAGGATGACTTGAGAAAAAAGTGGGGCTGGATATCTTCCAAAAGAAGTTGGAAGTATTCTTTAGTTTGTCTGTTTTTACTTGTGTAAGTTATGGGGATTCCTTCAGGGTTTATAGGGCGTTTTAACAACTTAAGATTAATACGTTGGGTACGGACCTCAGTGGAGTCGCGAGGTGGAGTCGCTAGGTGAACCACGCAAGTAATTCACCGAAAAGAGATATGTCGTAAGGAAAGGTGAGGTATGTTGAACCAAGGTAGGCCTCTCCCTCCCCGGCAGCGGTGCCAAAATGTTATCACCAACCTTGTAGTTTCCTATGTGAGGTGGATCCAGGATGGATGGTAGAGGGACAAGCAACTAAGGAGGTGGAACCAAGATTGCCTCAACTCCCAAATGGATGGTTGTCACGGCAATCGAGGCAATCTTCGCTTTATGTTATCTTAGCCCAAGACAACAAAGGGGGAGACCCAGATCTACTCCCAACAAGAGAGATCAAACCTAGACACCAGATCAGATCAAATAGACTTGAGGTACGTAAGGTGTAAGGTAAGTGGAAACCCTAGATCTATAGATGACATCACTAGGTGAACCAATGCTTTGAATTAGAGATTTTGGAAGTATGAGGTTCGATCCAAATTGGGACACATGTGACTTATGAGGAAAATACTAGATCTGGGGTTGAGGTACTAGCTACAGATGAAGATATCCACTGCCTTGGGAAACGTAACCAATGCAGGGAGGGCAAGGACTGGATTAGGGTTATCTAGTACCCACAGATAGACTCGATGAAAGATATGACAATGTCAAAGTACCCGAGTCAGTAGGGCAAAGTCAGATCACAGAAAAAAGAGATCAAAGAGGGGGTAGCGCTAGGGTTGGAGATCAGTGTCTATCAGATCTGGGGCAATGGAGTCACTATCTGCCCCGCGTTGAAGGAGATCCACCTAGGAAATACCTCGATCTACAAACCCCAAAAGGTATTTTGCCGAAAAAGTAAGATTACGGCAAAAATCAGCAGTAAGATGGCTAGCGCTAGGGTTTGGGAGGTCAATTTTTCAAATCTAGGGCAACCTGTCCACTTCTAGCTCAACCTTGAAGGATATTTGTTGAGAGGATGCCCCGATCTACAAACCCAACAAGGTATTCTGCCGAAAAAATCAGATCCCGAAAAAAGTTAGAAAAATGGTGGATAGCGCTAGGGTTTGGGAGGACAGTTTCTCAGATCTAGGACAAACCAGCCACTTTCAGCTCAGTGTTGATGATGATTTGGTGAGGGATGACCTAATCTACAAAACCCAGCAGCAGTTTGGCCGAAGATCAAGCGGTCTAATTTTTAATATTTTTTGTTTTTTATTATTTATGGGATTTTAATGTGAAAATGAAGAAAGGAGATGCCAATGGATTGAGATCTGGAAGAAAGGTACTAACCTGTAGATCTTACCTGGAAATCCTTGTAGATTCCTTGATGATGATGAACCCTGCTATCCTGATCAATTTGAGAAGCTTTGAGCAAGTTCTATGTCCAACGTTTTGCTCCAAAAAGTCAATGCGCCCTCTCTTCTGCACAACAGACGTCGACCATATCAGATTTGCTGCATCATGAGAAAAAGCAAAATGCTACAGAAAAATAGCAAGAAGAAATCATATATCGCAATGACACTAATGAAAACCCCCTAATACAAGCGAAGCCAATCCAAGCGAGTTGAGGAGCCCCTACAAAAACGTCCAAGCTGAAGTCGCCCTCCTGTAGACAAGACAAAGATTCCCCAAAAAAAATATAGATCTTGCAACAATTTCCCAAATGCTAAGAAGCAAAAGACTTTCCAATCACCATCTAAGAACACCAGATGCAAAGTAGATCCAAGAAATATCCACAAGAAAAGTTTTTCTATTATCCAAATCCAAGAGCCAAAGACCCCTTACAAATGAGAAGCTCTCTCCTTTAAATAGGAATGAGAGAACCAAAATCATAACCACTTTTCAAATGAGTGGCTAAGATTAAAAGATACAAATGTCTAATCAATGGTTGAGATGAGCTCAACATACAATACATGGATCAATATAACAATATAATATAAAAAGTGGACTAAATCACCCTAGGAGAGAGGATCCCACTCAACAAAAAATAAATGAAGCACATGGTGGGTCGATGGAGTGTTAACTAACTCCCTCTGGGTGTCCCCATGGCACAATAAAAATAAAATAAATTTTAAGCTCTGAAATTGTGCCTCCTTGAGGAAATCGTGAACCTCCAAAAGCTCCAGAAAATAATATAAAATGCCTGAAAAATAAATGTGGGCCTATCCAGGTGCTGCAACTGCTGGAGGAGGTATGGAAGACATCACTCTCATCATCAAAACTCATCCCATGCCATTTTCTTGCCTCAGTAGCCCAAATCGAATTCTTCAGTAGCCATTTAATTATTTTTTAATCTGCCTCGAGAAACGTGAACTTGCCAAAACTGTTGAATTTTCATATGCTAACCTAGATCATTAGTATTTCATTTCGATTTCATAACAAAAGCATATAAACATGATCACTGAAAGATAGACAAGCACAACCATACAAAAGGAACACAAAGATTTATCCTGGGAAAACCCTAAAGGGAAAAACCCAACAAAAGCTTCCTCAATATAGATGCCCCAAAATGTAAAAGATAAAACCAACAAGGAGATCAAAGCCTGATCCTCCTCTTTCTCCAACTACTTCTCTCTCTTCTCCACTAATGCGCTACATAAGTGAGAGTGTGTGTTCCAAATGAGGAGCGCTACACCTCTATTTATATGTTCACTTTAATTAACTCATCCAACATGTAGGCTCGAGTTAATCATGTAGGCTCGAGTTACACATGTAGGCTCAAGTAACCACATTGGGGTGCTAATGACCCACCTTTACAATTAGAGGGGACTACCTCATGACTCTTATTAGTTCATCCGATTAGAAGCATCGAGGTACAAAGTAATACAAGTGGTTATCCCGTTAGGACCATCGGGGACCACAAAAAGATACATATAGAATATTCTTCGAAGTTACAATATTTCAACACTCCCCCTTAACAAGAAGGGTATTCTACAACAACATCAACAACAACAATAGTAGGAGAGAGATAGAGGACATCATCAACATCATCAGGGTAACACATCTATAAATCATTGGAAGCTTTTCAACATCATGTAGTCTTCATCTTCAATCTTCAGTCTTCAGCATCATCAATACTTTGACTGCTTCGATCAGCAACAACTTTGACTGCTTCGATCAGCAACATCTTCAGCACTTTGACCTTTCGATCAGGAACAACATCTTCAGCACTTTGACCTTTCGATCAGCAACAACATCTTCAGCACTTTGACCTTTCGATCAGCAATAACTTCAGCACTTTGACCTTTCAATCAACAACAACATCTTCAACACTTTGACCTTTCGATCAGCAACAACTTCAGCACTTTGACCTTTCGATCAGCAACAACTTCAGCAGCAACATCATCATCGTCATACTCTGATCTTTCGATCAAAAAAAACATCATCATCAAATCATCATCAAAATACTCTGATCTTTCGATCAGAAACATCATCATCAAAAATATCATCATCAAAATATCATCATCATCACACTCTGATCTTTCAATCAGAAACATCATCATCATCAGCAACAACCTACAAATCACAGTACAAAGACAAAGAAGTCTTTGGATCTCTTTTGGACTTAAAGTCCAGGGATGATGCAATCCTGCCACCTTCTCGATGACCGAAGTTCACCGGATCCGTTCTGAACCGAAGTCCAAGGATGATACAATCCTGCCACCTTCTCGATGACCGAAGTTCACCGGATCCGTTCTGAACCGAAGTCCAAGGATGATACAATCCTGCCACTTTCTCGATGACCGAAGTTCACTGGATCCGTTCTGAACCGAAGTCCAAGGATGATACACATTCTCGATGACCAAAGTTCACCGGATCCGTTCTGAACCGAAGTTCAAGGATGATACAATCCTACCACATTCTCGATGACCGAAGTTCACCAGATCCGTTCTGAACCGAAGTTCAAGGATGATACAATCCTGCCACATTCTCGATGAGGTCACCGGATCACTTCTAGACATATGTCCCAGGATGATACAATCCCTCTTCATTCTCGAAGACCGAGGTCTCCGGATCACTTTAGGGCAAGTGCCCAGGGATGATACAATCCCACTGCAACATCACTACTCCCCCTTTCGAGGAAGGTCTTTCCGAACAACACCAAGCTTGTCTTGAAAGTGTTCAAACTTTACTCGAGACAGAGGCTTTGTCAGCACATCATCATCTAAACCATCATCATCTACATCTTCAGTATGTGATTATTGAACTATCACCATCTGTATCTCCAGTACTGAAAGGATCATCATCTATATCTTCGGTATAGAAATACTGAAAGCATCAGCATCTCTGTATTCAGTATAGAAATACGGAATCACCATCATCTGCATCTACAGTATGCTAAAACATCATCTATATCTGCAAATCGCCTCAAAGAAAGATTATTCATGGTGTGCTAAGCTCTGCAAAATGATTGATTGATGAGAAAACTGCAAATCGCCTCAGAAATATTATTCATGGTGTGCTAAGCTCTACAAAATGATGGAGTAGCCTACCCATTAGGAAAATAGACTCCATGGGTACAATTTTCATGAGTTTTTGAGCTCGTTAACGTAAAACCAACACATTCTAAACTTCGAAATCGAATTGATATTGAATCACAAACACCCAGCCCCGAGACTGCCAAATGTTATGGATTTCTTCTTTCAGGTTTTTTATTATAAAAGCTCTGCATTATGAAGCAACTCGAACCTAGCCTAGTAATTTCCAAATTGCAGCAACAACAGAGATCTAACCCAATAATTTCCAAATTGCAGCGACAACAAAGATCAAACCCAGTAATTTCCAAATTGCAGCGACAATAGAGATTTGCCAGAAGTTATTTTGTGCTTGTTTGAATACTTTGGCTGTGAAAATATAAGAAAAGCAACAGCTGGAAGATTAAACATTGGAAAGGACAAGTACCATTGAATTGTCCCTGCTACCACGTAACGTTGGAAAAAGACGCAAGTAGCATTGAATTCTCTTTGTGACTGGGGGCAGCTCCTCATAGGCCCTTGATAGACGACAAAAACCGAGGACCGTCCCCTTAATAACACCTTCGGTGTAATTAATCTCAGTGATATAACCCAAATGAAAGAACCCAATCTCTGTTTACATCTTAATCTTCTTCAATGCGATGCTATGAACTAGTTGAACCACACAAGTGCACATTTCGTTTTTTCATATATATCATGACCAAAACAGATTTTCTTTTCACATCAAAAGATTAACATGATATACTTATCTCTTAAATCTTTCCACATGAATTTCGAAGGCTAAGGTTGCTCCATCATTCAAAACACAAACACTTCAAAGTCATCAAATCATAAGCTTGCTCTGATACCAATTCACGTAAATAGAAAGGAGCAAGGAGAGCAAGAAAAAGGAAAGAGCCAAATCAATTGAATATTCACAAATAAAGTACATTTCTAATACAATATTCAATAACCACCTTTAACTGTCCACATAACTAATCATGGATACAACCCAAGATAATACTATGGTGGTTTAAAACTTAATGATTAGAGTCAAATTGCTATCAGAGGATACGATGGTAGGAAGCCTTAATATTGAAGTAGGAGGGGTGATCATGAGTGAAGGCTTGCCAGAAGCTAGATGTCGAGAGTCTTGCAATCCTTGTCGTACCACCGGTTTATGTGGCAGGATCCATGTTTAGGGGAAGGGGAGGGTGGATAAAGTGGTATGGGGATAGGTTTTAAGTGCAACTTTCCAAATGGTGGAAGAAAGACAAGTGTATTTGGCAAAGGCATAGTCAAGGCATGAGAAACAAAACTCGGATGGGAGCATCTACCAGAGGTGGAAAGTAAAGGTGTTAGGGTCCCCCTTGTCAAAGAATTAAAACGAATCAAATTATCTTGACATTTTCCATTCTTATCTTCTCATTCCAACAAATTAAAACTAGTAGGAATTTCACCTTGGATCTATCTCTTTAATAAACAAATCATCATTAGTTGTTTCAATCAATATCACTTGCAACTAGGAAAACTTCACTTATACAAAATACCAAAGCATTAACATGTTCACAACTAATTCTATGTTATAGATGAACCCTAATAATTTTATTGAAAAACATCATCCAAGGAGAAGAGGTTGTGATTACAAACCAATGAAAGATCGCAAACTGATGGATTTGGAGAGGCTAAATATTTTAAGAATCGTAAGACTATGACTTCAATTCTTGCTTGAACCTGTACATTTGCAAACACAATCAAAAGATGTTATTTCTTTTATTTGGAATTCCATACTACTTATGTACTTGTTGCAACTTGAAAAATTGTATATTCAATATCATAAACATTAGTTATCAACAAATCAAGTCAATTATAAATCCCTACAATGAACAACGAAACTAGAATAATATAGTAATTGAATAAAAATGTTGCTAGAAAGGACCTTCCAATTGAATCCACCATGAGCAATAAATATAAGGAACAAGGGATAGCAATTGTTCACATGTGTCAATGGTGTCTATCTAATAAGTTATTATTTAGAGCACTTCTCAAGATATAGTAAAATTATTATTGTGTATTTGAGCTCAAGCAAGGATGTTATTCTTAACCTTTCAAATTTCAATAGGTCTGGCAACTTGTGTGAATGGTCATAGACCTACTTGGCATTTTCGACTTTGAGAAGCACAAAAAGTATATTAAACCAATTGTTGATGGTAAGGTAAGTTGCCATAGTATTTGTTCCTTTAATATTGATTATATACGAGATATGCAACAACGGAAGGAGAATGATCATGAGTTATCTTTCTCACAATGTGCCATGGTTAACTCGTTACATTTGATTGGAGTAAAATTGTGAGATGGAGCTAAATAAGATGGTACTAGTGACTTGAACAATATAAAGGAAAAGGTGGAGGAAATAGTGCCCAAGGCCATTCAAGTTGACACATTGGATGATACTTTGAGATTTACACTTACTCAGTTGTGGCATCTCATCAAAAAAGTTGTGGTTGGGATGTAATGCACCCTGCAATGCAAACTTGGTTCCTATAACCAGTGCAACTATTGAAATAATAATAAGGTGTAGACAAGCCAAGTGGTGTAGACTATGTCCATGTTGAATTTTTACCTAGGAAGTGTTTGTCCATTCATGCCTTGGGGTGGACAAGGACACTTTAAAAGCGGTCCCTAGCTCGTTTAAAAATGTGAGATTGACTTTATTTTATGAAGTGACCTTTTTAATGAAAGTTTGAGTTATTATTTTTAAAAATGACTATATGAAATTTTTAAAAGTGGGTGTGCATTTAATTCTCATTTATTAATTAAAAGTGATTTTAATGAGGAAATGAGATGGGCCCTAGATCTCATTTAGTTGACTTTTAATCTAAGCCATTGACTTAGAAGTGGAAGTTACTCAAACAAAAAGGGCTTGGGAAAGACAAATTGAATTCATTGTTCCCATTCCAAAGAGAGAGTTGTTGGAGAGAAGAGAGAGGAAGAGAGATTGAGAGAGAGAAGAAGAAACCCTTGAGAAAATTTCAGAATACTGTGACAAGTTGAAGATCAAATCAAAGGGAACATTTCCCAACGTAGGAAATCCGTACAGCAGGCACACTTTTCGAGGAGAAGGTCGTATTGTACATGTTTGTACAGTAGCACAAAATCGAGGCAACAGGGCACGACTTTCAAGGTAAAAGTACAACATTTAATGTTGTTCGTACAACACAGATTTCGAGGAGCTGGACACATTTTTCGAGGCAAGAAAAAGAGTACCATATAGCACAGAAATCGAGGTCGTACCACTGTTCCGTACAGACGCATGTGTGAGGTCGTACAACGCATTTTCAAGGATTTTTTGCAGTAGTTTATCAGTGGGATATTGGCACGAATTTTGAGAAGGGAGATAAGTATTGTTGTGATTAAATTTGTATTTTGCCTGAAGAAATAAAAATTCTCTCATAGTACAACATTTAATGTTGTTCGTACAACACAGATTTCGAGGAGCTGGACACATTTTTCGAGGCAAGAAAAAGAGTACCATATAGCACAGAAATCGAGGTCGTACAATTGTTCCGTACAGACGCATGTGTGAGGTCGTACAACGCATTTTCAAGGATTTTTTGCAGTAGTTTATCAGTGGGATATTGGCACGAATTTTGAGAAGGGAGATAAGTACTGTTGTGATTAAATTTGTATTTTGCCTGAAGAAATAAAAATTCTCTCATACAGGTTTTCCCTTCGAGGTTTTTTCCTGGACAAATTTGGTAAAAAATCTTGGTAAAAAATCTAAGTGTTTATTTTCATGTGTGTTCCCTGATTTAAAATTTTTGAGTGAGAGATTAGGGCTGTCATAAATTTTTAGAGTTAAAAAGTTGAAAATAAATCTCATGTGTTTCATGCTTTCAGTAAAAAAAATTAATTTTTAAATGTACTTGCATGATGGGGTTTTGGCATTAAACCATTTGCAGAACTGAAACTGAAACCGGATTGGAGTTACCAAAAAATTCCATCGTATCAGAGTATCATTGAAGGCTGAAAATTACACACAAAAATAAAATTCATACTTGGAGAAATAACAAAAAACAGGGTTGTTGAGAAAGAACAAGTTCTTGAACTTATTTGCAGTAATGGTTATCGGTCTTAGGATCGAGGACATGTTGGATGGGGCTGTAAATTTCAGCCCATGGAAGGCTAGAATAGTGTTGATATTACATAATAGTGAACTATGGGGCATAGTGAATGGCACTACAGCCAATCCAGTGACTGTTCCTGCAGATGCAACAGCTAAAGCCGCTTTTGACAAGAAGGATATAAAGGCCAAAAGAATCTTTCTTGATGCAATAAAAGATCATGTGATTCCACACATATTAGGTAAGGATCATGCCCATCAAATGTGGACTGCTTTGACTAACCTTTACCAAAGTTTCAATCAAAATCGGGAAATGGTATTAAGGGAGAAGTTGAAGAGCATTCGGATTAACAAGGGTGAGAATATGACCACTTACCTCACCAAGATTACATTGATTCGTAATGAACTTGGGGATATTGGGGAATTGATAGAGAATGTTGAGTTGGTACATGCAGCCTTGAATGGTGTGACGAAGCCATGGGATGAATTTGTGGAGTCAGTGGTTGCTCGTGAGCACATGCCTTCATGGGATCGTCTTTGGGATGATTTCATACATGAGGAGACCCACAGGAGATATGTACAGGGCAGTACATCTCACAGCAAGGAAGATGAAGAGAATGTGGCCTTAATAGCAAAGGGGAAGAAGAAGAATTTCAAGAAGGGTTCCAAAGGTGGAACCAAGCAGCAGAATGGTGAGAAGAAGGATATGAGCAAAGTGAAATGCTTTGCTTATCAGAAGTTTGGGCATTATGCTAGACAATGCTCAAACAAGAAGAAGAAGAAACAGCAAACATCAGCTTCAGCAGAGATTGATGAGTATGCTGCTAGATTTTAGAGAGAGTTTTCGCTCTTTGCTGGTGGTTAGGTAGAGAAAGCATCATCCATCACCAGCAGGGATTTTGACAATCACATGGAGCATTCCATGAACGCTGGGCTACTGGAGAGAGATGCATCTTTGTTGGCTATGACGAGACTTCGAAGGATTTCCGCATATACCTTCCTGCACAGAGGAAAGTTGTGGTGAGGAGGGAGGTGAGATTTGAGGAGGAGCGAGCTTTTCGAAAGTCTCGGGATTCAGAGGAGGAGCAACGGCAGAGGACTACTCCACAAGTGACAATATCTCAGAGTTCAACGAGTCAAGGCACAGGGTCACAAATATCAAGGGTGACTGGGTCACAGGTTACAGTTCATCAGTTTCAAGGACTCAGTCTACAGAGACTTATGGTATTGGGACAGGTTCACAGGTTTCACCTTCATGTGATTCGGGTACACATTGTTCAAGCTCAGGTTCTTCAGGTACAGGATCTCAAACCATAGGTACTTTAGGGAGACATTTGTCTGATGAGAATGTAGAGGAGGGTCTACCACAAGATGCTACTTCCAAGAAGAGAAATCCAAATTGGCTTAGAGAGCTTGTGAAGGAAGTAGAGGAGTCTGTGGGAACACCCAAGAGGGAGGTCAGAGAGAGCAGGGCACCAGAGAGATTTTCCAGCTATATGGCACAGGTGAACAACTTGCGTGAGTCTAAGCCTACTACTTATGAGGAGGCTTCCGCACATCAAGTTTAGAGAGATGCCATTATGGAAGAGTACAATTCCATCATGAAGAATGGTGTGTAGGAGGTGATTCCAAGACCAGAGGGGAAGTCAATTGTGACTTCCAAGTGGCTCTATAAAATCAAGCATGTTGCGGATGGCAGCATCCAGAAGTACAAAGCTCGATTTGTATCATGAGGGTTCTCACAGATAAAGGGAGTTGATTATGATGAGACCTTTGTGTCAGTTGCTAGATTTTCTTCGATCAGAGCAGTGACCGTTGAAGAAAGCGGTCTTCATATCCATCTAATTGATCCTCCAACCCATTTATGCCACAATGGAGAAGTATATCTAGAGCAGCCATAGGTCTTTGAGATTTATGAGAGAGATTCTCATGTTTGCAAGCTGAAAAATGCCTTGTATTGTTTGAAGCAAACCCCTCGGGCTTGGTGGTCGAGGATTGATTCTTATTTACTTTCGATTGGGTTTTAGAAGAGTGAGGTGGATCCCAACCTATACTACATTGTGGTTGGAGGTGTTCCGCTCATTCTTCTGCTATATGTTGATGACTTATTCATTACAGGAGGAGAGCACCTGATTGAGGCATGTAAGAAAGATCTTGCTTCAGAGTTTGAGATGACCAACCATGGGTTGATGCACTACTATTTAGGCATGGAGGTGTGGCAGGAGGATGGACATGTTTCCCTGGGGCAAGGAAAATATGTTGCAGATGTTTTGAGGAGATTTCGAATGGAGGATTGCAGACACATGTCCACACCCATGATCACCAACTGGAAGAAGCTTCATGCTTCTGAGGGAGAGTTGGTGGATCCTACTTTGTTTCGTCAGCTTATTGGTTCATTGATGTATTTGGCCAACACCAGACCAGATATGAGTTTTGAGGTGAACACTCTTAGTCAGTTCATGGTGGAGCCCAGGAGAGTGCACTGGGAAGCCGCAAAACATATTTTGAAATACCTTATTGGGACTGTAGACTATGATCTGGACTACAAGAGTTCAAGTGGAGTGGACTTGGTTGGCTTCACGAATTCAGATTGGGTAGGCAGTGCTTCGGACCGGAAGAGCACTTCCGGTTGTTGTTTCAGTTTGGGCTTGGCGGTTGTGTCGTGGTTCAGTCGGAAGCAAAAGTCCATTGCTTTGAGTTCTGCAGAAGCTGAGTACATGGCAGCCAATCAGGCTAGTTGCGAGGCATTGTGGCATCGCAAGTTTATGGTAGAATTATTTGATCAGGAGTTGAGGCCTACTATTATTCATTGTGACAGTCAGAGTTGCATCAAGCTCTCTAAGAATCCAACATTTCATGACAGGTCAAAGCACATTGAGATCAAATATCACTTTATTAGAGACTATGTCTAGAGAGGAGTTGTAGAGTTACAGTACATTTCTAAAGATGAGCAGGTAGCAGATATTCTCACGAAGTATTTGGGAAGAGGAAAGCACATTCATTTCAGAGACAAGATGGGAGTGGTGAAAAACACCTTCCTCGATAAGAGGGAGTATTGAATTTTTACCTAGGAAGTGTTTGTCCATTCATGCCTTGGGGTGGACAAGGCCACTTTAAAAGTGGTCACTAGCTCATTTAAAAATGTGAGATTGACTTTATTTTATAAAGTGTCCTTTTTAATGAAAGTTTGAATTATTATTTTTAAAAGTGACTTTATTAGATTTTTAAAAGTGGGTGTGCATTAAATTCTCATTTATTAATTAAAAGTGATTTTTAATGAGGAAATGAGATGGGCCATAGACCTCATTTAGTTCGCTTTTAATCTAAGCCATTGATTTAGAAGTGGAAGTTACTCAAACAAAGAGATCTTGGGAAAGGCAAATTGAATTCATTGTTCACATTCCAAAGGGAGAGTTTTTGGAGAGAAGAGAGAGCAAGAGAGATGAGAGAGAGAAGAAGAAACCCTTGAGAAAATTTGAGAAGACTAAGTGACAGGTTGAAGATCAAATCAAAGGGCACATTTTCCAAGGCAGAAAATCCATACAGCAGGCACACTTTTTGTGGAGAAGGCTGTATTGTACAGTTTGTACAGCAACACGAAAATTGAGGGAGCAGGGCACAGTTTTTGAGGTAAAAGTGAAGCATTTAATGTTGTCTGTATAGCACAGATTCCGAGGAGTTGGGCACATTTCTTGAGGCAACAAAAAACAGTACTGTATAGCACAGAAATCAAGGCCAAACAGTTGTTCCGTACAGTCACACGTGTGAGGTCGTACAACGCATTTTTCAAGGAAATTTTGCAGCAGTTTCTCAATGGGATATTGGCACGAATTTCAAGAAGGGAGATAAGTACTGTTGTGATTTAAATTTGTATTTTGCCTAAAGAAATACAAACTCTCTATCATACAGGTTTTCCCTTTGGGGTTTTTCCTGGACCAATTTGGTCTTCATGTGTTGCCTGATTTAAAATTTCTGAGTAAGGGATTAGGGCTGTCATAAATTTTCAGAGTTAAAAAGTTAAAAATAAATCTCATGTGTTTCATGCAATGTTGCAAACATCGGCGCAGCGAAAAAATCCGCAGGGTCCAGGAAACATTGTTTCGGGATATCTTGGCAATATATCGGCAAACTTAAAAAAATACAAAAATATTCAATTTTACCTTTAGAAAAAATTGGCAATATCTCGAGATAAATCAGGAAAAAATTGGCAAAATCACTGGAAAAGATCACCTCGGAAAAATCAGCAATATCTCGGGATAAATCGGAAAAAAACGAGAAAAAATCGGGAAAATCTCGGGAAAAAATCGCCCCGATTTTTTCGGCAGCTGAAAAACTCGCGATTTCTTGGACATCGGCGATTTCTCGGCCAATGTTGGTAACACTGGTTTCATGCTTTCAATAAAAAACATTATATTTTAAATGTACATGCGTGATGGGGTTTGGGCATTAAACCATATGCAGCACTGAAACTGAAACTGGGTTGAGGTTACCAAAAAATTTCAGTCTATAGAGAAACTCTGAAGTTTATCCTCAACAGCATTGGGTGGATGGATTGATACATACTTTGGGGCCTATATTGAAGTCTTGGTATATTCATGAAGAAATGAGGCATCAAACTGATGATTGGGGAAGTATACAGTCAATCTTCTGTGTTACAATAAGTTATTCATGTAAGACTCCTAAACTCATTTCTACACTGTATAAAATTAAGGATTTCTTATTTCTCAATAAGCATAAAGAGCTCCAATTGTGGATAAGTCATCCATATTATACTATCTAAATGTAGAAGGGACCAACAACAATCAAGAAGATGCAATATAAATTTTTATGAGAGTAATGGAAAATGCATTGTTCAATAGAAGGGGCAGTGATCACAACGAGTACCAAGAGCCTTTGAAGTTAAAGAAGTTAAATATTGGTACTGAGGATAGGTCTTTGATTGCTATAATAGGAGATTGTTGTGATGATCAAACTTTCAATTTAACGGTTGATGAAAGTTTGTGGAAACATTGGAGTAGTATTTGTTGAAGGCTTGTTGAAGGTTATTTGGGGTTCAAAACTTCAAGGCACATGTTTTGCATATAATTTGCTGAATATCAATGCTGGAATTTGTTTGCATCAAATATGCTCTGAAGGGCTAGAATCTGGGTAACATTGTTCATTTTTCTAGATAATATAAAGATAAAGATAAAGTTATTAATGTCCAACAAATGACCACAAAAGTAGGTCAATGTGACTGTGCGGTACCAAGAAAACAATAGGAAGTAGGAGCCCAAAAGTAGCACCTATAAAAAGCCTATTATCTTTGTGTCTATTGCTGGCAATGTCAATGGTGTATCTTCTATTTTAATTAGAATTGGCTGCAAATTTACCATATCTATTGATAGACACACCCTCTTTCATGTTTGGTGGTCCTCCTTCATTAGGGTTCCTCAAAGTAACTTTCTGCAGTTATGGACAGAAACATAGGATAATTGTAGCTTGTTCATCCCAGCTTTATTCTATTCTTATCTCAGGCTCATTAGTACTTCCCTGTTGACTCCATATGCCCAAAACTGGTTCAGGCACTAGTTTCATTTTCAACCACCTATAAAAAACTCTAAAATCAATCTTTAAGTTTTTGTTTTACTAATCTGAAATTTATTAAAATAAATAAAAAAACAGATTTTCCCTCCCAAGTCAAACCATCATTCCTTGTGACTATCATTTATTAGGCTTAAAGTTTCTTAGGGATACCCCCTTGCATTGTAGGAGAGCCAACCAAAAGATTGTGAAGGAGCTACAAAGGTGACAGTAGGTATCCCTTTTATAGTGTCCCTAGGGTCTTACTTTTTCTTTAGGACTTCATCACATAAAGAAAGGATTTGGGTGGTAGCGTTTTGGCATTGTTCCTAGGAATAAAGTCCATTTCCTGGATCTAGAAAGATATTCTTCATGACATTTGATGAGTCAAGATTTAAAGATTCGTTTTGAAAAATTCATCTGACAACTCCACAATTAGAAAGTACAACTAGGAGGTACTCACTCCACAAGGAGTTCACTTCAAAGAGTTGTTCCTCAATCTGCCAAGCCAAAAAGGTTATACTAAAGAAGGGTGAACAAGGCTACCAAAGCTTGTCAAGATTTACCCACCAACAACCTAAAAATTCTCAAAGACATAAGGAGATTGTTTCTTGATAATTCAAGGCAGCAAAAACCAATAAGAATCATTGCTTCATGGAAAAACAATTTGTACAAGATCTTAGATATTACAATTGTTCAAGGAGCCTCTCGTGACATGCTAGATAAATATCACAAATATCTTCCAAAAAAGAGTGCAGAAGGCTGCCAAAGCTTCTCAAAACTCATTCACCAATAGCCTTGAAATTCTCAAAGACATAAGAGAATTGTTTCTTTAATTCAAGGCAGAGAATCCAATAAGAATCATGGCTTTATGGAAAAACAATTGTACAAGGATTTAGATATTACAAGTTTTCAAGGAACCCCTCATGACATGCCATATAAATGTCACAAATGTCTTCCAAAACTTTTTGGTAACAATGTCATTATAGCTAAAGACACTGTTATGATGATTGAAGATGCAATGTATGAACATGATATCCCAGCTGATCATGAAGATGTGGTAATGAGATGATTTGTCTTGTCTTTGGAAGAAGATGCTAGAGTTTGGTTTAGAAGTCTGATGCTAGTATCAAAACCTGAAATGATTTCAAGAAATCTTTTTTTTTCAATGGATATTAAGAGAAAGATGGTAGAATGTTGTTAGCTGAACTCCTTGAGATCAAGAAAAAGGAAAATAAAATTGTTAGAGAGTTCAACTTGAAGTTCCAAAAATTGATGAATAAAAATCCTAATCAAATCAAACCCAAAGGTGGTGTTCTCTTATATTATGATGTCAACACCTTTGAAGGGACAAAGCCCCAAATAATTTAAAGGTAACTCGAGAGTTAGTGGATAAAATAGAAGAAAATTTTACTTCTTTCGGCAAGTTAAATCTTTTTGGTCCCTCTCGAGCATCCAGTTCCCGGGATGACCAAGGCATTTAAATAATTAAGTTCCAATTATACTTAGTTACAAAAAACAACAAATAATAGGCTCTCACCCCTGGAAAGAGCACTATAGAACTCATTTCAGAGAAAAAATGTTGGATGGGACAAATGCAAAGGCCCCCACGAACAAAGACTCCCAGTACCTATAAATCCAACCAACATGGTGAATCAAGAACAAGTATTATGGTGTAGAACTTGTCAAGATGTTTATGATAGAGATTTGTGCCAAGCCCCTGTAGTCATAGCCATGCGCTTATGACTCCTCAAAATCTGAAGTAACCTTGACTTGTGAAGCAGCTCAACAGCCAAATCTGCAAGATCATCCATGCTAGGTATCATAACATCAGAGAAAATTGCAGCAGCTCCTAACTTCCATCTATGCATATCAATAAGGTAGATGCAAACATTGTGAAAGAGTAATGAAGCAGCCCCAAGGAAGAGGAACATCCCCTTATAAGCAAAACTTATTATTTAAGGCAACAACCGGATAAGGAACAAGGCCATGCTTCTCTAGTTATCCACATGTAAAACACACAGATTGTCCCATGACGCATCTGTTTCACTAACAGGGCTGACTTCTCCTAGAGAGACTCCAAATACGTATTACATGATGTTACACTAGGGACTATTGCCCCGACTTACAATGGAGGTGTTATCACCAACCTTGTAGTTGCCTATGTATGATGGATCCAGGATGGATGGTAGAGGAGCAAGCAACTAAGGAGGTGGAACCAAGACTGCCTAGACTCCCAAATGGATAGTTGTCACGTCAATCAAGGCAGTCTTCGCTTCATGTTGTCTGAGTCCAAGACAACAATGTGGTAGACCCAGATCTGCTCCCGATAGGAGAGATCAGACCTAGACACCAGATCAGATCAAAACAAACTTTGAGGTACGTAAGGTGTAAGGTGTTCAGGAACTCTAGATCTACAATAGGATTCGGTAGATGGATCAGGACTTCAGCAGTATATTGGTTGATCCAAAGCAGTAATCGAATGACATTTGGGGGAAATGGTTAAATATAGGGTTTTGGTACTATCAACTAAAGAAGATGATCTCTGCCTTGGGAAACGTAACCAAGGCAGGATGGGCAGGAAAATAGTCGAGACTATCTAGTACCTGGCTGACAGACTCAATGAAGAAGGTGAACAGGTGTGATTGTCTGAGTCATCAAGGAACAGCCAATTTCAAGGGGAAAAAGTCAATTCAAGGCTAGCAATAGGGATGGGAGATCAGTGCCTTTCGTGCATTGGGCAATGGAGTCAGTATACATCCAGCATTGAGGTGAACCCAACTACGGTAAACCTTGATCTGTGCACCCAGATAAGTTTTTTGGTCCGGATGGCTCAGTTAAGGCAGGAATTCAGTCAAGGAAGGCTAGCACTAGAGTTGGATGAGACAGATCTGTAGATCTGAGGCCACCAGTAGACAACCAGCTCATCGTTGAAGGTGAAATGGGACCAGGAGGGGTTGATCTACACACTTGGTTCAGAGAAATTTGGAAAAAGTCAGATCCTGAAAAGTCAAAGTTGATGATTAAGGTTGAGAGGGTGAAAAGCTGATTTCTTCAGATCTAGGGCAAGCAGGGTAGATCTAGCTCAGCGTTAGGGGTGTTCTGGAGTGCTCAGGACCTGATCTATTAGCCTAGACTGTCAGATTTCGGAAACAGTAAACTCCGGAAAGGTCCAGTTTTTTAATGATGGCGCTAGGGTTGTTTTCAGTCTAAAACTCAAATCTAGGTCACACTGTCATGAATCTGGACAGCGTTGGGGGTGATTTGACCTGTGTGAGACCCGATCTATCAGTCTATGAAGTCAAAAATCAGAAAAAGTCAAAACCCTAGCAGTTCAAATTTTCAGTGGGGGCGCTATGTTGTTTTCAGACTAAAATTCAGATCTAGGTCAAACCAGCAAGAATTTGACCAGCATTGCAGTAGATTCAGTGAGGGGGAGGCCCGATCTATGAAACCCAGCAGTTGTTTGGCCAAAGATCGAACGGTTCCCGGATTTAGTATTTTTTTTAAGGTTTTTTAGTATTTTAAGGATTTTCAAAAAAATGGAAGGAAAACGGGTATAATGGATTTAGATCTGTTAAAGAGAAGAGAATTACCTGTTGGATCGTACCTGGAAATGCTTGTAGAATTCTTAACAGCGATGATCCTTGCTATCCCGATCAATTCTGGAAGGTCCACGTGATTTCTATGACATCAACTTCGATGTTACGTATAGGCACGGGATGGACATCAACGATGTTTCGTGGTTGTGGGGTGATAATCCTTGAGCTTCTCCTGGAAGGTACTACATCAAACCTGGGTGGACCACCATCAATGGGGATAGCTATGCTACCCACTAGGATCTCTCTAATCTCTTTCCTTACCCCGTGTACTTGCATTAGGCTTATCATTATGAGGAGATACTACATGTTTGACAGTTTCTCCCACCGTCCAGAAGTTTCTATCTTCTTCCAAAGGATGAGGAATATGGGATATAAAAGTACCGCGGCTAGAGCCCTCCCCTGTAGGAACATGAATATGCATACCCTCTAAATTGGTTGGTTCTACTCCAGGCTGTGGTGCAGAAGAACGAGGAATGTGAGATAGATCACGATTGTGAAGACTAGATGACTCAGGTGGCAGGAGAAAATTAGGAATGAGAGGATAAGCAAATAAGGCACTAATTGGTGTGGCTGAAGGAGTTTGAAAAATAGCAAGATTGCTAAGATTAAAATCTCCTTCAGGTGCATCATTTATTAAGGCATCCTCTTGCCAACTCAGAGAGTTATCATGGACTTGAATTAGGTTACCATCTTCCAAAGATAAATGAGATAATGACCTATCAAAATCAGAAACACGGGTGCTACTGACCTCATTATCAGCATCTACTACACTAGATAATTCAAGATGGTTTTCCCATGGGTAAATAGTTTCCAATCCTTGGCTTTTTCTTTCTCTATTTTGGTCAATTAAAGCAAACAATTCATTCACTCTACGAGGGATTCTTCCAATATGTCTGACATCATCAACTTCATCAACTTCAATCATAAGATTTGTTGCATCGTTTTGCTCGTGTCCCTGGAATGGGTTCTCATTTCTTCTTAACTCCTCTAATTCCTCTGAGCATTCACCTTCAAGCATTTCCAAGTTAATCATCATGGCAATTTCAGTTACTTGATTTTCTTCTGAAGATAAGTTAGAGTCTTCCATTGCCAAAAACATGGTTTCAGGCTGCTTATATTTCCACACTTCATTTGCATCTCCTACAATATGGGCATTAGCATTATTCAACAATTCTTCCCCATATGTGTTTTTAATCCCTTCTTCAAAAGTATCCAAATGTTTCTCATAGCAGGGTTCCCTATTAATCCTGATCAGAGCCCCGTCAGAGTTTGGGACACAAAGATATGATAAGTCCATCATGAGGTATCCACCTAAACCAGCTGCCCACTTTCTAGATAAAAGCATTCCATATGCTGGGGGCAAGTCAATAACAACTACATCCATCATAGTGGAAATGTCTGAGCATGCAAACAGATCAGCTCTAAGGTTTTTGATCAAGCCCTAGGATGGCACTCACCTCGAATCTATGCCACAAACATTTCCATAAGGCCTAGTCACTTCCAATCCCATTTCCTTCATGACATGCAAAGGCATTACATTCATAGCTGCTCCGGAATCCAACATGCAATTATGCAGGAGCATATTCTAAATGTGCAAGGTTAGGTAAAAGGGAGGTTGACCACCATTCTTTCTTTCATAGATAGCAGATTGTATGTTAACAGGTGGATCCTTTTCATCTCTGCTAAGTTGTATCCTATCAGGACTCTGTATGCGATTGGATTCTAAAGCAAACTCGGGGGTTTTGTCTTGGCCAATGCCATCAAAGAACTCTTCTACTTGGCTTCTTACAGAGGGCACATTCATCAGTTCAGTTATAGGGATGTTACACATTATCTTGCTCAATTCTTTCTCTATGTCAATGTTCAACTTCAAATCTCCTAAGGCAAGATCTTCTTCTTCCCTTTTATCTTCATTAATTACTTTTCGTTTGTCAAAGAAAGAAGGTTGGGGGGCCACTCTTCGTTTATATATTCTAACCTGTGGTTCCTCTTTCGTTTCAGGGATGTTTATTGCACAACATGAAGGTTTAGGCTCATCAACAAAATCCTCTTCCTGCTCCCAAGTTTCTTCCTCTTATTCCCATGGTTCTTCCTCTAGGAGAATTCTTCCAAACCGATCATCAAAAGATAAATCATTTGTGAAATTGATGTTGTTTGGTTGGTCATCGAGGTGACTGGTGTTTGTTGGCTCTTCATCATTTTCATAACACCAATTAACATTCCCCTTCTCATGATTCTCTAGATACTCGAGCCGTCTTCTATTAGGATCTCTCTCATGACCTCTATTGTTGTTCCAGTAAGGTTTAGGGCCATAAGGGTTTCTATGCCTCTCCAGATCGTGAAAACTAGCGACACTCTTGGTCAGGACAGTCAGTTGCTTCATCATCTCTTGCATGGTTTCTAGCGTGTCCTTTGACTCTTTTGGCTCATTCACAGGTTCCTTAGGCTTTCGGAGCTTATAGTCAAATCTAGAAGTGGATGGGGCATAATGATCAAAGAAGTTTTGCTTGCCCATAGATGTCGCATGTTGTTCAGCCATTTTTGCATTGAACTGGGCAGTCTTCAAGTCATTTGGATTTTTATCCTTCAAGCTAAAACCCAACCAACCATCAAAAGCATTTAGATAATGAATAACAATTGCTTGGTCCTTTGGTCTAATCATTAGAGGAAATTTCAACTCAAAATGGGCCTCCTAAAAAAATTAATAAAATAATATTTATTAATTTTGGAGGAAGAAAAGAAAAAAACTACTTTTTTGTTTGTATTTTCGACATATCTCCCCGTGTTTTTACTCAAATTTCGATCGGGAGAGCTTGTTGCATGCGGAATTAAATTTCGCATCCAACGAGTACCCACTCGACATACTTTTGATGGACCCCGCTACCCCAAAAAAAAGAAATACCTAAAAAAACGTGATGATGACATCATCATCACGTTTTTTTAGGTATTTCTTTTTTTGGGGGTAGCGGGGTCCGTCAAAAGTATGTCGAGTGGGTACTCATCATCACCATCATCACGTTTTTTTAGGTATTTCTTTTTTTGGGGGTAGCGGGGTCCGTCAAAAGTATGTCGAGTGGGTACTCATCATCACGTTTTTTTAGGTATTTCTTTTTTTTGGGGTAGCAGGGTCCGTCAAAAGTATGCCGAGTGGGTACTCGTTGGATGCGAAATTTAATTCCGCATCCAACAAGCTCTCCCGATCGAAATTTGAGTAAAAACACGGGGAGATATGGCGAAAATACAAACAAAAAAAGTAGTTTTTTTATGATACCTATCCCCAAATTTATATTAGAAAAGTGTTTAAGACCTATACGGTATTTCAAATTTAAAGCAATTTCATTGGCTAACACATGATGACATGGAATTTGAGTTAAAGTTAAAAGGCCTATTTTGAGTTGAAATTTCCTCTAATGTTCATCTGGGATATTTCCTACAGTCTTGTCAAATGTCAGGTTGAATTCATGGACTATTTCATTCTCCCTCTTCTTTATGTCAAACAGTTGATGCAAGAGGAAATTCCCATCCAACTTGTGAGACCGATCACTGTTAAGCTTTGTGACGAAGTGGTCATAACCATTGATGGATGAAGCAGGTAATCTATCCAACCACTTCCGCACATCTCCTTCCGGAGAATACAGAAGGCCTCTCATGAATACATCTTCATCAACAGCTCCATATGCTTCCATATGATCCCAGACTTTATCAATGTGGTCTTCGATGGAGGTAGCTGACACTCCATCAAACTTAGTAACCTTTTTGAAATATTTATCAGGCATGTCATGCGGGGCCCCATGGATCAAGGAGAAATCTAAAAGAGATGCCTTGGCCTTCCTTCCAAACATCCTAGGGTTTTGAGGAGGAGGAGCATTCTGATTTCCACTAGTGTTTGTTTCGGCCATCGAGCTAGATGAGGTTGAAAGGGATCCCAAAAGATGACTAGAGGTAACAGTGGGGTTGGATACTTGCCTGTTTTTCCTTGTGTAAGTTATGGAGATTCCTTGAGGGTTTATGGGACGCTCTAGGAACTTAAGATTAATACGTTGGGTACGCTCCTCGGTGGAGTCGGAGGGAGGAGTCTGAGGGTGAACCACAAAAGTAATCCACCAATAAAGGATATGTCGTAGGAAAAAAAAAATGACGAACCAGGGTAGGCCTCTACCTCCTCGGCAACGACGCCAAAATGTTGGCAAAGAGAACCGGAGGAGAGCTTAAGGATAAATGTCAAACCAGGGTAGGCCTCTACCTTCCCCGACAACGGCACTAAAATGTTATCACCAACCTTGTAGTTGCCTATGTATGATGGATCCAGGATGGATGGTAGAGGAGCAAGCAACTAAGGAGGTGGAACCAAGATTGCCTAGACTCCCAAATGGATGGTTGTCACATCAATCAAGGCAGTCTTCGCTTTATGTTGTCTGAGTCCAAGACAACAGTGGGGGAGACCCAGATCTACTCCCGATAGGAGATATTAGACCTAGACACCAGATCAGATCAAAACAAACTTTGAGATACGTAAGGTGTAAGGTGTTCAGGAACTCTAGATCTACAGTAGGATTCGGTAGATGGATCAAGACTTCAGCAGGATATTGGTTGATCCAAAGCAGTAATCGGATGACCTTTGGAGGAAATGGTTAGATCTAGGGTTTTGGTACTAGCAACTAAAGAAGATGATCTCTGCCTTGGGAAACGTAACCGAGGCAGGATGGGCAAGAAAATAGTCGGGACTATCTAGTACCTGGCTGACAGACTCAATGAAGAAGGTGAACAGGTGTGATTGTCTGAGTCATCAAGGAACAGCCAATTTCAAGGGGAAAAAGTCAAATCAGGGCTAGCGCTAGGGATGGAAGATCAGTGCCTTTCGTGCATTGGGCAATGGAGTCAGTATACATCCAACGTTGAGGTGAACCCACCTAGGGTAGACCCTGATCTGTGTACCCAGATAAGTGTTTTGATCCGAATGGCTCAGTTAAGGCAGGAATTCAGTCAAGTAAGGCTAGCGCTAGAGTTGGATGAGACAGATCTGTAGATCTAAGGCCACCAGCAGACAACCAGCTCAGCGTTGAAGGTGAAATGGGACCAGGAGGGGCTGATCTACAGACTTGGTTCAGAGAAATTTGGAAGAAGTCAGATCCTGAAAAGTCAAAGATGATGATTGAGGCTGAGAGGGTGAAAAGTTGATTTCTTCAGATCTAGGGCAAGCAGGCTGGATCTAGCTCAGCGTTAGGGGTGTTCTGGAGTGCTCAGAACCTGATCTATCAGCCTGGCCTGTTAGATTTCGGAAACAGTAAACTACGGAAAGGTCCAGTTTTTCAGTGATGGCACTAGGGTTGTTTTCAATCTAAAATTCAGATCTAGATCACACTGTCATGAATCTGGACAGCGTTGGGGGTGATTTGGACTGTGTTTAACCCGATCTATCAGTCTATGAAGTCAGAAATCAGAAAAATTCAAAACGCTAGCAAGTCAAATTTTCAGTGGGGGCACTATGCAGTTTTCAGACTAAAATTCAGATCTATGTCAAACCAGCAGGAATTTGACCAGCGTTGTAGTAGATTCAGTGAGGGGGAGGCCCGATCTATGAAACCCAGCAGTGGTTTGGCCAAAGATCGGACAATTCCTGGATTTAGTATTTTTTAAGGGTTTTTTATTATTTTAAGGATTTTCAAAAAAATGGAAGGAAAACAGGTACAATGGATTTAGATTTGTTAAAGAGAAGAGAATTACCTGTTGGATCGTACCTGGAAATGCTTGTAGAAGTCTTAACAGCGATGATCCTTGCTATCCCAATCAATTCTGGAAGGTCCACGTGATTTCTATGACAGATGTAAGCCCCAAGCCACCAATGTGCCCCCTACCCTGCATGAGCAAACGTCAACAATATGAGATTTGCTAAGACAAGATAAAGAAACCAAATGCTATAGGAAAGTAAAAAGAAGTAATCATAGATCGCAATGACACTAATGAAAACCCCCTGATCCAAGACGAAGATAACCGAACGAGTTGAGGTCCCCCTGCAAAAACGCTCCAGCTAAAACGCCCTCCTGTAGACAAGACAATGACAGCAGAAAAAATATAGATCTCACATGAATTTCCACAATGCTAGGAAGCAGAAGACTATCCAATCACCATTTGAGAATATCAGATGCAAAGCAGATTCAGAAAATATCCACGGAAAAATCTTTCTATTATTCAGATCCAAGAGCCAAAGACCCTTTACAAATGAGAAGCTATCTCCTTTAAATAGAAATGAGAGAACCACAATCATAACCGAATCCTAACCACTTTCAAAACAAGTGGCTAAGATTAAAAAATAAAATGTTCTAATGAATGGTTAAGATGAGCTCAACATACAATACATGGATCAATATAACCATAAAGTACCAAAGTGGACTAAATCACCCAGCAAGAGGGTACCCCACTCAACAAGAAATAAATGAAGCACATGGTGGGTCCATGGAGTGTTAACTAACTCCCTATGGGTGCCCCATGGCACAATAAAATAATATAAAATTTTAATTCTTTGACTTTGTGTCTCCTTGAGGAAATCGTGAGCCTCCCAAAAGCTCCAGAAAATAATATAAAATGCCCAAAAAATAGGTGTGGGCCCAGTCAGGTGCTGCAACTGCTGGAGAAGGTGTGGAGAACATCACTCTCATCATCATGACTCATCCCATGTCATTTCTTTGCCTCAGTAGCCCAAATCGATTTCTTCAATAGCCATTTAATCATTTTTTAATCTGCCTCGGGAAACGTGAACCTACCAAAACAGCCTCCTAGGTTGCCTGCGTTGTCAAACTGAGCCCACCAGGCTTTCTGGAATGGGGGTACTATGGTACAAACAAGTGGTTGCACCCCCTATGCCCATGCAACGCCCTAGGAGATCCAACTAAAACATCTCCTTGCTCAGACACATCAACCTGTGAAGCAAAACTGCGTCAGAAAGGCAAAATGAGCCTGATCATCTCTGCAAGTGCCCGAAACTGAAAATAAACTGTCTCATTAGACTTAGAGAGTCCCAATCCATCTAGGGTGTATACTCATACCCCTCTCAGGTCTCTATCTGATCATCAACCATATCCAATAGACAATATAACCATCTGTAAATGATCAGATACCAATAATATAACTCAGACTATCATCCATCTACTGCAAGTGTTATAAGGCTAAGACATGCTCTACAACTCATTTAAGCAACAATCACAACAAGTAGCAATCATTTCACTGGCGGTACATCAACCAAATACATATATAAGGCTTTATTTATTGTTACTCAAACTAGACTTTCAGGACTATACTCACTTCATAGTTGTAGTCGATTTGCTCGTGAAGGGTGAAGGATGAAATTTACCAGGGTAGGGCAAAGGATAACTTCCTACTTAACATCATGACACTTTAGATATGGAAAGGAAACACTCACTAAAACCAATGTCGGACAAACAACAACACAACGAATGGCAGTGCCTCACAAATGGTTGAGTTGTTTAGAGAGTGCTTATTCAACTTAGGCATCATGACTACATCAAGCTTGATCCAGTTTCATTAGGATCATCAATTTTATTTCCATGGCCTTTTTGGCCTATATGACCCTTTGGGACTTCACCAGTGCTTAAAAGCACAGCTAATCGCAGCTTTCATCCAGGACATATTCAAATTTATAAGGTCAGCATATATTTAACCATTGCTTTTTGGACCTTTTCTTATACCCTTCAAGGGGTATTTTAGCATTTCATTGCTCTTGCCCTCTTTACACATGTTAAGAAACACAGTTTAGCATTTTCATTTTCCATGGGCGCATACAAACATTTCCAATACAAGTAGTACATGAGCTTTCAGTTTTAGCCAACAACATCTCAAGTGACCAGGGGGGGTTCTGCACAGTGCCAAACATCGGGACAACCGACCATAATGATTTGGGCATACCATCCAACTCACCAAAGGCAAGTTTTGTCACCAACTCAAAGCCCAGACACAATATAAACAAGGAGGCTTGTCCAACAAAGGTTCTAGCGGGGGAAAAGGTCCTCCATGCCATAGGAGGCTTGTCCTCAGGCTATCCCTTTAGCTTGTACAAGCCCTCGTCTTCTTCTCCAATCACTGTTGCATCCTCTATTGTCTTCCCTCTGGACCACATCAGAACTTGGCCATTGACAAATGCAACTCTCATACCCTTTGCATCTAGTTCAGAGATGGAGAGAAGATTCTTCTTCAATCCTGGAACATATAGCACATCCTTCACCTTTAAGGATTTCCCGAAGTCAAGCTTGTATGAAGCTTCTCCATTCCCTTTTATGGGGTATTGGTAATCATCTCCAAGTTTCACCTTGTGAGGTAACTCATGTTTAGACATATTAACGAATGATTCCTTCTATCCCGTCATGTGTTTAGAAGCTCCACTATCCACAAGCCAATCATTGCTTATGTGTGGGATAGTGCCAGTAAGTGTTGAGATTAGCACATACTCTTCATCTAAATCATCCTTCTCTCTTCTGAATCTTTTGTTTGTTGGTTCATCGTCTTCGGCGACATGAGGATGGTGCCTCCTTTTCCTTATGGGACAATCTCTTGCAAAGTGTCCCTTTTCATCACAAGTATAGCATCGAACATTGAAAGGATCTCTCTTGGTCTTCTTTTGTTTCTTGTCGTAATGAAAGTTCTCCTTCTTCTCCTTCTTCTTGAAGTTCTTCCTGGTACTATGAGAGCTTGATCTTCAGTTGTTCCCATCTTCTTTTCTCTTGTCACGAGTCAAGCTTCTTATTGTGCACATTCTTCTCAGAGAATGCTGAAAGAGATCATCCTCCTCCTTGCACAAATTCCTTGAATGAATGAGTCCCATGATCTAGGGAGACCATTCAAGGTAGTCATTACAATTTCTCCTTCTTGGGCATTCTCTTCAACTGATTCAAGTTGTTCTTTAATTTGAGCAACCCTTGTGAAGTAAGATTGTATAGTCTCGGAGTTCTGTATCTTCACATTCTTCAACTGGTTCCCCAAAGTCATTTTCCGGTTGATGTTCTTTCCTTCGAACATCTTTGTCAAAGCATCATATACTTCCTTCGGTGTCTTGAATGAAGACACATGGGGGATGAGGTGATCCTTAATAGAATCTACAATGACTCTCTTGGCCTTAGCCATGCTTCTCTTATGAGCAGCCTTAGCCTCATCTCCCTCTAGTTCTGGAACTTCTTTAGTGATGTACTGATCCAAATCATTTTCTTCAAGGATCAGTGAGATTTTGTACCTCCATGCTCGAAAGTTATCAGCCCCTCCAAGCTTGTCCTCAAGCTGAGTATGGTGATTCATCTTTTCAAAAGAGAACCTCAAATGGAAAGAGCAAATATTTAGATCTTACCGATTTGAGGTGTCTGACCAGGTTCCGGAGCTGGCTGACCTAGGGTTTGTTAGAGAAACCCTAATTTTCCAAACTTGGAGTTTGGGAATTCTATTTGGACAGAAAGATGCACGTCCTTGAGGCGAGTTGCTAAGAAAGGTCACTTTCTGAAGACTGAGGTGGGAAGCCTCCAAAACTTGATGCCCTAGTTTCTTCCGGCACCAGTGACAGGGTCAAAAATGAAACTTCTTCAAATCTTAAACTACTTCCACCAAAAGATGCACCCTACTGAGGCGAGTTATCCTAACCCTCTTTTCTTGATGATCTGTGGAGAGAACACCTTGAACTAGGAATCCCTAGTTTCCGCAGCTGCACAGTGCCTTCTTTCAGAGAGGTTCTGATCCCATGATAGTTTTTCTAGATCTTATTAGCTTAATTAGGATCTTTGTCTGAAATAATAACAAGTACAACAAGATGCATAAGATATAACAGATACACAAGACACACAGATTTTCACCGAGAAACCATCAAGGAGAAAACCTCGCAAACTTCCTCAAAATAGTACAGTCACAAAGACTGTCATAAGATGATCAATCCCAGTAATCAGAAGTATTCGGCAGCTATCTATCTCTCCTCCCTCGTCTCTCTCTCTCTCATGCGAACTTGACTGAGTGTGAGGTGTGTATAAATGAGGGAGGGTGCCTCCCTATTTATAAAATCAAGTGATTGACCTTTTACATGAGTGAGCCGACCTATTTCACTAACAGGGCCGACTTCTCCTAGAGAGACTCCAAATACATATTACATGATGTCAGACTGGGGACTATTGCCCCAACTTACAACGGAGGTTGTACCTCAAGGTCTAGACACAATAAAGACATCTAGCAATGAGGCAAACACATCTCCAATGGGGGTACAACAACATACAATGATAATATACATCAGAATATCTTCCGAAGTTATAAATACATCAACAAGGGGGGCGCAATATTTACTGCCAGAGGGAGGGTGAGTTAACTGGAAATCATGGAGATAATTGGGGGATTGATTGGATGTTCTTTGAAGGTGGAAGCACCACCTCTCCTAAGAGAGATGCGCCCTCCTTGGATCATGTTGTCACATATATAGTGGCTAGCTTACGTTTGTTCATGAGCAGTACTAATCAGTTCTTTGAGCCAGTCCTTTACTATGAGATCAATAGATGATGAGCCACCAGTTGATGATCTCCCATTTTTAGCAGATCCAGAGCATCCAGATTGACCAGATCTATGCCATGACTAAGCCTCATGACCCCAGATTCGATGACTGAGTTAGCCATTCTTCCATGACCCAGAGCAGAGATTATTACAATGCCCATGATATGTAGCAGCAGCAGTTGTTTCAGTGATCCTCAGATTTGTTTCATATCTAGTGCAGGTATATGACCCAGGTGATATTATGGTTTTGTGCATATGGACTTTGATGTTACTCTGTTGTCTATTTAGCAGTGAGACTTCGATAATAATGGCTATATGTTGGCAATACTTTATGTTCGTTTTACTTGGAATCTAAAGTATAAATGCTTTAGTTGTTATGTCCAAGAGATTCCTCTGTATACTCATTGGCCTTGCCCTACTTGTAGTATGGATTTGGTCATTTCTCTTTAGGGACATAGCTTGCTAGTCTTGGCACCATCTTCACTGTCTCCGTCCATCCGTTGCCTTCCCTTGTTGTTGATTAACCTTGACTTGTAACTTGACTAGTGACATCTAGGATTTCCCCCACCTTCACCTCTATGTTGGAATAAGGTCTCCATGTTTAAAATTGTGTCCCAATGTTGGTTTATGTGATGTTTATCACAAGGATGGTCTACCTCTAGGTCTTGAACACAAGTAGTCTTACCAAAGAGTATCTTTAGACACTAAGGCATCAGAGCTTAAACTTTAGCACTTGGGTCATCATTTGATCAGTCTTGACCTCGTCAACTCAATGTTGACCAAGCCAGGAGCAGGGTCAAGGATCAGTTTTAGACCGATGATTGCGGATGATGATTATTTATGGTCTATATGTGTCCATTAAACATATTCATGCTTTAGATGGTGGATTACTATGATGGCTTGTATTATTTTTATGATTATCAGCATGTATAGGCTTTATTATTTTTATTGTTCTGACATGGATGGGGCCTCTGACGTACCTCTGTGATGGACATATTGTGTGAGTACTCATTCTTAGTTGATTTGGACATTCTGAGTCCATTGTTGCTATTGGTTTTCAGTTTTAGCAGTTACAGGAGAGATATGGGTCTTTCAGGCATTTTTTAGCAGATTCGCCCTGGAAAATTAAAAATAAAACACAGTGCAGATAACAGTGAGATATCCTAGGGTGCCAGACAAAATCTTGGGGTGTAACCGGTCGATTGTACCATATTACCATGGTGTCAAACCCATCCGTGCAGTCATTTGGCTTCATTTTTTTGGTCCCGGTGAGATATTAGCAGTTTTATGTTCCCGAGGCAGCATTTTGATGATGAAAAATGGCTAATGAGGAAATCGATTTGGGAAATTGAGGTAAAGAAATAGCATGGAAATGGTCCGAGGCATAGTGTTTGGGTCACCTTCATCATCCGACATCATCTTCACTTCACCTAGGGTCCTGTTGATGCTTGGAAAAATCCCAGGTACCGACAGTAGGGGTTCTCCCCAATAACCGTTCCCAAATATATCGTTTATTGTTTGATATGGGGAACCCATTCGGTTTGTGGTCCGGATACCGTAGAGTTAAGGTGTAGTTTTAAATCTCTTTTACAGGTTACGGCCCGATCCACCGTTTATATATTTTATCTTTTAGGTATGGAATGCAAGTGCCTAATATTAAATGCAAGTAACAAAAAAGAACAACTAATCTATTCTAACCTATCCCTAAGGAGCAAGATTGATATAAAATAAGAATGAATAATGTGTTGTATGGTTTGCATAGAGTATTCTATAGATAGCTGATAAATCTAGGATACAAACATACAGCAGAAAGTTAACAAAGAGATAGCTCCATGATATTAAAACATTCATCATTCATTGTTGCATAAGATTCATCACATAACGCAAAATTAGTCATAACTCAGGAGTAGTTCAGAGGGTTAGGAATGATCTCACAGATTGTATATACTGCTAAACAAGAAATAGTTCTCCATTCAGCTTTACACAACATGCTTTGAGACTTGTGCAACAGTCTCTCCAGCAAAATTCCATCTTCTTCATTATAAAAGGAAATAGTTCTTCTTACAATAAGCTTCAGCAACTATGCCAGTGAAAAGTCCTTTCTACATCTACTTTACCTATACTTATACAAATTACAAAAATGACTCTTGAGTTGCCCCAACCTTTTGGGCTTCCTCGACTCTCGCTTTACAAAATTTTGTCTTTTAGTGCATTACTAGAAAAAGAATAAATACAAAATTGCATAATCTTTAGCTTGTGAACAAGACAAATTTAAATGGGCCCAGTTGGTGTCTTAATAAAAACGCCCCATGCTTGTGCTTCTTCACTAATGACCCAATATTCTGCAGGTTCCAATACACGCACTGCCAGTTCATGCTTTGACAGCTAAGACTCGATTTCCTTCACTTTGTATACATTCTGACTCAAAGATTCCTCTAATAGGAGCTTGTGGCCTGAAGCTTGTATAATCTAGACCATGATCTCTTCCTCACTAACAGCCTCGAGCTTGGATATGCTTTCTTCCCCTTTTAGTAGCCTCTCTTGCAAGTTCTTCAAATGTTCCTCCCTGACTGGGAAATCTTGGTCGAGGGCACCTGTTAGAACCATACACTGATTGTGAACAAAATGTATGCCTTTGTAGAATTCAGCACACTTTTCAATAGTTTTTTCAATGGCTGTGTCTAATCTGACTGCTGTTCTACACCCGAAATTCAATATGGCCACCTCCATCTTAAGACTTCCTGTAGACTTCTGAGGCATATTTGCTGGAAAAGTTGGATGCGTTCCTATCCATGTTAACTGGTTTTTTACAAGTTCAACCACCTCTGATAATCTTTTCCAGAATTATGATGCTCTGAGTGCTAGTTCTTTCAATCTAACCTCAATTTGTTTAACTCTATACATCTCCCCTGCAAGACTCAACAAAACCTGATTTATCTCCTTTTGCAGCATCGAGGCTTGATTCTGGAAAGGGGTGATATCCATTTGTTTCTCCTTTTCCACATGAAGTTGTTCTCTCAGTAAAAGGTTCTGAGCTTCCAGTTCCTCTACTCTCTTGCTCACGGCATCTTCTTTCTGTTCTGCTTCTACAACTTGCTTCTCGAGATCTTTCTTTTCTCCTTCAATGATATTTACCGATAATATCAGAGCATCCTTGTCAGATTGTAAAATTTGGCATGCCTCTCTTGACTTCTCAATCTCACTGAGAATATCTTCATTCTTCCTCTTTAGGCTTTGCCCCTCACCTTTTTCCTTTTTCAGAGTTTCCTTCATTTGAACAACCTTCTTCTTATATTGTTCCAAATCAGTCATTCTCTTATCCACATTATCTTCATTTGCAAGGGCCAAAGCTACACCTGCCTTTGCAAGAACTCTTGGGTCCTTGTCAGTCCCATGGGCTATTGTTTTCTCAGTTACCATGATTCCTTGCTTTTCACCGATGTCCACCTTCTTCTCAGTTCTCATGACAATTCTTTTCTTATTTTTGTCATAAAAAATGGTATTTAAATCAGCTACCTCCTGCTCTTTAGATGGGACGAAAGGGATTAGTTAAATCCCTAATGTCGAAGCTGGATCTTCTATGGTTGTGCTACTAGATGGAACAAATGATTCTATCAGATCATCATGAGATTGAGTCTGCTCCAGATTTGCACGATCTTGTTCCTCCTGCTCTTTTTTTTGTAGCTCCTCGGCTGCTTTCTCTACCTGGTCTCTTTTTCTGTCAGCTGCTTCCAGTCTTAACCTTTCAACCTCTTCCTGCCTTTTCTGTGCCTCTTCTTCTTGATTCTTTTTCTCAAACTCTTCTTTGGCTCTCCTTTTCTGAGCTTCTTCTTCTACTAACCATTGTTCTACTTCTTGCAATAGTTTGAGTGCCTCCACTTCTCTTTTCTTCACAGCTTCCTCTTCTTGTTTCTTTTGCTACTCAGCAGCTTTTCCCTTGCCGCCTACGGTTGTTATCTTTTGCTTGAATCTTTTCCTTGGGGATGTCATATTTCGGGCATTGCGGAATATTTCCTCATTTTTATCCCAGTAGTTTGTGTACTCAAAATGTACTCCTATGGCTGCACAATAGTTAGCAACCTTATCTTCGGATTCATTTCGATGAAAGCTCATTTCCCCAAAGTGGAAGTACTCTAACTCCTTTATAAAATCCGGTGCACTCTTTACCTTGGAGAACTTATAACTACCTACATAGAATGGGAGTGGGGGGTATACAACCTTCTTCTGATCAAAAAGGAAGTTCCCAATCCCGTCAATGTAAAGCTGCCTCACTACTTCCTTGTGAACAACATAGTCCGTGGTGTATCTTGGTAAAAGAGAAGGGGCCCTTGTTCCGCCAAACATCCTTAGGTATAGGCCTTCTTCTGTCAGGTAATAATGACCATTATCCTGTACAATCTTCAAGGCTTCTTCAGACATGCAATCACACACGGCAAGAAAGATTAATATGTCTAGTGGCATTATGAAATCTTCACAAATACTCTTATAATGGTTAAAATATTTATGTGCCCAAAACAACTGATATGCAGAATAAACAGAAGTTTTGGTCTTATCCCACTGGCGCTTCAAGGATGGGAACGGCTGTGTGCACAGAATATAATCAATTAGAAAAGAGCTCATATAGAACTCTGACTTCTTTTGTGAGATCCCTCCAAGCATTTCGCTTATGCATGAGGACAAGCTGTTGGATATTATATTTTCCCAATTAAAAATGGTGCCCTGAGTGGCCATAAAGAAAATCACTGGTACCCAGCTTAATTTGTAGTATTTCCCATTTGCTCGCCCGAAGATCCTGTTTAACAACGCTATCAGCCTATAAGGAGTGCGCAAGTGAGCAGTTTCATATTCCCCGGAAGGCCTTGTACGAAACTGCTTCCCGAGAATCATCATTCTTCGGACATTATCCAAAATATCCAGGTCAAGACCTTTTAACCACTCTTCTGTTAGATAGTTCTGAGGGGTGGGTAGCTTGTAGGCCTGAGCTACATAAGCTAGGCTATAAGCGGCATAACCTTGTCCTTCCGTGTTTGACAAAATCATTTTGGTTACGTCGGCTTTTGGGAGGATCCAGCCTATTACCTCTACACATGGAAAAAGTTTTGGTTGCATGGCAACCTTCATAATCGTTGATCTTTCTATGTTGGCATATATTGGTAAATCTTCTAACCTCGCATCTGGGATGCTCCGATTAGTGATCATCCGGTAGATATCCCCCCATCTGAACTCAGGTTCACTACCAATGACAGCTTTGGTATCTTCATATATAACTTCAACTCGCGTTATGACCTCTACCTCTGGATCCTCCTCCGCGGCTTACACCTTCTTCTTACCTTTCCGAGGCATACTGCTATATAGATAGCGAAGTTGTTTAAATCATAAAACAATGTATTAGGTTGATTCATGTCAAAAGCATATAATTGGGACTGGTTAATTTGCAGATGCATATAATCAAAAACGAAAACCCCAGTTTTAACCAGAAATTTTACCAAATCATGATGATACATCTTAGCTAATCTTTTGCTCCCACCCTAAACCGTGCTATCTTGAAACGAAATTTAAACAACAGGTTCAAGGCTTTTCAGAAACAAAACTAGACAAGGTTCATCGGCAAGTAACTTCGCTTCACGGGCCCTAAGGACTATATCACGACAATGCATATCTCATGGGAAAAACCATGGCTAAGTTAAGAAAGAAAACCACGGCTAATGGGGAAGAACATCTACAAGGATAGCTAGGGCTTTCACCTGGGCACGAAAATCCTCTCCCGCGGCCTGAAAACAAAACGGCATCCCTGACACACAATACTCTGACCCGAACAATGGTCGTGATCCCCCCACCCCTGCATTGGTGAAGCGAACGAGTGGTGCAGACGACGAAACGCTCGTCTACAAACAGCCTTCGTTCTACAAACGACGGTCAAGGAAACTCTCATGGCGAGGGAAAAAACGCCCTGGGGCAGGTAGGAAAAACCCGCGGACCTGGTTAAGAAACAAATAAGGCAATGCTCTCGCACCTGGTTAAGAAACAGATAAGGCAATGCTCCCGCACTTAGGGGGAAAACGATGAAATACTTTGACCTCAGGGATTAAATACCGTCCGCGAAGACACAAAAAACCTAACCCTACCAAGTACCGAAACAAAACCGCCAAGCATCAGGACAAGCAGTGAGTAAGATCCTACCTGGATGCTGAAACGAGCTAGAGGAAACACTATCCCTGCTGGCTAGATTTGCTCAATCGACTGACAGCTCCGCAGACTCAAATGGCCAATAATAACCATAACGTGATTCGTCAAGGGCTTAAATAGGCGTCAAAAACAAGAGTAAGCATATGGTAAATGGGCCTCGGGCGAAAAACCCCGTTGGCGCCAAAGGTCGCATCAGGACTGATCCTGTGAGCAACCACGAGAGCTTCAGACGGAAGAATGGAACGGGCTCGATGTCAATCGAGTGGCTACAAATTAATCTACCGAAACGGGACAAAAGGCTTAAAGACCAATCGGTAAAACAAACAACTAACCCCTGCACCGGCATCGAAAGATTCTTCGGGAAGATTATCGGTTATGCATCAGACTATGCATCCGAAGCGTCGACAAGGGATTCGTCATTAGATTCTATAGAAAACTCAGAAACAAATAACCGAAACGGCAGGTGGGAAAAACGAACTCTTCCGCAGACATCGGAAACTGAAACCGCAAGACAACCCGGTGCGTCGGAAAGACTGCTGATAGCCAACCAGAAAGCATCGGAAAATGTTTTCCGATATCATCGATACCATATACCAATGCACATCCGCTGAATCGGTAAGCTTTTGTAAGTCTTCCGGAAGCGTGAGAAACAAAGATTCGGCGGGCCTTCAAACAACTCCTCCGATATGTCGGATAAACTCCATGAGTTCATCCGATGCATCGGGTGAAAAAAGAAGTTTTGTTTTTTGCAAAAAAAACTAAGTTATGAAGAAACTTTTGCAGGATAAAGGTAGAATTTCAAGGCTTTCTAAAAACTAGAAAGAGTAGGGGGCCCTAAAATATAAAAAAAATTGGGATGGTGTTGCAGCAACAACAGGTCCACACTTCCTTGATTTTCTTAGATTGAGGGCATTTTGATGTATTTTTGAGGGAGACTTCCTAGTGATTTTTAGCACTCTTTGATATTATGTGCCACCACACCTTGTTGTTGTGCCATGGGGACATGCTAGTGAAGGATGTTATAACCTTCCAACCCCACCATGTGCTACCTTGTGGATATTTGTAATTTTTATGTGGTGCGCCCCCCTCATTAGGCAATTTTAGTGGTGTGCCCCCCTCATTAGGCAATTTTAGTGGTGTGCCCCCTCTATTATTGAGTTGATTTGTGTATGATGTATTCGGCTAATCTTAGCCATTGATTAGATTATTTCTATCTTTGAATCGTGACCCTTAATCTTGTGAATCTAGGTTTTATGTACTGTGTTGTCCCCTTGCACACACCTGGGGTGAAAAGCGCAGTAGAAATCTTCAAGTTGCTCGATGTGTCCTTGGGGGCAGGTCTCGAGACAGGTGTTGTCACCTGATCCTGACTCCTCCGTTTAGGCCACTCCTAACGGATCCAAGGAGGGTAGTCCCTACAAAAGAGTTTCTAAGGCTCTTGAATTTTATTAGTTATGGATAAGATGATTGTTAGGAGTTTACAAGTGATTCATTGAAACAAGATACTGCAAATTTATAGTTTCGTTCAACAACATAAAAAAGATATGGCATTCATAACATGATATGACTGAAACCAAAAATAAGGATACAAATTAAACCAATTCCAAAATGGAGTCAAATTAAAAACGTGTTGCGGAAAATGAGAAATGTTTTGCAGTGTACTTGGTCAATTTTAACTTATTCAATGAAAAGTGGGTCCTAGGTTAAAGGAGGTGCTCTGAGATTGAAAACGAGCCCATACATGCCAAAAACAGACTCCAGATCATACATTTATTACATTTTCAAGTTTTCCAATTAAACCATTAAAAAATGGCTTAAAAAAGGGGAAAAAAATTATTTTTCTCGAAATCAGACGAAACTCTAGGAGGACCTAGTACATGTCCATACAACTCAATACCGATGCCTAACATGCTTATATACATTGACACATGAACTTTAATAACCTCCTAAGGCCTAACCACCAAGACGACCATTCCAGCTTTGGAGGAGCGATAAAAAACTCGAAAATTATACATCACTTATTCAGCATTGCATAATTGACAAGCAAAAAAACACCTTGGAATGATCGGATTGATGGCCAAGTCCCAGAAATCCAAGTCCTTTACAAAAAGTTTGACGTGTTAGAGCATTTATTACAACACCCCCAAGGGGTATGAACATGCAATTTATTAAAAAAAATGGACCACAACTAGTCCTAATGTAACAACGGAACTTCTGAGCACTAACAATGAACAATTGACTTGTTCATGACTTCGACGGCTCACTGGAAATCCACTAAGTGCAAAATCAGTGGATAACATCTAGCTCCAACTGCGGGACATGTGCTTGATCTAGTCTCTTAGGCAAGGAGAGCATACAAGAACACCAGAATCTCTGGTTTCTCATAATCTGTAAAAACATCTCAACTTGACAAGAAAACCTCAGTAGCACAGGTTTTATGAAAAAGAGCCAATGATCCAAAAGTTGGTTTATTGAAAGGAATGCATAAAAGAAATGCGTAAAGTAAATGCTCACTTTAAGGAGCTTATTTCCCTACTCTAAGCAAGATAAAATAAATATCTTACGTAAAATCAAGCATCCAATGTAACCACCTAAGTATTTTATCAATTTTAATGGTTTTTTCCTTGTCTTTGGTTACCAACCAAAGCAAGGAAACATTATTCAAGAAATGCAAACCTTCCTGAAACTTCAAGATGGGAGGGTTGGGCAGGAGATTATAATCATGGAGAAGTTCATCGAACTGCTTCCCAAACTGACAAGTCCTCTTGCAGGCTTCTTCTATCCGAGATTGGATAGGACTAATGTACAAATTTGTATGATGAGGCAGGTCATCATATTCATCAAAAGGTTTTACCTGCCGATAACTTTGTGTGTAAGCTCCATACTGTTCCAAATCATAAGGAACATCTGTATGTGAAGATGATGGTTAAAACAAATATTCAATTAGTTGCACCCAATCTGACTCTTCACGGCATTGCTTCTCTTTGTCTTCATTACTGATACTGATATACGACTCAGATTGATCATATGGATAAACTGCATGCTCCTCTTCCATATAAAATTTCCCAAGGCCACAAGGTCCATGCTCTCTTCTTTAAAAACCTCATAGATAGGAGCTTCAATAAAACCATCAAGAGACTCACAACTCCCTCCATTAGGTATGTCATAGACAGGATTATCAACAAAACCATTAAAAGTTTCTAGTTCATTATTTTCCTCCTCAAACATGTCATAGATTGGATTTTCCATGAATGTCTAGGAATCCTCACCAACATCTTTGTCGGACATAAGAAAGTCTCCATCACTAGTATCATGCTCCAAGCTATACTTGTCCTCCTCTTCATACTCATCTTCTTTAGAAAAAAGGTCACAAGGCAATAAACCTTCTAGACTATCATCATTATATGGAGAATAGGTAGGAGTGCCATCATCCACATTACAGTTTCCATCATAAGTTTCATTATAAGCTTCTGTAATGGCTTCATCCTGAGGTAGATAAGGAGTACAAATGTGATCATCATCACTGAAATAATCATGAAAGCATTCCCAATCATCAATATTCTTCGTGGATGTTACAAGAGGAGGGTCTTCAAGAATATTTTCAATTGATGGCTCTTCATGCACAAACTCAACGGAAACATCATGGATTTCTTCTTCATTGTGATCTATTGGAGGTAGTACCCAATACCTATCATTTCCTATCCTAATGAGACGAGGTAATTTAGGCTCTTCCTCATGATACTCTATCCAGGGCAAGGACGCAAAAAGGAACCATTCCAGGAACTTGTCTAAATCTTCCATGTCAATCTCTCTTGTATGCCACTGCCTCAAGAATATTCTGAGGAAGCTTGAAAGAGAAGTAATACCTTTATTTGGCAAACCATTGAGATACCATTCACAAGCATTTCCTCACAGAGTACTAACAAACATCTCCATCATATTATCTTCATACAAAGCATTGAAGTCGGACACAATTTTAAGAAAAGATATGACATGTTGTACCTCTGCATGCTTATTTCCCCAAAAGATAGGTAGATGATCAGATATATCTTCACCATTATGATAATTAGGAAAACCTGGAATGTTTGAGAAGTTAACGGAAGGATATTCACTAGAAATCAAAGCTCTTTCCTCATCCATATTGTTTTACTCAATAGCAAGCATTTGATATAACCATGGGTTGTCAAAATGAAGAGCTTTAAAATTTTACTGTTTGCAAGGGCTCATCTACACACAATCTGTCTCAACAATTTATGTGAGAAATAAAGGTTTTATCCGTTCAATGGAGTCGCCATGTGAAAAGAAAAATATGCATCATAAATCTTCCACAAAAAATTCTCTTTTTTGTTTTTCTTTGTATAAAGAAAAAAAGGTTAGTGGAGTCGCCAGAGAAAGAATAAAAAATATATTCTAAGCATTCATCAAACAAAGCAAAAACAAAAAAGAAAGAAAACAAAAGTCGTAACCCGGGAATAGAAAGATTTATCCCCAGCAACGACGCCAAAAATGTTGTCGCCTTACACACACCTAAGGGGAAAAGCACAGTAGAAATCTTCAAGCTGCTCGATGTGTCCTTGGGAGCAAGTCTCGAGTCATGTGTTGTCACCTGATCCTGACTCCTTCGTTTAGGCCACTCCTAACGAAGCCAAGAAGGGTAGTCCCTACGAAAGAGTTTTTAAGGCTCTTGAAGTTTATTAGTTATGGATGAGAATCGAGATGGTTGTTAGGAGTTTATAAGTGATTCACTGAAACAAGATACTGATAGTTTAGTTCGACAGCATAAAAAAGATATGGCATTCATAACATGATATGACTGAAAACAAAAATAAGGATACAAATTAAACCAATGCCAAAATGGAGTCGAATTAAATAAGTGTTGTTGAAAATGAGAAATGTTTTGCACTGTACTAGGTCAGTTTTAACTTATTCAATGATGAGTCAGTTAAGGGGGAAAAGGGGATTCCCAATATACCGTGAGGTACTAGGAATATGTCCGAATTCTGAGAAGAGTGGCTCTAGCCGGGAAAATGTGGGCTAGATGGAGTCGTGGGGAGGTGTTCAACACTACACCAACAAGGATGTAGCCTAACGGGGCCCCATGATCTATTAGAAAGTGGCAACAAGGAAGGTCTTCTAGCATTGCATGTGTCCTTGCATGCTAGAAAGGCATTAAACAAGAAGCCAAATGTATTAAAGTGATTTTCTTAAGTTTTGACTTAGGAAAATACTTTAATTATTCTAATTTGATTTTGACTTAATGGAATCACTTTAATAAAGTGAAAAGTGAAATATTTAAGTGATGGCTAATCTAATCTTGGAGATTGTTCTCACCGGAGGGTCACATCCATTAATCCATAGTGAGGGTTAGGGTTTTCGCTTAACCATTGAGTTAAAAGGAGATTTGGTGGAGAGGACATGTACACAAGAGAGATACAGATAGAGAGAATTCAGACGAAGGAATTTGCTAAGAAGACGAAGGAGCACACACCCCACAGAGTCACCGAGCTTCCAGGCTAAGCTAGGCCGTACAGGATCACGCAGAGGGCGGTCGTACAGGATCGCGCAGAGGGCAATCGTACCAGTACGAAAGAGGCAGTCAAACAACCATACGAAATCTATACAGGCTGACGTCAGCGCTATATGGATTCGTACAGCTACGTAGAGGAGGTCGTACTGCTGACGCAGGGGTCATACAGCTACGCTGGGGGGGTGTTGGGTTGCTGGAGTTGTCCAGTGTTTCTGCAGAGGCTCATTTCGCCAGGTTGGGTGAATTTGTCTATTGATTGTAAAAGTTCCATATCTTCATAATATAAAATTCATATCTGACTGCTGCACTGATTTTCCCATCTTGGGTTCTATCCTGGGGTTCCATACCCAAAATACTATGTCGATATTTTATGTGATGTTGTGAATGTTTCTCAGTATTTATATTCCACGGCAATACTATTAAATGAAATTCATGTGTGGTTTCCAGTAACAAATTAAATATATCGTTTAGCCCTGATTTGGATTTCAAAGGAAAATTTACATGGTATCAAAGCTCAGTTGAGCTAAATTTGAGAGACTAACAGCATCATTGATAGATCAGGGGCAGATCTATTGAAGGCACAAACCTAGAGTTCAGATCTAGGGTTTGACAGGTACAATTTAGCATGGTCGTGTAGTTGAGAATCGAGGATAAGACTCCAGGGGGCTCAAAACTTTCCTACATGGAAAGAAAGGATCACAAGGATCCTAGATGTCAGTGATGCAGAGGAGCACATTGATTCCACGAAGATTGTGCCCACAGATCCGGAAAAGTTGGTTACTTGGAAGAAGATAGATTCCAGAGCCATGTTGATCATCTTGGATGGAGTGAAGGACCACATAGTCCCTCATCTTTCCGGGAAGAAGACCACATCAAAGATGTGGAAGGCTTTGGAAAGTCTGTACCAAAGCAAGAACAAAAACTGGAAGATGGTGTTGCAAGAGAAGATGCGAAGTACCAGCATGGCCAAGGGAGAAGGAGTGGTGCCTTATCTCACAAGGCTCACACAGATCAGAGACCAGCTTGGAGCTGTTGGCTCTAAGACTGAGGATGAGGAGCTAGTTCGGATAGCCCTTGTTGAATTATTGTAACTTCGAAGAATATTCTAAATGTATTTTATTGATGGAACCTTTCGGAGATGTTATTATTCCTCCGTCAAGATGATATTATTGTATTAGGTCAGAAGAGAGTCATGAGGAAAACCCTCCGTTGTAAGTCAGGTCATTAGCACCCTCCTAAATATAATATTAACTTGTTTTGAGTCCTCCTAGAGAAGTCGGCCAGGTCAAGTTTAGTAGGGCAGACTTAGTTGAGTGAAAAATTAAGAGAGAGGAAGAATATAAATAGAGAGAGGCGCTCCTCATTTGAAATACACAAACACGCACTTGTGTAGCGCATGAGAGAGAGAGTTTTATCTGCAAGGAGAAGAAGGACCAGTCTGAGGTTTTATCTTTTATCTTTTTGATCATCTATATTGAGGAAGCTTTTCTTGCTGGGTTTTTCCCTTTAGGGTTTTCCCAAGGTAAATATGTGTTGATCTTGTGATACTATTTCTTTCAATGATCCTATATATGTTATTCTTGTGAAATTGAATTGAATGTTGATAGTATAGCTTAGCATATAGAATCTTAACATGGTATCATAGCTAAGGTGAAAAATCCCTCTCTCCCTCTTCGACAAGAAATTAGGGTTTCAAAGAAAATTGGATTTTTGAAGATCTGACTACATAGAAAGTTGTGCCCTCCTAAAGCGCATCCACTGAGCCTGAGATCGAAATTTTTTGAGTGGGTACATCTTCGGGAAAGTCAAACCCTAATTTGACACTGGACCAGAAAACTGCACTACAGAATCTCGCAAGTCAGTTTTGAAAGGTGAAGACTTGAGATCTCCAGAAACCAAGCACACTAGTCAACTCGCCTCAATTAAGCGCATCTCCTGGTATGATCAGTTTCTCATTTTCAAGAATTTCAATTTTTTTGTAATCTCCTAACAAGATGGCCCCAAGCACCAAGCTTGAGGACAAACTAGAAGGCATAGAGAATTACCGAGCATGGAAATACAGAATTGGCCTCATTCTCAAGGAGAATGATCTTGACAAATATATCGAGGAAGAAGTTGCAAAACCTAATGAGGCTGAAGCTAAGGAGAAGCACAAAAAGGATCTGATTAGGGCACAAAGGATTATTGTTGACTCTATCAAGGATCACTCATTAAAGGAAATTTGAGGTCTAAAATGGGCCTCCTAAGGAAAATATTAAAATAATAGTTAAAATAATAAAATAATAGTTATTAATTTTAAAGAAAGAATGAAAAAAACTACTTTTTGTGTTCATATTTTCGACATATCTCCCTGTGTTTAAACTCAAATTTTGAGCGGGAGAGCTCGTTGGATGCAGAATTTAATTCCGCATCCAACGAGTACCCACATTGCATCTTTTTGACAGACCCTGCTACCCCAAAAACAAGAAATACCTGAAAAAATGTGATGATGATGTCATCATCACATTTTTTCAAGTATTTCTTGTTTTTGGGGTAGCGGGGTCCGTCAAATCACATTTTTTCAGGTATTTCTTGTTTTTGGGGTAGCAGGGTCCGTCAAATCATCATCACATTTTTTCAGGTATTTCTTGTTTTTGGGGTAGCGGGGTCCGTCAAAAGTATGCAGTGTGGGTACTTGTTGGATGCGGAATTAAATTCCGCATCCAACGAGCTCTCCCGCTTAGAATTTGAGTAAAAACATAGGGAGATATGTCGAAAATACGAACACAAAAAGTAGTTTTCTTTTATGACAAATATGTCAATTCAACCATTATGGTTGACTCATTCTATTGAAATTCTATTGGTTCTTGAATTCCAACTCACAAAATTTATTGTTGCCGCGTTTTCTTATAAGGCCCATTTTAGACCCCAAATTTCCTCTAATGTGATCCCTCAAGTGTCATCCAAGAAGACTCCGAAAGAAATGTATGATGCCCTAGCAAGGATGTATGAAGGAAGAAACATCAACAGAAAGATGAATCTAAGAGCTCAATTGAAGAGCACCAAGCTGAGTCATGGAGAATCCATCCAGGACTATTTCATAAGGGTCTCATAGTTCAAGAAACAACTAGAAGCCATTAAAGACACCCTTGATGAAGATGAGTTGGTTATGACTGCTCTCAATGGTTTCACTAGACCCTGGGATTCATTCATCCAAACTATGTGTGCCAGAAAGGAAAGCATGAAGTTTGATATTGTATGGGAAGATTGTATTCAAGAGGAGGCTAGAGTGACCAATAGAGAAGCTCTACTGAAGGAAGATGATCAAGCCCTAGCCACCCATACCAAGAGAAGAAGAAGTCAACCCAACTTCAAAAAAGGAAACCACAAGGAGTCTCAACCTCCCAGAAGGTTCCAAAGAACAAGAGAAAGTTTCCCAAAGAGGGACTACTCCAACTTTCAATGTTTCAATTGTTATAAAATAGGACACATTGCCAGAAATTGTACTTTGAAGAAAGAAGAATACAAGAAGAGGAACAACAACAAACGACATCATGCACATCTAGCTGAAGATGAGGATGAAGAAGAAGAAGAAGGACCTCGGAGAAAGCAAGCAAGAGAAGAAGATGCAGAAGAGTATGTACTATTCTCTGCACTCTCTGGGTCTGTAACACCTGGAGAAAACATATGGCTTATTGATAGTGGTGCTTCAAAGCACATGACGAGACAAAAGAAAATTTTGTCAAAATTTGAAGAAAAGAACTCTCCTCAGAGAGTATCTCTAGGAGATGACTATCAATATCCAATCAAAGGAATTGGTGAAGCAAGCTACAAGCTTGATTCAGGAAACCCCCTAAAGATGAAGGAAGTTTTATATGTACCAGGTCTAAAGAAGAACTTACTTTCTATCTCAACATTAGATAAGAAATGATATAGATTTGCATTCATAGATGGACAAGTACTCATGTGGCCCAAAGGAAAGTCAATTGAAGATGCAGTTGTCATCGGTGAAGAAGGAGGCCTGTATAAACTCAAGGGACATTTAGAAACAACCCTTGTTCATGAGACCACTAACCCTAGTGAACTGTGGCATAGGAGGCTTGCCCACATAAATTACAAAGCACTACCTCATGTGAACAAAGTAGTGACGGGGTTACCAGACTTGAAGATCAACCATGAAGGCATTTGCAAAGGATGTGCAAAAGGAAAGAATATCAAGAATCCATTTCCAAAGAGAGAAACAAAAACTAAAGGTACGTTGGAATTAATTTATTCAGATGTATGTGGTCCAATGACCTTCACATCCTTGAGTGGTTTTGAATACTATATTACATTTATTGATGACTATTCAAGAAAAACATGGATATACTTCTTAAAAGCAAAGAACGAAGTGTTTGAAAAATTCAAGGAATTCAAAGCCTTGATAGAAAGCCTTTCAAACAAAAGAATCAAAACACTTCGATCAGACAATGGCGAAGAATATACTTCAAAAGAATTTGAAGTCTTTTGTAAAGATGCTGGAATCAAGAGGGAACTAACTACTCCCTACAATCCTCAACAAAATGGTGTTGCAGAAAGAAAGAACAGAACCATCATGGAAGCAGTGAAGACAATGATATATGATCAAGATCTTCCAATGCATCTATGGGCAGAAGCAGCAAGAACTGTTGTCTATGTACAAAATAGAATATCTCGCAGTGCCCTTGGATTCAAGACTCCATAGGAGATGTTCACGGGAAAGAAGCCTAAAGTAAGTCACCTCAAGATATTCGTTTGTCCAGTATATGTTCACATACCGAAAGAGAAAAGAACCAAGTTGGACCCTTCCAGAAAGAAGGGAATATTTGTTGGATACTGTGAATTTACATTCCTAGATTCCATCACATGGAAATCAGTAGAGATGTAACATTCGATGAAGAAGCAGCCCTCAAGAGATCCAGAAAATGTCAACATGAAGAAGTATATGAGGAAGATGCACCTCCCAGAAATGTAGAGGCTACATTCCTCCCTGAAGATTAAACACCTGAAGATCATGATATGACAGAACCACAAGAACCTCCCACGATGGAGATATCACGGAAGAGAAAGCCTGCTTGGGCAAGAGAAATTATACAAGAAGCAGAAAGATATGGAGCTCCAGAAGGCTCCACAAGGATAAGCAAGAAGCCCAAGCCATTTTCCAACTATGTATCTTTAATGTGTGATCTTGTAGATCAAGAACCTACAAACTATGAAGAAGCTGTACATAAGAAAGAATGGGTAGAAGCAATGACGGAGAATACCAATCAATAATGAAGAATGATGTTTGGGATGTAGTTCCCAAACCATAAGGCAAGAGTGTGGTATCTTCCAAGTGGATCTACAAGATAAAACATGCAGTTGATGGAAGTATAGAGAAATACAAGGAAAGATTGGTGGCTAGAGGTTTCTCTCAGAAAGAGGGAATTGATTATGAAGAAATATTTGCACCAGTAGCAACGTATACTTCGATTAGAGCCATCATGGCACTTGCATCCATGATAAAGTGAAACTTACACCAGATGGATGTAAAGACAGCCTTCCTGAATGGTGTGACTGAGGAAGAAGTATACATAGAACAGCCACAAGGATTTGAAGTTGAAGATAGACGGACTCATGTATGCAAGTTGAAGAAGGCCCTGTACAACTGAAGCAAGCTCCTAGAGCTTGGTATGGAAGGATAGATAGTTTCCTGACGAGCTTGGACTTTACCAAAAGTAAAGCCGACCCTAACCTTTACTTCAAGGTTATAGAAGATGAACCTTTCATACTATTACTATATGTGGATGACCTATTTCTAACAGGGAATGACAAACAAATTGTAGAATGCAAGAAGAAGCTCGCTGAGGAATTTGAGATGAAAGACCTTGGGTTAATGCATTATTTTCTAGGTCTGGAGGTATGGTAGAACTCAGAAGGAATCTTTCTCAATCAGGGGAAGTATGCAGTAGAAATTTTGAAAAGATTTGATATGTTGGAATGTAAAGCCATGACCACACCCATGGATACGAACCTAAAGTTGTTGGCTGATGAATCATCAAAATTAGTGGATGTGACTCAATACAGACATATTATTGGGTCGTTGATGTATCTAACAAATACCAGACCAGACATTTGTTTTGCTGTGAACACCTTGAGTCAGTATCTAGTTCAACCTAGACAAGTTCACCTGGTAGCTACAAAACATGTTATGAGATATCTGAAAGGTGTATAGACTTTGGTTTATACTAGGATGGAAACCATGACTACAGATTGTATGGCTATACAGATGTAGATTGGATTGGAAGTGTCTCAGACAGGAAAAGCACATCAGGTGGATGTTATTGTCTGGGGTCTGCTATGATTTCATGGTTTAGCAAGAAACAGTCCAGTGTTTCTCTTAGCACGGCTGAAGCAGAATACATAGCAACTTGCTCTGCTAGTTGTGAAGCCATATGGCTTCGGAAGCTAATGCCAGGTCTATTTAACCTGGAGTTGGATACCACAGTGATTCTATGTGATAACCAGAGTTGTATAATGATGACAAAGAACCCAGTGTTCCATGATAAATCGAAGCACATAGAAATCCGGTATTTCTACATTCGAGATATGATACAGAAGGGAGCCATAAAGCTCTAGTATGTGAGTACCTATGAACAAGTTGTTGATGTGTTGACAAAGCCTCTGTCTCGAATAAAGTTTGAATACTTTCGAGACAAGCTTGGTGTTGTTCGAAAAGACCTTCCCCGAAAGGGGGAGCAGTGATGTTGTAGTGGGATTGTATCATCCCTGGACACTTGCCCTAAAGTAATCCATAGACTTCTGTCTCCGAGAAAGAAGTGGGATTGTATCATCCTTGGACACTTGTCCTAAAGTGATCCGTAGACTTGTGTCTCCAAGAAAGAAGCAGGATTGCATCATCCTTAGACGTAAGTCCTAAAGTGATAGGGAGTGATTATCCCGTAATAGTATCCGGAGACTTCGGTCTTCGAGAATGTGGTAGGATTGCATCATCCTTGGACCTAAGTCCTCAAGTGACAGGGAGTGATTATCTCGTAATAGTATCCGGAGACTTCAGTCTTCGAGAATGTGGTAGGATTGCATCATCCTTAGACCTAAGTCCTGAAGTGATAGGGAGTGATTATCCCATAATAGTATCCAGAGACTTCGGTCTTCGAGAATGCGGTAGGATTGTATCATCCCTGGACTTAAGTCCTAAAGTGATCCGTAGACTTTCGTCTTCGTATTGTGGATCGCATGTTGTTGCTGATGATGATGATATTGCTGATCGAAAGATCAAAGTATTGCTGATGATGTTGCTCAAAGTATTGATGATGATGATCAAAAGGTCAAAGTATTGTTGATGATGATGTTGCTAATTGAAAAGACTAAAATGTTGATGATGATGTTGTCGACCGAACGATCAAAGTGTTGTTGTTGCTGAAATTGAAGATGAAGACTATACGTCAAAGATGATGAAAAGCTTCCAATGATTTATAGATGTATCACCCTGATGATGTTGAAGATGCTCTCTCTCTCCTTCTCCCACTACTGCTGTTGTTGTAGAATACCCTTCTCGTTAAGGGGGAGTGTTGAATTATTGTAACTTCGAAGAATATTCTAAATGTATTTTATTGATGGAACCTTTCGGAGATGTTATTATTCCTCCGCTAGGATGATATTGTTGTATTAGGTCAGTAGAGAGTCATGAGGAAAACCCTCTGTTGTAAGTCGGGTCATTAGCACCCTCCTAAATATAATATTAAGTTGTTTTGAGTCCTCCTAGAGAAGTCGGCCCAGTCAAGTTTAGTAGGGTCGACTTAGTTGAGTGAAACGTTAAGTGAGAGGAAGAATATAAATAGAGAGAGGTGCTCCTCATTTGAAATACACAGAGACACACTTGTGTAGCGCATGAGAGAGAGAGAGAGTTTTATCTGCAAGGAGGAGAAGGACCAGTCCGAGGTGTTATCTTTTATCTTTTTGATCATCTATATTGAGGAAGTTTTTCTTGCTGGGTTTTTCCCTTTAGGGTTTTCCCAGGGTAAATATGTGTTGATCTTGTGACACTGTTTCTTTCAGTGATCCTGTATAGGCTATTGTTGTGAAATTGAATTGAATGCTAATAATATAGCTTAGCATATAGAATCTTAACAGCCTTCACTAGCTTTTCTAAGCCATGGGACACCTTTGTCAAGGGTGTTGTGGCTAAGGAAAATCTCCCTGATTGGCAGAGATTGTGGGATGACTTTGTGCAGGAAGAGACTCACATGGGTCAAGGATCAGGCTCATCCAGTAGTGGCCCACAGATTGTGGATGAGGAGGCTCTAGCCCTAATAGGGAAGAGCAAGGGTAAGGCAAAGAAGAAGGGTAGTAAGAAGAACCTTGACATGTCCAAGGTCAAGTGTTTTATCTGCAACAAGCAAGGACACTTTGCCTCAAAGTGCCCAGACAGAAAGAAGAACAATACCCAGATGGCAGGTTCTACAAAGGTGGAGGAGTTTAGCGGAATCTTCAATGACGAGTTTTGTTTAATAGCTTGCATGGCAAGCACCACAGGTAGCAGTATTTGGTACATCGACAACGGAGCATCTAGTCATATGACTGGACAGAAAAGGTTCTTCAAGGACTTGCAGGAGGGTGGAACAGGTATCCACGTTGAGTTGGGTGATGATGCACAGTATCAGGCGCAGGGAGTTGGCAATGTTTCATTTCAGAGAGAGTCTCGAAAACCCCTCAATTTTGCTGATGTTTAATATGTTCCGGGGTTGACCAAGAACCTCATATCAGTCTCCACTCTAGAGGACAAGGGATTTCAGGGGAAGTTTTGAGACAATAGAGTGTATATCAAGCCCAAGGGGTTAGATAGGAGTTTGGATCGGGTGATTGGGATCAGGAGCAAGAAGGTGTATAGACTACACTTTGAGCCTGCAAAGGATCTAGTCAGCAGCGGCAACAGTCAACATGAGTTCAGGCAGAGGATGGCACACTTACACCATGGAGCACTAAGGAACTTGAGACAGGCAGTCATTGGAGTTCCTCGAGTACAGACGGAGAAGCATAACCACTGCAAGGGTTGTGCGTTAGGGAAGAACATTAGGAAGTATTTCCCACATAGTGAGCACAAGTCTAAGGAGCCCTTGGACTTAGTGCATTCGGATGTTTGTACACCTACGAGTGTCCAATCTTTCACTGGATATAGCTATTGCGTCACTTTCATTGACAATTATTCCAGGAAGACCTGGATCTATTTCCTAAAGGCCAAGTCAAAGGTCTTTGATAGGTTTCGAGAGTTCAAGACTCTCGTAGAGAACCATACATGAAGGAAGATTCAAGTGTTGAGGACAAACAATGAGGGTGAGTACACCTCCAATGAGTTCTTGGAGTATTGTTCATCAGAGGGGATCAAGAAGGAGCACACAGTGCCTCATACCCTGCAGCAAAATGGAGTGGCAGAGAGAAAGAATAGGACTATGGTAGGAGCAACCAAGGCCATGCTATTTGATTAGGGATTACCAACATTCCTTTGGACCGAGGCATACAGGACTGCAGTATACATTCAGAACAAGTGTCTCCACACAACTTTGGGGAGGAAGACACCCGAGGAGATATTCACAGGCACTCGTCTAGATGTGAGTCACATTCGCATATTTGGGAGTGTCTGTTATTGCCACATTCATGCTGACACTAGGAAGAAGCTGGACTCTTCTGGAGAGAAGGGGTTACTTGTTGGTTACAGCGAGACTTCGAAGGCATACAAAGTATATATTCCTACACGCAAGAGTATCATTGTGAGCAGAGATGTCCAGTTTGATGAGGACAGAGCCTTAGGGAGATCTATGGACTTACCAGCAGAGGAGTAGACAGCATAGGTCTCGGGGGTCAAGTTGGAGGAGCCAAATGTATAGGTACAGGTACATACACAGAGCACAGGCTCTAGTAGTCAAAGGGAGTCAGGTGGACAGGATCCTACAGTCATTGACTTAGAGGACGAGCCGCAGCAGGAGACAAATATACAACAGTCGCAACAAGTAGACACTAGGCCAAGGCCTAAGTGGTTTAGGTCCACAGTTCAGGATTCTAGAAAGGTGAATCCTCCACAGAGCTCCATGAGACGGAGCAAAACACCAAAGAGACTTAGCTATATGGCACTGATGACAGAGTTGATTAACTTTGAACCTTCTAGTTTCGAGGAGGTTGCACAACATGATCTATGGCAGGAGGCTATGGTTGAGAAGTATGACTCCATCATAAAAAACCAGGTATGGGAGGTTGTGTCGAGGCCACAAGGTAAAAAGGTGGTGGGATCCAGATGGATCTACAAGGTGAATCATGCAACAGACGAAAGCGTGGAGAAGTACAAGGTGCGCTTCGTGGAAAAGGGGTTTTCAGAGAAGGAGGGTAATGACTATGAGGAGACCTTCGCCACTGTTGCCAGGTATTCTTCCATTCGGACCATTATGTCATTAGCAACAAAGATGGGTTGGCGAGTCCATCAGATGGACGTCAAGACTATCTTCCTCAATGGATTCATAGAGGAGGAGGTATTCATTGAGCATCCAAAGGGGTTTGATGTGAAGAACAGGGAGACACATGTATGTAGACTGCAGAGAGCTCTTTATGTGCTCAAGCAGGCACCTCGAGCATGGTACTCGAGGCTCTTTATGTGCTCAAGAAGGCACCTCGAGCATGGTACTTGAGGATAGACAGCTATCTACAGGAGACGAGATTTCAGCGGAGTGAGGCAGACCACAACCTGTACTTCTTGACAGGTGAGGTGCCTCTCATACTAGTCTTATATGTAGATGATCTCTTTCTTACAAGAGATGAGAGGTTGATTGGCGACTACAAGTCCACCCTTGCAGTTGAGTTTGAGATGAAAGACCTTGGGTTGATGCATTGCTTCCTAGGCTTGGAGGTTTGGCAGAGAGATGGGTGATTCTTCATTGGACAGGGGAACTACGCAATGGAGATCTTGAAGAGATTCAAGATGGTGGATTGCAAGCCTATGGCCATACCTCTAGTTTCCAACTGGAGGAAGATTAATGCATCAGGGTCAGACGGATTTTATCCTACATTGTATCGCTAGCTTATCAGATCGCTCATGTATCTGGTCAACAAACGGCCAGATATTAGCTTTGCAGTTAACTCTTTGAGCCAGTTCATGGTGGATCCTCGAAGAGTACATTTGACGGTTGGGAAGCACATACTTCGCCACATCAAAGGTACAGTGGAGTATGGGTTGGTTTATGAACACAGGGGGAGTGTACAATTACCAGGATTCACAAATGTTGATTGGGCAGGATGTGTAGAGGACCGGAAGAGCACTTCAAGTTGTTGCTTCAGCATTGGATCAGGGGTTGTCTCTTGGTTCAGCAGGAAGCAGAAGTCAGTTGCATTGAGCTCGGCAAAGGCTGAGTACATGGCATCCAGTTTGGCTACTTGGGACGGAATGTGGCTGAGGAAGTTGCTTTCAAGGTTGTTTGAGTGTGAGCTAGAGGCTACAGTAGTTCACTGTGACAATCAGAGTGGCATCAGGCTATCTGAAAATCCAGTGTTCCACGACCGAAGAAAACACATAGACATTCGGTACCACTTCCAGAGAGATTGTGTACAAAGAGGAACCATTCGGTTGGAGCGCATACAGACAGATGAGCAGGTGGCAGGTATTTTCGCTAAGACACTTTGCAAACAGTTTTGTGAACTTCATAGACAAGTTGGGGTTGCTACCTAATCCCTTCCTCGTTGAGAGGGAATGTTAGAAAGTGGCAACAAGGAAGTTCTTCTAGCATTGCATGTGTCCTTGCATGCTAGATAGACATTAAACAAGAAGCCAAATGTATTAAAGTGATTTTCCTAAGTTTTGACTCAGGAAAATACTTTAATTATTCTAATTTGATTTTGACTTAATGGAATCACTTTAATAAAGTGAAAAGTGAAATATTTAAATGATGGCTAATCTAATCTTGGCCATTGATCTCACTGGAGGATCACATCCATTGATCCATAGTGAGGGTTACGGTTTTCACTTAGCCATTGAGTTAAAAGGAGATTTGGTGGAGAGGTTACGTACATAGGAGAGATACAGACAAAGAAAAGTCAGACGGAGGAGCACTCACCCGACAGAGTCACCGAGCTTCCAGGATGACCTAGATCGTACAGGATCACGCAGAGGACAATCGTACGAGTTCGGCAGAGGCAGTCGTACAATCGTACGAAATCCATAAAGGATGACGTCAACGTCGTACAGATCCATACAACTACGCAGAGGAGGCAGTACTACTGACGCAGGGGTCATACAGCTGTGCTGGGGGTGTGCTGGGTTGCTTGAGTTATCCAATGTTTCTGCAGAGGCTCATTTCACCAGGTTGTGTGAATTTTTATATTGATTGAAAAAGTTCCATATCTTCGTTATATAAAATCCATATATGACTGTTGCACCGGTTTTCCCATATTGGGTTTTATCCAGGGGTTTCCATACCCAAAATATTGTGTCCATATTTTATGTGATGTTGTGAATGTTTCTCAGTATTTATATTCCGCTGCAATACTAGTAAATGAAAATTAAATATATTGTTTAGCCCTAGTTTGGATTTCAAAGGAAAATTTACAACTCTCTAGTTGTTCTCGCTTTCCCTGAAGAATTTTCCCACTGTTCCTCGGGTTCGTTACAGCGGATTTTCGTAATGTTTTAAGGATTGTAAATTTTATTAATGTGAGTTTGATAAATTAAATGTGAGGAATTAATTAGTGCACATTCTTGCGTTTGATTATCCCAAAGCTCGAGGCGAACCTGCGATGGGAAAGAGCATACACCGGAATGGCAAATTGTTTATTCCAAATTGGTGAAAGCAAGTAACAAAAATACTAACCTATACAGCCCTTTAAGGACGTATTGTGTGCTTGTGATTTATTCTAAGTAGTACATCAGTTTGGCATATAAGGAAACTACAGTCAGGGATATCTTTCAGTACAAAGCCTTACTCGAAATGTCAAGACTGGGTTAGATCTATAAAGAAATCAAGCGCATAAATACTAGAAATTAGAACTAGATGCAAAACCTTAAACTAATCTAGAACTTAAAAGAAAGCAGTAAATCAAAGATCAATCACACACTGGGTGATACAGTTTTCCCCCAAATGGGGGAAGGTGGTTGTGGGAGCCGTAATCCCACTTGCTTTTTATTGATGATTACTTACAATGCTTAAAAGAAAAATAAATGCCTTTTGACCCTTGAAGAATGGGTCAAAAAGGCTTACAAACTTGCTAAGGGAAGAAAAGGAATGAAGGAGGGGGATGGTAGATGGATCGTGGGTGCCCTAGATGGTCCAAAACCTGATTTTTCGACAACACCTCCCTCTCTTTTTCCTTCGAGCTGCACAAAAAAACAAATAAAAAATTTTAAGTTTTGGTACTTAGAAAAAATTTGGAAAAAATTACTAGTGTATATACCAAAACAGCAAGCCCAGATCTAGTTAAATGATAAAGCTTTGAATGTGTTTCTAGATCTAGTTATTCTAACATGCTAAAACAAGTAGACTTGAATGAACAAGCTTTAAAAAACTAGATCTACTTAATTAGCACATTTGGAACAAAGTAACCAGAAAGAAAGGAGAAGTGGGGTTTGAAGAGATGGACAGAACACTTCAAGCCTTGCTTGATCTTTCTATGATGACTTTGGAAATCCTGCAACAATAGAATTAGTCTTGTAAAAATGCCGAAAAGAAGAGAAGAGATAGTTGAGTTCCAATCCTCCTTCAAATTTGTGATTTGCAAGACTATGAGAACACCCTTGCACAAAAATTATTAGATCTATTGTGTTTGAAAACAAGAAACAAAAAAGAGCCTCAATACAACTGAGTATAGTTGGCTACTCTCCCATCTCTCAAAAGCAAAGCACAAGTAACCAAGTTAACAACTGTAAATGCTTACTCTATGTGTTTTAGAATAACCCTCTAAGCTAGATCCATCAACAATTTTAGCAAAGGAAATCAAAGCTTTACAATGTCACCTCATAACACAAGCATTCATCCAATGGCACAAGGTAGACCTCCAAAGTCTTCAACTTTATTAATCAAAATAGCATCAACATTACAACAAGCAGAGGTTCCTTGCATCCTTCTAGAATGAGGAAGAAGGCATCGCTTAAATAAAAAAAACAAGCCCTAGGAGGGCACCAACCAACTGGAGAAGAGCCAAGAGTTAATAAGGGTTGAAGGAGTGATTCGTGGGATCTTGATTGGTTGGATCTTATGGAGGAGGCGTCACATCTCCAAGAGAGGCACGCACTCACTAAACTTCCCCATCAACCCATCCATGCATTGACACACAACACAAGTTAGCAACCACGAATGAGGGGCGCATATCTCAATAATGTATGACTCGTCACCTACCAAATTCCACCTCAATCATGCGCTAAATACTTAAGCTGACCTCGCCTTAGACTTAGGAAGGAGATCTCTGCCAAATTCCAAGTCAATCTAATGTTTAAATGCCAACTCAACCAAACGTGAGGGCCCACTTCTATTCACGTGTGAGTTTGATGAGAGGGCGTGTATTTAAAGCTTGTTTAAATTACTAAGCCTCCACACATTAATAAATAAGTATTGCTTTGTCCATAGTATGATGTCATCCACTATATGAAACAATCGCCACCCTTTCCAAGTCATAATTTTGAGTTTATTTTTATTTTTGACTTTGGTACATTTAGTTAAAGTTTAGCATTTTTTTAATGTTTTGTAGCATCTTTAGCGAAATAATGCCATACTGGATGATATAGTCACCCGGAGCATGGGAAAAGTGGGTCCTAGGGTAAAGGAGGTGCTCTGAGCTTGAAAACGAGCCCATACAATGCAAAAACAGACTCTAGATCATACATTTATTACATTTTGAAGTTTTTCAACTAATTTATTAAACCATTAAAAATGGCTAAAAAAACGAAAAAAAAAATTATTTTTCTCGGAATTAGATGAAACTCTAGGGGGACCTAGTACATGTCCATACGACTCAATACCGATTCCTAACACACTTGTATACATCAACACATGAACTTTAATAACCTCCTAAGGCCTAACCACCAAGACGACCATTCCAGCTTTGGAGGAGCAGTGAAAAACTCGAAAATTATACATCGCTTATTCAGCATTGCATAATTGACAAGGGAAAAAACACCTTGGAATGATCGAATTAATGGCCAAGTCCCAGGAAGCCAAGTCCTTTACAAAACGTTTGTCGTGTTAAAGCGTTTATTACAACGCCCCCAAGGGGTATGAACATGCATTTTATTAAAAAAATGGGACCACAACTGGTCCTGATGTAACCACGGAACTTCTGAGCACTAACAATGAATTGACTTGTTCATGACTTCAACGGCTCACTGGATATCCACTAAGTGCAAAATCAATGGGTAACATACTTGAGAGATCTATATATTGAGACTCTCTCTCATTTGTAAAGGGACTTTTGGCCCTCAAGTTTTTGGAATAATAAAATATTTTGCAAAACCCTCGGAAGCTTTATCAAACATCTTATGTGCAGATTGGGAAATCTTTATCTTTCTAGCATTCTTGCGGATCTATACTTTGCTAATATTTTTGCAGGTGGTTGTACCATTGATGGAGAAGGCGATTTGATGGGGGCGTTATTGTGACTGAGCTCCATATCTTTTCCTCAAATTGTATTGGGTTTCAGGGAGTATCTTAATTATATCTTATGATCATTTTGATGCTCATTGTTTCTTTCTTCATTGATTGTCATCTTCTTTTTGCAAATCGACCCTCATAGGTAGATCTCTTTTGTAGGAGGAGGGCGATTTGGTCTCTTGGAGAAGTCGATTTCACTTGGCATTACATGGAAAACGCGCGTAATTGATTGGAAAGGGAAGATCATCACCATACAAGGTTAGTAGCAAGTATTTCCATGTACATTTGCATTTTTTTAAATTTTTCTGGGGCTTGATCTAATTGTCACAACCAAACCCTCATTTTAAACCCTAGTTTTGTAGATCTGATAGATCCGGTAAGTTTTTGATGACGAGCATCAAAACCCACTTGGAGATTGTTAAACAAACCCTAGATCTCGAATTTCGTAGAAATCGGACTCCATTTGCCCCGGGATCTAGCACTAGTCTCTCTAGGTGGGGGCGCCCCTTTTGGGTGGATGGCCAAATCTTCAGATCTATCAATTGGGTATGCTTGAACCCACTTAATTCTCACAGATCTATCCTTCAAGCATCCCGATCTAGTCATTCCTTGCCCCAATCTATCTTTTTGGGTCCACTGTGTCTACTTTTACATAAACCCTAGGTGGGTCCCTTTAGGTTTCTTATGTGTGTGGCTAGATCTCTCTAGATCTATGTTATCAAACTCTTTGTGGTACTTTTCCGATCAAGTTGGTCATTTTTCCTATTTAATAAGCCTCCCCAACTTTCCCCTAACCTCTATACCACATCTCTTCTCTAGATCTAGAATTCCTTACTCGTTATCTCTCCTCTTTTATTCATTGCATAACCATAGGAGTGTCTTGAGTAGGTGCGCTATCCCTCCTAGGATAGTAGGGTCCCCCCTTGATTATTCTCCAGATTGATCTAAAGCGACAAGAGCCCGTCCGTTGTGACAACTACCTTTCATCCTGTTGTCCGCCGATTGCACACCAGTAACAGAAATCTTCCGAAAGCTGTCTCCTCACTTAGGAAACTGAGAGAGGTTTGACCTTGGGGGCAAGCACAGAGCTAGGTACTGTCACCTACTCCTAGCTCCTCCGTTTAGGATAACTCCTAACGAAGCCAAGGGGGATAGTCCCTAACAAAGAGTTGTCTAAGGCTCAATGTGGTTAAAGTGTTTAAATTGGTTACGGATGCGGATGGGTGTTGTTTAGGAGTTATTGTGATTAGAGGTGTTTATTTATTATGAGTATGACACATAAATCAAAAGCAATCCACGTTGCTAGCAAGAGATTAAAAGATAATAATGATTCCAGACTTAGTTAATTATGCATTCACAGATAGAAATTAAAACAAGCCACAGACAACTGATCAAAATAAACAAATTATGCAGATTAAAAAAAGGACCAGTGCCTTATGGAGTCAAAGTACTGAAATGCGCAAAGAATTAAATAACAAGTCTAGAAATCAAACTAGTGAATATTAAGTTGTGCGAGTGCTCTTGGTAGATTTTAAGAATTTTAAGTGCTCTTGATTAGGGTGTCAACGAAGGTTTGTAAAAAAAAAGTCGAGAGAATATTCCAAGTTCAATCCGTTGGAAACATGACGGGCCCGCCCAGTATCCCAGGCTGGTATCGCAGAGTTGACCAGCTAGCTGAGAAGCTTAGACAGCGGGGTTTCCGGTGCCTCTACTAAGAAGTACTTTAGAAAATTCCCTACAACGCCGGTACGTTGGTTACGGGGTTTAAATTTTATTATGTTTTTCTTGCGAGATTATAAATCCAATGTCGTTTCTGGGTACTCCGATTTTGAAGTGGGGTGTGGGAGCTTTAATCCCACTTGCTCTTTTATTAATTCTTTACAATGCCTTTCTTTTGATGTTTTTTTGCCTCTTTTTCTATCCTTGGAAGGCTTCCGGATTGAGCTGAGAAAGGGGAACGAAGAAAGGGGGATAATGAGTCTTTTTAAAGCCTTGAATCTTCAAATTTTTGCCAGCACTTCTGTTGTACCTGTCACAAACAAAAATCAGCAAGCTAACAATACTAAAAAATGATAGGAAAGACAATGCAAACAAAAAAAAATTTGGAACAAATTTTTGTACTTTAGAAAAATTTTGAAAATTTTGCATGGAAAGTACAAACTTCTTCCTAGATCTAGTGAATAATACTAGATCTAACAAAGCTTAAAGAAGACAGATCTAAATATAAGCAATGAAAGAGTGGATCTACTTCTTAAGCAATGCAAAACAAAAAAGGAAAGGGTAAAGAAGAAGGGGTTCTTGTGGATAGAACACAAGAGCGGAAGAGAAGTTTCCAGCTTTCTTTTGTAAGAGAAGAATACGATCTGTGTAGGTCCTGCAATCACAAAGTGTTAAAAACAAAGTGGTTGCTTGAAGCTTGGGCTAAATGTAGTTGAACTCACACCCTTCTTCAACCTGTGAAACCTAATAACACCAAAACTCAAACACAAAGTGAGATCAAATCATATGAAAGTATGATAAGAAAAATAAATCAGGATCAATACTACATATTACTGACTACTCATGTTCATCAAGATTTTACTTTACTTTGCATAAATAATCAACTTGGAACTTCAAATGATTACCCTACCGTGCCAACAGTGGCCCTCTTGAGCTTTAACAAAACAAAATTGATCTCATTCAAAGTATTTAAAAGCAAAGGGTTAGAAGCAATGTCACCTCAACCATGAAATGTATACCACATGCAAGAGCCCATGGACCTCCAAAGTCGAAATTCTTTATTAAAAATTCAAAGCAAATCCTAATACAATTTCTACAGAGTAACTCTGCCACAAAAGTTCCACCCTAATAGAGCTAAAGAAGCCTCTATTTATACAATGAGAGAAGACCCAAAACCCTAAAACCAAAAAACCAGACCTAACCAGCTTGACACACCACAAAGATCACAAGACCGAAGCTAGAGAGTTAAGAGTGAGGGGAGGCCTCCACCTAGGCAAGGCACCCCCACTCCAACCCTAGGCACAAAAACCAATGCACAGATAAACCCACACGTGTGACGACGCCCCTGTGAGGAGAGAGAAGCGTGAGCCTGAAGAGAGGGGCGTGACTCGTGAGCATTTTGGTGAAGGCGCCATCTAGGTATGGAGGAGCCAGATCTAAGTAAGGAGAAGCCACTGCCAATAGATCATAATGTAATCACCAGTTCCTGCCACGATCAAATCATCAAACCAATGAGTGCTCTCCATCTCATCCAATTCGAGAGTTTAGCTGGAGATGACAAGACCATTAACTAAATATATCTTTAATGCTCACTGAATGCTGACTAACGCTGAGTTATGATAACTCCAATCATCATAAATGCCTATTGATATGTCATTCTGCATTTCATTTCACTGAATTTGGATTAATTTGGAGAGTCTTGGATTTTCTCCAAAATAATCATTTTTTAATAAGTTATCAATTTTTCCCCAAAAATGACTTTTTTGAGAAAATATGCGTTATGTGGCCGAATGATGATCTAAAAGTTGGATCTGACTCGCTGGCTGATCAAGAATGATTTTTGGCTTAAGGTTAGAGCCTTCAATCACTGAATTCGGGTCCCAGATGACTAACTTATTACAAATTGAATTTTTCCATTTAAATTATGGAAAATTTTAATTAAAAACTTAAGGAAAAATTAAAAAATTAAAAAATTAAAAAAAAAAAAATTTTGACACGTCCGGTAAAAAAAATTTGGAAACATTTTTGATGGTCCTATTGACTTAGGACATGACCATGCTCTATTCTAATAAGGCCTAGTAGGTTTATATACACTTAGTTGGGCTCTAATAACCCCCCAAGGCCCAGAATTCAAAATCGGGCATTCCAACTTTGGAGGAAGTGGGAAAAAACCTCGTCAATTATACTCGGCTATAGGCAAAGCATAATTGTCAAAAGCAAAAAACTCTCTTGAATACCTTAGTTGAAATTCTACGTCTTAGGAGACCGAACCACTCAAAACACCCTACTAGCACAATTTTATTACAAACCCCGCGGGGCCATGGTCAAAATTATTCAAATAAAAAACTGACTAGCCAAAACTGGTTAGACACAAAGACGGATCAACTAATACACTGGAATCAAACATTGGACATGTTTGTCAACCGGCAGCTCCTCAGGTAACCCAACTACGGTACAAAAAAGTTGGCAACACATCCATAATGGACGAGGCCCTTGCGATGTCACCAGTTAGCTACCTCACCTCCACCGTCCTGGATGGGATTTCTCTAGTAGGTAGCTACACTTTGTGTGATAACAGATCCCTCACCCTTCCATCCAACGAATGACACATATCCCAAGTCGCCCACCAAGAAAGAGAGGGCGCAACCTCAAACTAAGAGTGACTCACCTCCTTTGAAATCGCATCTGAATCCCACGCTTTAATCAAGGAAAAAACTCATCTTGGCTTGGAGATTAGATTGCCACCTTTCTCGACATGTTTTGGCATGTCTCCTTGATTTTAACAATTTGTCTTTCTTTGTCCTTTTTTGTCTTTTTTGCTATTTTTTTACATTTTTTGGATTTTCAAGAGAAAATGACTTAAGTGATAAGTTAATCATTTAAAACTTAGGAAAAGTGCGTTTTGAGGTAAAGAGGGTGCTCTGAGTGTGAAAATGATCACCCCCATGGAAAATTCCGCCCCTAGACCACACTTTTATGACACTTTGATTTTTACATTTAACATATAAAAACTTTAACCCATTTTAACGAGAAAAAATAATTATTCTCAAAAATAAAAAACAACCTAGGGGGGACTTAGTACGTGTTCATGTTGACTCAAAATAGTTCCTAGCATGGTAATATACATTGAGCCATAGAATATAATAACCTCCTAAGGCTCAAACACCCAGTTTAACCATTCCAACTTTGGAGGAGCGGGTGAAAAATTCGAAAATTATACACAACATATTCAGCAGTGCATAACTAACAAGGGAAAAAAACACCCTGGAATAACCAACTCAATGTCTAGGTCCTAGGAAATCCAATTTTGTTACATTATTTTCATCATGGTAGCACACTTTATTACAACATCCCTAGGAGGTATGAACATGTAACTTAATAAAAAACAAGACCACAGTTGGTCCTGATGTAACCATGGACTTCTGAGCACTGATAATGAACAAAGGCATGTTCACAACTTCGGCAGCTCATTGGGAATCCCCTAAGCACAACTTAGTGAATAACAGAGATCAAGATGAGCAATGTGGAAGAGGTTGCGGATAGAGCAGTGGTATGCAGAGCTCGGGTCAAGTGATTTAAGTCAAAAACCCTAAGATCATGGGTAAGGAAAAAATGGGGATCTAAGATCAAATACAATCCTAGTGTTAAATCCATGCAAAGGGGATGGTTTGTGTTCTTCCTTGATTCAACCGAGGATGTCCAATGCGTCTATCTCAAAATTGGAGAATTCAAATGATCCCTATTTATATGAAAAGATGGACTCCTCTTTTCAATCCCAAATGTGAACAGCTGAACGTTTTGCCAATCTGGGTTCATCTTCCTCATCTACCATTAGAATTTTGGTCTCAAGACGCTTTCAAACACATTGGGTATGCTCTTGACTCTTTTTTGGAGGTTGATATGTCATTTGAGCAGACAAACAGACATCATGTCGATGGCCTGCATTCTGGTGAAAATTGACATTTAGGCAAGATTGTTGAAATAAATGAAATTGGAAAGAGGAAATTCATTTGTCCATCCCTTAGATAATGAAGGAATTTTGTTCATATGTTGACGCTTTCATGCAGTTGGGCATATAGCGAGTGACTGTTCCCTCACATTTTGTAGCTCTCATGAGGGGTGTCCCATAAATAATAAGCAGAACAAAGGTGAAGAGGGAGGAGAGATTGAAAATAGCTCCAGGGCAAGAAATCAACATGGAGGACCTTCTCCTTTCCAAGATGAAGGATGGCAGTCTATTCCAACTAAAATTAGGCCAGCATCCTCCCAGGGCTCTCCAGAAGGGATGATGATCGTGAATGAGGTGAGTCAAGCTCTGGGTACAAATGTGAATCTTCCTTCAACAAAACCAGTCTCAGCAGCAAAAAAGCGTATGTCCATTAACGCTCAGATCTCTATTCCATTTCAAGTATTCACCCTTTCTGAAGGCAATGGCATCGTTGGTATCTCAATAAACACTACCCCTTCCCCAATTGAGACTATAATCCATCCCCCAGTCCTAACCATGTGTTCATCCATACAGTCAGGCCCTTTTTCTCCACAATCGTGAGTCTGCGTAGTTGCAGAAACCTCCACAAACTCCGATAGCACAACCATTTTACATAACCATAAATCTAGACAAATTTTAACCTCTCAAGTTGAATCGAGTAAGGCTGCGGGTCTTGGTGCATTACCGAAATGTCTCCCTTTAGGAAGGGGGAGGGGCAAACAATCCCGCCTCTCCAAAGCACAAGACAGGCCATAGCGGATATGGAAGCAAGAAAACAATTCTCCATTAACAAGGCAAGGGCACTGAAATCCCTAGATAGAGTTCATAAATGAAACTGCTCTCCTTCAACTGTAAGGGGTTGGAGAACCCATCTAAAAAATCGTCACTTAGGCGGCTGGTAGAGCTCAATAATCCAGACATTACTCTACTTCAACAAACGTTAGGAGAAAGCGACACTGTAAAACTTTTTTTAGAATCTTTGTTTAGGAACCGGTCCTTTGTGTTTGTTGATGCAATGGGTCGATCAGGGGGCCTAGCTATTGGCTGGCAACCTAGAGTGATAAATGTAATAAATTCCTGGAGCACCCACTCGAGGATTGGTTTGGATTTCTTCTATTCTGAGATAAATCAGGAGTTCCAAGTTATTAATGTCTATGGACCACACTTCGATAGGGAAAGCTTTTGGAATAATTTGTTATCCAAATCCTTTTTTGAATCACGATGCTTTGTTAACAGGAGGAGATTTAGATTTTTCCCTCAATGTTGCTAAAAGATGGGGTCCCCGTGCTATACCAAACCCCTTGTCAGAATTTTTTCTCAATCTGCTAGAATCAAAAGGTCTTCTTGATATCGAACCTGTGAAATCAAAGCCAACATGGAGTAACAGGAGGACAGGTTAGCTAAGAATAACAAAGAGGTTAAACCGGTTTCTAACTGCAAAAATTTGATGAATGATACTACCTTGATCGAGCAATGGATTGATTCTGGGGGGGATTCTAACCATCTCCTAGTCTTCTTAGAAATCAAAGGACAGTAGAGCAATGGATTGATTCTGGGGGGGATTCTAACCATCTCCTAGTCTTCTTAGAAATCAAAGGACAGTAGAGCAAGCCTGGCAGTCCCTTCAAACTCTAACTCTGAATGGACGAAGGAAGACTCCTTCCAAGAACTGATCTACAATTCATGGGAGGGGAATGAGCTAGGAAGCCATATGGGTGGAGTGGCCACCCAAAATGCATTGGTCTACCTAAATCTCTACACATTAAAATTCCATAATTCATGACACAATATTAAATGAGTTAAGAAAAATATTCAGGAATGGAGAAAGAAGAAAAAGGAAGTGGAAGAAAGCCCCAACTAGGGAAGTGCTCCAAAAAAGAAGCTTCGAAGGACCAGGTTGGTGTCCATTATGCAAAAACGATTCTGAAGATGCCCTACATCTTTTTGTAAAATGCCCTTTCACCCAAAGAGTCTGCCAAGAGTGCAATTCAATGACCGGGAAGAATTTTCTTTAGCAAGGAGACTGTTTAGATGTCACTTTTCAAGGATGAACTCAAAACAGATCTTATTCCGACGCAAAAACTCTGTCACTGATCATATGCTATGGAATATGGATATCCAGGAATAAAGCCATTTTCCAAGATATATCCATGTTCCTAGAGCTATTGCTAGCAAAAGCTTAGGAATTGTATTGTTTTTTCCCCAGGAACACTCTCAAGATTATCATTGAAGAGGTCATAAATAAGAACAGTCACTAGGAATATTGTTAGATTTTTATCATTTAATCAATATGATCTAGGATCTTATCTGAGAGAATAACATGCACAGCAATAATCACAAGAGACAAGAGACAGAGTTTTCCTCGAGGAAACCATAAAGGAGAAAACCCCGCAACTTCCTCGGAGATAGAATGAGCACCGATAGAAAAAGTAAAACCCAAAAACACAAAGATGATCTCCGACAGCTATTCTCTCTCACTTGTGCAAGCTCCTCCTATCTCACTCATGCGCTACAGTTGAGTGTGTGTTTCAAATAGAGAGTCTCACTCTCTATTTATACTAGTTTTCCACTTGACAATTACTCACCAGGGCCGACTTCTCTAGGAGAGTCTAATAACCCCAGTACCCCTCAACTATGGGGACTATTGCCCCGACTTACAATGGAGGGTTAACCTCAATGACTTTACATGACTTTATTATATTAATGATTCTCCCGACAGGAACATCGGGGTACAATAAAATACAATATCAGATATACAAGTGAATACATTCCGAAGTTACAAATACATCAACACTCCCTCTTAACTAGGAAGGTATTCTCTTGGTACAGTTCATCAGCACAAGTCTTCATCACTGGATCATCATCAAAGTTGGATCATCATCATCATCACTACTCCCGCTATCTCGAGCAAATGGTGTCATCTCTCAAATCTACTCGTCATAGAAAGTTCTACAAAGCCAACCCTTTTTCATGTTGGATGTAGGCCTAGCCTCCATGTAGGTCTTCATCAACAGAGCCAACCCTTTTTCATGTTGGATGCAGTACCTTGCCTCTGCAAGGATTTCCACTACAGAGCCAACCCTTTTCATGCTGGGTGCAGTACCTTGCCTCTACAAGGATTTCCACTACAAAGCCAGCCCTTTTTCATGCTGGGTGCAGTACCTTGCCTCTGCAAGGATTTCCACTATAGATCCAGCCCTTTTTCATGTTGGGTGCAGTACCTTGCCTCTACAAGGATTTCCACTACAGAGCCAGCCCTTTTTCATGCTGGTTGTAGGTCTCAGCACTTATATCTGACCATGGGAGGAACCAATCCTACCACCATGTTAGAAGGGCACAGCACTTACATCTGACCATGGGAGGAACCAATCCTACCACCATGTCAGAAGGGCACAGCACTTACATTTGACCATGGGAGGAACCAATCCTGCCACCATGTCAGAAGGGCCCCAACACTTACATCTGACCATGGGAGGTGCAACCTGCCACTATGTCAAAAAGGCTCCAGCACTTACATCTGACCATGGGAGGTGCAACCTGCCACCATGTCAGAAAGGCTCACGAACTCATCACTTCCCTTGGAAGGAACCTCGATCTGGAGAACACCAAGCTTCTCTTCTAAAGTACTCAAACTTCACTCTGGTCATTTCTAGCATAGAATCACATCAAGGTTTATTACGTCCAAGGATAACCTGCGAGCTTCGCCAGGACTGATTACATCCGAGGACAACCTACAGGATTGTTTATGTCTGAGCAACCTACGAGCTTCGCCAGGATCTTATGCTCAAACAACTTGTCCAACGGCTATGCTAGAACTCCCTCTTTCAAGAGATCTCGATCTGGATCACAAATTGGATCTTCACTGCTCCTCTCTATACCATATCCCTGATATAGTGATATTTGATCTCGATATGCTTCGACTTGACATGGAACACCGGGTTCTCTGACAACTTCACACAACTCTGGTTGTCACAATATATACAACTAGCATCCAACTGGAGATCAAACAAATCAGATAGTAGGACTGCCTCACAACTAGCCGAACAAGCTACGACATACTCTGCTTCGGCTGTACTCAGTGCCACGCAAGACTGCTTCCTGCTAAACCAAGAGATCACACCTGATCCCATACTGAAGCAGCACCCCGAAGTGCTCTTCCTATCAATGGCACTGCCTGCCCAATCAGAATCCACATAACCATGCAGGTTAGATTCGTATCATGTTCAACTGTACCCTTCAGGTACCTCACTGCATGCTATGCAACCAAGTGAGCATGTCTCGGATATGTTAGGAACATCAATGGACAAAACATATGACAATACATCGTGGCATGAAACATCACTCAATAGCTTCAGGTTCAATGGCATAGTTGTGGCCATGTCCTTGTAGTCCATCATCCTGAACCTCTTCAGGATCTCCACTGCATACTTCCCCTGTCCAAGGGAGATTCCATTCGCACTCTGCCACACCTCCATGTCTAGAAAGTAATGCACCATGCCCAAGTCTTTCATCTCGAACTTGGCAACAAGTCTCCTTCTTGCAACATTAATGAGTTCCACTTTTTCTGTCAGGGACAAGTCATCGACATATGAAAGGAGCATCACTGGTATTCCACCTTCAACCTCGAAGTAAAGGTTGGAATCCACTTTACTCTCAATAAAGCCTAAAGCCATCAGTAATCTGTCCATCCTGTCGTACCATGTTGAACCTCAGGATCTTCTGCAATCACTCCCTCTGAAGCGAAGCATCATTCTCCCTCTGTCTTTCGTACTCTATGTATCCTATACTGGAATGACAAGTAGCTTCCTCTGCAACTATTATTCTATGTATCCATCTAGGGTCACTAGATAACAAGATCCTCTATCTTAAACCTTTTCAAAAGTTCTTTTCGCACCCATCAGTGAGCTTGTCATCCTCTATAGACTTTCATCTTCAACCTTGTAGCAAAGGTTAAGATCTTCATTACTCTAGGTGATCTCCAAGCTCCTCATGTATGTGTTATCCCATGGGTGCCTTCTAAGCTCATACAAGCCCTTCTTTAATTTGCACACATGAGTCTGACTGTCATGTGTCTCGACTTCCAGTGGCTGCAAATGTCTCTTCGTAGTCTATGCCTTCTTTCTGTGAGAAGCCTCATGCTACGAATCTTGCCTTGTATCCCACGATGTTGCTGTCTACTACATGCTGGATCTTGTAGATCCATATGGAAGATACTACGGACTTCCCTTCTAGTCTTCGACATCGCATTCTAGTCATCATTCTTCATTTTGGATTATTAAAGTGAATCTTGAACTGTCGTCACTTGTTCTTTGGAACAAGTCTTATCCTTCTTTTCTTGTAGGCGATTGTACACGATCTTTCCTACAAGTCAAAAGCACCAGTTGTATGGTTAGAAACATTTCATAATGCATATTTATAATGGAAAATTCTTATGCATAAAGATATAATCATGCAACTATTTTAGCCAATACAACATTCATCCATATCTCACAGAACCTTTCTAGATGCCTTCCATCTCTACCATGACATCATTGAGATTGTGCACTAATCCAATATGTCAGCAAAGAGGTTTCATTCTAGATAAGTAGCAATGGAGAGTTGTATAGCACCATGAGCTACTTACCCATCACATCCATATTAGTAGTATACTGTCATTAATGCAAACATTCTATCATGCATAACACATCAACTGAATATAAACAAATGCATAACTAATCAATATCATGAAATGACAATTGAACAATTATCTTTATTTGTTTCATGGGTAGACTCCTTCTTAAGCCTTCAGCTTCATCATCTTCTTCATTAATAACATCATCATTTCTTATCCAAATGCTAAGATGGATAAGAGGTTCTTCAAGAATTGAGTCCTTCATATTCCTCATCGCTTGAGGGATCTTCTTTGAATCGTGAGAGCTTGATCTTCAGTTGCTCCCATCTTCTCTTCTCTTATTATGAGTCGAGCTTCTTCTTGTGTGCACTCTTCCCAGAGTCTGATGAGGTAATTACTTCCCTCTGGCACACATTCCTTGAATGAATGAATCACATGATCCTGGGAGGCCATTCAAGGTGGTTATAACAATATCTTATTCTTCTTTGATTGCTTCGTCATAGCATCAAACACTTCTTTTTAGTGTCTTCAGGGATGACACATGAGAGATGATCTTTAATAGAATCTGCAATGATTCTCTTGGCTCTAGCCTTAGCCTCATCTCCCTCTAGCTCTTAGAACTGATCCAAGTCATTTTCTTCAAGGATCATGGAGGTTGTCAGCTTCACCAAGCTTGTCATCAAGCTAGTGTGATAGATCATTTTGAAATGAAAACCTCAAATGTAAATAGCAAAAGATTAGATCTTACCGATTTGAGGTGTCCGTCCTGGTTCCGAATCTGGCTGATCTAGGGTTTGTCAGAGAAACCCTAATTTTCAAAACTTGGAATCTTTCAGATCTGATTGGATAGAAAGATGTGCTTCCTCAAGGCAATCTAAGTAGCATACTCATTTTCCCAAAACTGTGGTCAGAACTGCAAAATATCTGATGCCCTAGTTTTCTTCAATTTCTTCTGCAGAATTTCCTGATATTGTTTCTGCAATATATCCGAAAGTACTGCCCCTCTGTGTCTGAAACTTCGCATTGAGGTAGCCTCGTCTGTCCTATTTCCAACACCGCAGGTTTGAGCAGAATTGGTTTCACCATTTGGGACTTATAAGAGTTTTCCCAAGGTGGCTTATTTCAGGACTGTTCTGCATAGCGAACTTGTACAGACTGCCACGTGTCACTATTTCATCATCAAAGTCTGAAACTTTTACCACAGAAAGTAGAGTCCATGCCCTATCTGAAACATCTTGCGAAATTTCATTTGGACCTTCGTATCCTAAGATATAGCAATTCTCCCAAGGTGTCATGTTTAGGGATGAATCCAGGGAGAGGCTGGAACCCTGAATTGGAGGAATCATATCTCTTACAAAATCACCTACAGTATCAAAGCCGGGTTGGGAACTAGAACAAACAACTATGCTGAACTAATGGCCATCAAGCTGTTCCTACTTTTTGCTCTAGAGAAAGGCTGTCAAGAAATTCAAGTTTTCAGGGACTCGATGTTAGTGATAAATTGGATTAACAAGATCCAGTGATGCCATAACATACATCTAGCTCCTCTTCTTACAGAAATACATAACATTAAAGATGCCTTGTCATCATGTTTACAAGGAAAGGAACCGGTCTGCTGATGAACTTTCTAACGAAGGTATTTTACTGGAATATGGTCATTGGCATATAAAAGAGGATCGGAATGCTGAGATCTATGAATATTATCATAGAACCTTCATAGAGGGTCCACAAATGCAAGCAGAATAACATTTGTGTCTTCCGGAAGAAAATTTTTTGGTTCCAGACTTGGTACTATATCGAAAGGGTTCTGTATCTCTCTCAGTCCCTCGTTTTGACGAAATCTCCTACTCCTATCGGGTCAGCAGAAGAGCCTGTCATTTTATGCTCTGATTTTGATAGCAGTTTTTAATTAACTGTTTTGTTTCATATGCCTGAACTTGACAGAAATTGTGTGCATTCCGTATCTCATCATTTTCTGCGGACAGATTTTGTATTTTGATCCCTGTACTCTCCAAGGTTTTAAGTTCATCTGTCTCCTATACATGACACACGATGATGATCTTTGTAATTGGCTTCTTTGATAATATGCTGCAGGCATATCTACATACGTAATTTTTTTTTTATAAATAGAATGACAAGATTTTTTCTTTGAAAAAAATCATGACGTCTGTTAGAAATAATCAACTAAAATCGTGGCACTTCTAAGTTGGAAATCCAAAATTTGCCAGAAGTCAAGGATTTTGAAGAACACCTGGCTTCTCAATATGCAAAAGAACAGACAAATAATCCTCAATTCAGGGCAAAATTCTCAAACCCTTACAATTCTTTGTCATTAAACAAAATGTAAAATCTTGACTCTTAAAACTAACATAAAAGCACAGTCTGCACAAAAGCTTCCTTGCGTTTTTTGGAATATCAAAATTTAAGGAAAAATGACAACCCGAATATTTAAATTTAAAAAGAAAACAAATTACAAAGCTTTCACACCATAAAAAAAACAACTAAAATTAAAGAACGCAGTCGGCATAAAAACTTCCTTAATTTTTTTAGAAAAATCAAATCTGCCAAAAATTTAAGAATTTAAAGAGCACCTCAGTTGGTCATTTGCAAAGAACATATGATAATCCTAAATTCGTGACAAAACGCTCAACCCTGGCAATTCATTCTCATTATTAAGTAAAAGACAGCCAGAAAATCAGATTTAGTTTTCTTAAAACATTCAAAACCTCGACTCTTTAAAAGCTAACATTAAAGCGCTGTCTGCATCACAACTTCCTTGTGGTTTTAAGAAAACTTAATGTTTCGCACAAAACATTTTGTTAACGCTAGACACACCATAATCCGCTAAATAAGTTGTGGCATTTATATGTTGGAATATCAAAATTTGACTAAACTTAAGAATCTGAAGAAAAGCACGAAGAAAAATAAACAAAACCTATAATTACATGCCTCCAGAGGCGGCAAAACTTCCGCATGGCAAAGTTGCTGATCCGAGTGAAAGAGCGTTAACTGTTGCCCCGCCATTTTCATGCTTTAAAGGCAGCGCGAATTGTGATTTTTGTCTCCCAAAAACGGACAATTATAACCGTTGAGCTTACTCTGCAACATGCAACGGTGGAAGAAGCTCTAGAAGGGTCCAGGATATTTTACGCATTTGATGCTTAGAAATTAGAAATTAGAATCATGGAAATGAAGGTGAGTTCGAGTTTTAAAGTATTTGCGATAGGTATTTTTTATTCTTAATTAAAAAAAAAATTGCTACTTAGTAGTTTATTTTAAAGATAAGTAAATTGTATTTTATTTAAATTAAATACAAAATAAGTAAAAATAAGAAATAAGAAAAATTTTATAAATTTAGTGAAAAGTAATAAATTTAAAATTATATAAAGCCATTTAATATACAAATATGGTCAACCATAAACATTAAACCATATGATTAGTAGTATAAACTCATTAACATAATAAATGACACAATGAAATATATATATATAAAAGAAGTGAAAAGTAATAAATTTAGGAGTCTTGAGCTATATTTGAAAAAACATACGATATACACGATGAAAATTTTTGAAATTTCGCTTCAAGAACTCTTGTTTTCTCCTCGACTTGGTTCGTTGCTAGTGGACTCTGGACCCCTTCCAGTTCCACGTTCGATTTGCCTGGTCTATGGTGGCGTGTTTTTTCTTGTCTCTTAGATTGAGGAATTGTTGTGCACTTGTGCCTCTCGGTTTTTTTTAGGAGTTTTTGAATTTCGCTCCAAGATCTCCTGATTTCTCCTCGTCCTCATCGACCTGGTTCGTTGCTTGTGGACTCTAGACCCTTCCAGATCCACGTGATCGATTGCCTGGTCTCTGGTGGCGAGTTTTGTCTCTTTCATATTGAGGAATCGGTGTGCACTGGTGCCTCTTGGCTGTTTCCTTTTGCAAGAGGAGTTAGCTTCTTTCTCAGGGTTCTGGCCCAGCCCAGGGAGATCGACTTTTGGGTTCTAGTGGATTGTAGGCTCGGTGGATGATTGCTGGAGCATTTCTTTGGTTTCAGAGTGATCAGTGCAGTGGTTCCTGTATCTCGGATCTCTGTTTCTGATTCTGGTGTTCTTTGCTGCCTTCGTGGACCTTTCCAAGAAGATTGTCTCATTGGTGGCTGCCCTCACTCATGGATGCAGGTAGGGACCTTCCTCCTCCCCTCCCTCCGGAACTCGATGCTTTTAAAAGACTGGTTGCCTCTTGTGGCAAGAGGAAAGGGGGTCCTTCACAGATATTTGTGAAGAAGGTCGACATCCCCTCAATTGAACTGTCGGCTGATCGGACTTATCGTTCGGCCCTTAATCTGGCCGAGCGTGGGCTCATCGGGCAATTCACTGGCCTCTGGCCTTCTCCTAAGGCCATTGATAGCTAGGTTCTGAGAAATTGGAGGCCCTTAGTCTCTAAAGGCATCCATAGTCACTTTGTTGGTAGGGGTTATTTCGTCTTTGTGTTCGATTCGGTTGAAGACCAAGACCTCATTTTTCGAAATGGCCCTTACTTCATGGGTCCTCAAAGGCTTTACCTGAACAAATGGACTCCTGATTTTGATCCTACCCAAGATGTTCCATCTGCAATCCCTGTCTGGGTAAGGCTCCCTCATTTACCTTTGCACTGCTGGAACTCAGATTCTCTGGAAGCTATCAGTAACAAGCTTGGAAATTACATTGACAAAGCAGAAAGGAAAGATCAGTACTCATGTGCGAGAATCTGCATGGAAGTGGACTTGGAGATTGGTTTGCATGAGGCAATTAAGCTAACTGTAGCTGATTGATCTTATATTCAAGAACTAGACTATGAGCAGATTCTTTTTAAGTGTCGGTTCTGCCATGGCTATGGCCATTTTGCTCGCAACTGTAAGAAAAAATCTGAAGATGAAAGTCAAATTGAGAAAGACGCCGAGTGGACACAAGCTAAGAAAGCTGGAACTTCCAGTCAGGACTCCAGAAAGAAAGGAAATGTGGGAAAGAATTTGAAAGAAGTGGTTGATGTAGGAAAGAATCCTCCAAACCCCCAGTTGACAGAAAACTCCAATTTTTTTGCTGTTTTAAGCAATCCTGAAACTCCTACTCTCGAAGACGGTGAACTGCATCATCTAGTTGGATAGGTAGAGGTCCCTGTCCTCTTTCCTAGAGTTCTGGAACAAGTTTCCAATCTTGAACCTCTTTGGGAAGTTGATCTCTCTTCTACAGAGGGCGTCAAAACTTCTCCTTCTTATGTTGATATAGCTAGGAAGAAGCTGGTTGTTTGTTCAAAAACTCCATCGAACAATTCTCTAAAAAGACTGGAAGGAAGACAAAGAAGGAGTCCCGTGAAGAAGAGGCTGAGAGGCTCAAGATGCAAGGCAGCCAGGCCACCATAGAAATGTCGTATGCTCGGAGTAAGAGATCAAGGCCCCCAAAGGGAGTAGGCACTCCCTCCCAATTGGGTAAATAATGCAGATAACATCTTGGAATTGCAGGGGACTAGGCAACCCCACCAAAGCTGAAGCTGTCAAAGACTTGTTGAAGATGGTTTCTTCAAAGATTCTCCTACTCCAAGAGACTAAGATAGAGGAGGAACCTCTTCTTCTTCTTACTAAATCAAAATGGAAATTAAATTCTGGCAAAGTTGTCAGCTCAAGAGGCACCTCCGGTGGTATAGCTATTCTATGGTGTGATGAAAACTTCCAGCTAAAAAGATGGTTTGTCACCCAACATTGGATCTTCACAGACCTTTTCCATATCTCTAGTAAGATCTCTCTGGCACTTTTTAATTTATACGTTCCTGTCAATTATAGCCAAAAAAATGATTGCTGGAAAATGCTATCTGAGTTTATAGCGTTGAATTCTCCTTCAAACACAGTAGTTGCAGGCGATTTAAATATTACTCTGGCCCAGGGGAGAAAAAAGGTGGCCTCCGTGGTAAAGACTATCTTCATGATACGGTCGAGGAAATTATTTTATCCTGCGATCTGAATGACATTAAACCTAAAGCTGGACGATTCATGTGGTCCAATAATTGTGTTGGTTCAGCCAACATATCAGCCCGTCTTGACCGATTTCTAGTGCATAGCAATTTGCTGGACGGGAAAGCTATTATTTCTTCTAAAATTTTGCCTAAAATCTCATCCGACCATCACCCTATTTCTCTCCTTTTTGAAAATGAAGATGATCTCGGGCCAATTCCATTTCGGTTCAGCCCACTATGAACTGAGAGAGCTGGATTTCTAAAAATTGTTCAACAAGCCTGGTCTCAGTACGTTGAAGGTTCACCAGTTTTGTAAGCCTGATAAAGCGTTTTTTGGAATATCAAAATTTAAGGAAAAATGACAACCCGAATACTTAAATTTAAAAAGAAAACAAATTACAAAGCTTTCACACCATAAAAAAAAACTAAAATTAAAGAACGCAGTCGGCATAAAAACTTCCTTTATTTTTTTAGAAAAATCAAATCTGCCAAAAATTTAAGAGTTTAAAGACACCTCAGTTCGTCATTTGCAAAGAACATATGATAATCCTAAATTCATGACAAAAAGCTCAACCCTGGCAATTCATTCTCATTATTAAGTAAAAGACGGCCAGAAAATCAGATTTAGTTTTCTTAAAACATTCAAAACCTTGACTCTTTAAAAGCTAACATTAAAGCGCTGTCTGCATCACAACTTCCTTGTGGTTTTAAGAAAACTTAATGTTTCGCACAAAACATTTTGTTAACGCTAGACACACCATAATCCGCTAAATAAGTTGTGGCATTTATATGTTGGAATATCAAAATTTGCCTAAATTTAAGAATCTGAAGAAAAGCACGAAGAAAAATAAACAAAACCTATAATTACATGCCTCCAGAGGCGGCAAAACTTCCGCATGGCAAACTTGCTGATCCGAGTGAAAGAGCGTTAACTGTTGCCCCGCCATTTTCATGCTTTAAAGGCAGCGCGAATTGTGATCTTTGTCTCCCAAAAGTGGACAATTATTACCGTTGAGCTTACTCTGCAACATGCAACAGTGGAAGAAGCTTCTAGAGGGTCCAGGATATTTTACGCATTTGATGCTTAGAAATTAGAATCATGGAAATGAAGGTGAGTTCGAGTTTTAAAGTATTTGCGATAGGTATTTTTTATTCTTAATTAAAAAAAAAATTGCTACTTAGTCGTTTATTTTAAAGATATGTAAATTGTATTTTATTTAAATTAAATACAAAATAAGTAAAAATAAGAAATAAGAAAATTTTTATAAATTTAGTGAAAAGTAATAAACTTAAAATTATATAAAGCCATTTAATATATAAATATAGTCAACCATAAATATTAAACCATGTATACAAATATGGTCAACCATAAACATGGAACCATATGATTAGTAGTATAAACTCATTAACATAATAAATGACACAATGAAATATATATATATGAAAGAAGCCAAAAGTAATAAATTTAGGAGTCTCAAGCTATATTTGAAAAAACATACAATATACACGATGAAAATTTTTGAAATTTCGCTCCAAGAACTCTTGTTTTCTCCTCGACCTGGTTCGTTGCTAGTGGACTCTGGACCCCTTCCAGTTCCACGTTCGATTTGCCTGGTCTCTGGTGGCGTGTTTTTTCTTGTCTCTTAGATTGAGGAATTGTTGTGCATTGGTGCCTCTCGGTTTTTTTTAGGAGTTTTTGAATTTAGCTCCAAGATCTCCTGATTTCTCCTCGTCCTGATCGTCCTGGTTCGTTGCTTGTGGACTCTAGACCCTTCCAGATCCACGTGATCGATTGCTTGGTCTCTGGTGGCGAGTTTTGTCTCTTGCAGATTGAGGAATCGGTGTGCACTGGTGCCTCTCGGTTGTTTCCTTTTGCAGGAGGAGTTAGCTTCTTTCTCAGGGTTCTGGCCCGGCCCAGGGAGATCGACTTTTGGATTCTGGTGGATTGTAGGCTCGGTGGATGATTGCTGGAGCATTTCTTTGGTTTCAGAGTGATCAGTGCAGTGGTTCCTATATCTCGGATCTATGTTTTTGATTCTGGTGTTCTTTGTTTCCTTCGTGGACCTTTCTAAGAAGATTGTCTCATTGGTGGCTGCCCTCACTCATGGATGTAGGTAGGGACCTTCCTCCTCCCCTCCCTCCGGAACTGGATGCTTTTAAAAGACTGGTTGCCTCTTGTGGCAAGAGGAAAGGGGGTCCTTCACAGATATTTGTGAAGAAGGTCGACATCCCCTCAATTGAATTGTCAGCTGATCGGACTTATCGTCCGGCCCTTAATCTGGCTGAGCGTGGGCTCATCGAGCAATTCACTAGCCTCTGGCCTTCTCCTAAGGCCGTTAATAGCTGGGTTCTGAGAAATTGGAGGCCCTTAGTCTCTGAAGGCATCCATAGTCGCTTTGTTGGTAGGGGTTATTTCGTCTTTGTGTTCGATTCGGTTGAAGATGGAGACCTCATTTTTTGAAATGGCCCTTTCTTCATGGGTCCTCAGGGGCTTTCCCTGAACAAATGGACTCCCGATTCTGATCCTACCCAGGATGTTCCATCTGCAGTCCCTGTCTGGGTAAGGCTCCCTCATTTACCTTTGCACTGCTGGAACTCAGATTCTCTGGAAGCTATCAGTAAAAAGCTTGGAAATTACATTGACAAAGCAAAAAGGATAGATCAGTACTCATGTACGAGAATCTGCGTGGAAGTGGACTTGGAGATTGGTTTTCCTGAGGCAATTCAACTAACTATAGCTGATTGGTCTTATATTCAAGAACTAGACTATGAGAAGATTCCTTTTAAGTGTCGGTTCTGCCATGGCTATGGCCATTTTGCCCGCAACTGTAAGAGAAAATCTGAAGATGAGTCAAATTGAGAAAGACGCCCAGTGGACACAAGCTAAGAAACTTGGAACTTCCAGTCAGGACTCCAGAAAGAAAGGAAATGTGGGAAAGAATTTGAAAGGAGTGGTTGATGTAGGTGTTATCTCTAAGGTTGTTTTGTCATTTTTATCCTAGGGTTTTATAGTTTTTTGCTTATGTTGAGTTTAATTATTTAATCTTACCTTATTTTATACCTTTGAGTGTCATATTTTTTATATTGTGATTTCCTTTGAAGGCTCAAATCATTTATTATCTAAAGTATGGACTTATGTTAAGAGCAAGAGGTTTTATGAAAGATCAATTATAAATTGGATTTTATAAACTGGCAGCATTCCTTAAAAGTATTGCATTGATGGTTTTATTCATGAATATCATTCATTGTGAAAAAATATGATAATGGAATGATGGTATATGGATGTATGCAAACACACGATCAACATTATATATTTGACATGCTCGGTACTATGATTTAAAAGCATCATTATTATTTCTTAAAGGCAGTCATGTCTAAATAATAATTTTATACATCGTGTTACTCATCTGCTTTCACAAATGTTCTTCATATGAAATCGAGGCATTTGGTGTAATGGGTAATGGTACCAATGTTGACAATATTGACAGTTGACAGGAATATTCTATATTTCCCAAAAACCGATCATATTACTGTTCTCGAATTCCATTAGCTCTGCGAAGTTTATATTTTGGAGAGTTTACAGATTGCAGAGAGTAACAAGTTTGCATAATGCCGAGAGTAAAAATGGCAGAAGATTCAGAAATTGTGGTGAAAAGAAGACCGGGAGGCCTAATTTGCAAACTGGAACCTGATAACACACAATGGATACTGCAATTTCCAAGGTCAACCCAGTTGATGAGAAATGCGGGATGGTTTGCTTTCTGTGAAAAGTTGCAGGGTTATCATTCACAGGTAACTATGGCTTTCATCAAAAATTATAAAGATGGAATGGTTCAACTCAAGAGTTTGAAGATCATGGTGAATGAAGAGTCTATTACAGCATCAATAGGGGTTCTAGCACAAGGAGAAAGATGGTTTAAGCAGCAGGATTTTCAAGGAAATTACGGTGAGTTCTTAATGCCAGGGTTTGAAAAATTAGACTGGAAGAATGATATTCATGTGAACAAGATAAAACCTAATTGGAAAATTCCTTTGGAAATGGTTCAAAATTATATTACATGCGAAGGTCGTTATGACAAGGTTCTCAAATGTCATTTAAGGTTGTTGATGCACCTCAATGGAAGCTTAAATCTCAATCTCCCATTTTATTGAAGAGCCTGCAAAAGATGGTTACGTGGGTTTAAGCCCATCCAGAGCATACTACTCATTCTGTATACCATCAGGGTTTGATAAAATTGTTGTTGATTTCACAATTGCATAGAGAAGGACGAACTTGGGAAAGTTTGCTGTCAGAGTTAGGGTTTGAAGAAAAGACCAAAGAAAAGGGAAAAAGGGTAACAGAAGACTTGAACCAGCAAACGAGAAACCATGAAGAATAAACTGAGTATGTTGCAGCAGAAGGTAAGGGTTTTGTAGAAGAACCCAATCAGAATGATTTGTTTCCTGAAGTTTCAATTACAGATGAAAACCCTAAAACATAAAGTATGATGTTAAAGAATATAACTTCAAAGAATGAAGCACGAGTTCAGCTTTTGAAATCAAAAAGCATTGGTGTGAAGCTTAGGACTACATTAAGAAGTAAATTGCGGGTAGAAATGGAATTGGTGCATGAAGACTGTGAAGAAATTGTGATGATAAATGATTCTTTCAGCGAAGAAACTGTACACACATCCAAAGGTCAGTATTGTTTAGATAATGAGAAATTCATTGATGTTCAAGGAGTTGCAGGGTCTATACCAGAAATATTTTGCACAAATAAACAAGTGTGTTCAGAAGATTGTTCAATCTCGAAGCTTCCACAAGAAGATGAGGTCCGTATGAAAGAAGAAGCTATTGAAATAACTCCAGAATTGAACCAGATTAAGAAATCTTTGCAAACATATAAGGAGCAAACCAGATTTTTATAGAGTATTAATGAGAAGTTAATGACTGCAAATAAAAGATTACGAGAGGATTTGGAGGAGAAGGAAGCAAATTATCAAAAGTCACTTTCAATATCTAAAGACATTTTGAAAGAGAAAAGAACCATCCAGAAGTAGTTCGAACACATGAAGACTCAGAGTAAGGAGGTGCACAATCAAATGGAGAACAAAGATGCTGAGTTTGCCAGATTGCAAAGAAGATCCCAGGTTTTAAGTGATCTAATTGTCTTGGCAGGGGGTTCTAAGAGTCTTTAGAATTAGAGTCATAGTTGGCTTTTGAAAGTAATTAGGTTTTGACAGATGTCTGTTTCTATTTGTATTTTGTATTACACTTGTATTAAAATTACTTTAAGAAGATCGACTTTTCTATTTTTGAAGGAATTCGATCCATAGAAATAGGATCTAATAGCTATCTCAAAAACTCAAAGGTTTTGTATATAAGGATAATAGCTAGTTTTGAAAGGTGTGGCAATCGGAGATGGGAATCCAATTGTGATGTATACTGTATGACATGAAACTCTCTGCATCTTCAATACAGGTTCTGCTTTGATATGATTATGGTTATGAGCTGATTTTGTATATTTTATGAATTGTATTTTTTATGATTTATCCTGTATATGGTCAATTACATTCCATTACATGATTCTTATATTAAAATACAGTTATCTTTTAAACCTTTGGTGATAGAGTCAGGATCATTCCATAAATCCATGCTCGTAGTTCCCTTGTTATTGAATTTTGTATTCCATTTTTTATGTCATACAGATCTTTAATGTTTATGTGATTTTCCTATATCTTTGATTACATACCATTCAGTTTTTATTTTGATTTTATTGAATTATTTAAAAAAAATATTTCTTTGAGCTTGAACCCCTGTAGTCTAGGTTCAACTTTAGGGATAACATCTTCTAGCGTCGTCACCGGGGACGGAGAAACAAAAGGATATCTTCCCTGGGTATTCGACATTCTTATGTATATGATTTTGGAAGGTGAACAAGATCAGTGAAACCTGTTATAGACTACAATCAGTCACCTACAGAAAGTTACAGTGGCTTCAAAAAAGATAGGAACTCGAGGAAATCCCTCATCACCTTTAAATCCAGGTGTCTCAGATCCTGAACATGTATTAAAAAAGGCTAGGAGAAGGTTAATTTCTACTTCATCAGAAAAATTCAAACATCCTTCAACCTTGGAGATTCCTGAATCTTCATCTATCCCAGTGCCTTCTTTTGACCCACATTCAGAAAAAGGAAAAGAAGAATTAGATCTGCTATTTACCCCTTCACAAATTGACAATTTCCAAGTCTTCACAAATCATTTGTTGTCTGAGAAGGTTAAACTTGAAGCATTGCAGACATGAGCTTCTTCTTTTTTTCAACCCACATACCTTTTGTTAAGACCATCCCAGTGAATCAGCCAAATCCTAGTAATTTGCCTCTTTCATCACAACATTTGAGCACCAATCAGTCTAATACAAGTTCAAATATTTCTAGCCCTAGAATGGCTCACCCTCAAAATCGGATGGCTACTATGGTAGTAGCAAGATATGCCCCACTAGTTTTTCCCCAGCCTCTCAATGCTCTCCCAGGAGGAGATTACCAAAAATATCTTCCGAGATTTAATGGTCAAGGGGATGTTACTGTAGAAGAGCACTGGAATACATTCTTGAGTTACGTAGACAATCAGAATTTTGAAAATGAGGATGTTTGGATGAGGGTTTTTGTTCAAAGTTTAGATGGTGAAGTGAGAAAATGGTTTAGAGAATTACCACCAAACTCTATAGATGGTATAGATGCTTTAGAAGAAGTATTCATGAAACAATGGGGAGATACTAAATATTATTTGTATTACATTACAGAGTTTGGATCATTAAAGAGAAAGAAGGATGAAGTTGTGGAATACTTTTCTAAAAGATTCAATAAAATGTACAGTAGAATACCAGCTGAAATAAAACCCTCCGAGACATCAGCAAAGTTAACTTATGCAAACTTGTTTGATCATGGGTTTTCTTTGTTATTGAGGGAAAGAAAATCTGTGTCACTTCAAAATATGCAAGATGCAGCATTGGAAGTAGAGTCTAACATTTTGGCTTCAAACAAACTCAAAGAGGAAACATAATATCAAATTGTAGACAAAAAGGGTAAAAAGGAAATCATTACATCCAATCCTACAAGAAGATCTTCAGACAGTAAAATGGATGAAATGATTAAAATTATTAAAAATTTGTCTGCTAAGATTGACAGGTTGGAATTGGGAAATAAAAATCAGAACAAACCTATACCTGAAGGAGAAAGAAATCAAAATCAGTTTAGAAGACCTTTTGCCCCTAGGTTTTTGCCAAGAGAAAGACGAAATAATGATATTCAGAGGGACAGGCGAGAAAATGAAGAACAAAGGATTCAACCTCCTTTTCAAAATAATAATGTGAGAGATGATGAGTCATATGAGATAGATGAAGGAGAGTTAGATGATTTGGAAGAATAGGAACACAACATTAGTCAGTTTGATGATGATTCTTCTTCTCATTTTCTGACTAAAGCTGATTATCATTATGCTGCAGAATTAGATCATTATGAAGAAAATAATTATCAAATGTCTATGCCTGGAATTTGTCAGGAAATACCACAAAAATCATATGGTCTTAGATCAAGGGTAAAATAGGCAGCACAGGCTAAAAAGATGGTGAAATCTCATCCTATTAAACAAAATGTGTCTTTAAATCAGAAACAAATTGTAAAAGAGAAAAAATATGAAGTGGTAAGTCTTGAGGAGAATAAAGCTATAAGTGGGTTCAATTTGGAGCATGAACTTAATAAGGTTAAAATCCATGTTCCTTTAACAGAATTGATTAAGAACAAAGCTTACAGGGAAGCAGCTTTTAAAACTTTCAAAAATGCATTGAATACTATCCCATCTGATGAAATTAATTTACAAGATGAAAAACCTACTATCACTGTGGGGTCAAAAACTTTTGATAAGCTTGATGATAATTCAAAATATCCTCCTCCATTTTATGTAACTCTTTCAATACATGATCAGCTACTACATAATTGTCTGCTAGATTCAGGAGCTTCACATTAGGGATGAGTGTTACTAAACCATATCATGATTTGTATGCGTTTGATTCTAGGGCAGTGAAGTGTATTGGGGTTATTAAAGATCTGGTGGTGAATTTAACTCAAAAGTGTATTGATGGATATAGTTGTAGCAGATATTTCTCCTAAATGATATTGTCTAGATATTGGGAAAAGAGAGTAGGAGGAACTTTGCAAATGGATCTTTCATATGCTACAATTCTAGTATTTGGAGAAGAATTCAGAAGACTTTACAGAGAAGTATAGATGGAAAATTTGGTAAGTGACAGTAAACACCCTAATAATCATCTGATTTATTCAATTGATGAAAATCTTGGTTCTTGTATGTTGCAATTAAATGATGAAGTTGAAGGAGTTTTAAAAGTTCATAAAGATATTCCAGTTCAGATAAAGAAAGAGGAACCAGATGGCTTATGGCAGATGTATTTTGATGGTGCATCAAGTAAGGAGGGAGCAGGAGCAGGAGTGTTATTGATTTCAGCTGGAGGTGAGGTCATTTCCCTTATGTACAAATTGGAATTTAAAACAACCAATAATACTGCTGAGTATGAGGCTTTGATTCTGGGATTAAGAGCAGCAAAAGACTTGGGTATTAAAGAGCTTGTTGTGTTTGGCGACTTCGAATTAGTAATTTAGTAAGTAAAAAATGTTTACCAGGTAAAGCAATATTTATTGAAAGTTTATAGAAATGAGGCTTGGGATTTAATTGAAAATTTCTTTATAGCTTTCAATATAACTTTTGTTCCAAGAGAATATAATGAAACAACTGATTCCCTAGCCTTAGCAGCAGCCTATTTTAAAGTTCCAAAAGTAACAGATTTGAAATATCCAATTGATGTGAGATACAGACCCTCTGTTCCAGATGATATCAAACACTGGAAATTTTTTCATGATGATCAGGAGATAAAAGAATTTCTAGAGTTAGTAGGTGATTTTTCAGATGATGAAGTTGATCAAGAACAGGATTTTGAATTGATGGAAAATGAACCATGTAGAAATAATTCGATAGCTGATCATAAGATTGTTGAATTAAAAGGAAATTTCATTCCTAAGGGACTTGTTCCACTAGAGAGTTTGTTTTCAAAGGATGATACATTGTTGAAGCCCACCTTGCAGACTATTGAGGAGAATGTTATAGATTATAACATCGGTTCTGAAGATCGGCCTAAAATGATAAAAAAAGTCAAAATCACTGTCAGAGAAGGAAAAGAAAAAATATATTGGGTTGCTGAAAGAATTTGTGGACATTTTTGCTTGGTCATATCATAATTTAAAAACTTATGACACTAGCATAATTCAGCATAAAATTCCTCTGAAACCAAATACTAAGCCTTTTAAACAAAAACTTAGAAGGCTTAACCCAGCATTGCTGCCAGTAATTGAAAAAGAGGTAAAGAAATTACTAGATGGAAAAATTATTGTGCCTCTGAGATATTCATCATGGATTGCAAATTTAGTGCCTGTACGTAAGAAAAATGGAGAAATAAGGCTTTGTGTTGATTTCCACAACTTGAATAGATCTTGTTTGAAAGATAATTATTCATTACCGAAAATAGATCAGATTTTGCGGAGAGTTGTAGGATCTCATAGAATTTCAATGATTGATGGTTTTTCTGGTTATAACAAGATTGCAGTACATCCTGAAGATAGAGAAAAAACAGCATTCACAACTCCATGGGGGACCTTAATGTATGATAAAATGTCTTTTGGGCTTATGAACGCAGGTGCTACTTTTCAGAGGGCTATGGATATAGATTTTGTGGGGGAGAATGAAAAATTTGTAGTAATATACCAAGATGATATTACAGTTTTCTCCAAGTCTGATGAAGATCATCTGAAACATTTGAGACAAATTTTTATTAAGTGCTGAAATTTTGGTTTATCATTAAACCCAAAAAAGTCTCACTTTTCTATGACAGAAGGTAAGTTGTTAGGGCATATTGTTTCTGCTGAAGGAATCAAAATAGATCCAGAAAGAGTAAAGGCCATCTTAAAAATCAGTATTCCTAGAAATAAAAGGGAGATTCAATCTTTCATTGGAAAAATCAATTTCTTAAGATGGTTTATTCCTAATTTTGCACAAATGATCAAACATATCATTGAGATGCTCAAGAAGGATAGGGAAGTTAAATGGTCAAATCAACATTAGTTGAAGCTCTCAATTTTTTCAGAATATATGTTTTACATTCCAAGATTTTGGCATATGTTCCAAGTTCAGCAGTCAAGGAAATTTTAGCACATCACGACAGTGAGGGAAAAAGAGGAAGATGGATAGCAAAGGTTATGGAATATGATGTGGATATTAAACCAACAAAATTGGTAAAAGGCTAGGGATTAGCTAAGCTTCTAACAGAATTGAATTGTCAGGTATTAAATCTTCATTTGATGGCATAACATTCAGAACAAGATATGGCAACATAATACAGTAAGCAGCAGGTTTATAGCAGGTATGGTGAGTCTGATTGGTATAAAGATATTTTATATTTCCTTTTATACCTACAATGCCCTCTAGAATTGAAGAGAAACGAATGTAGATCATTAAAACTTAAAGCAATGAAGTATGTTTTAATAGATCAGGTCTTGTACTGGAGGGATCCTGGAGGAATATTGTTGAAATGTTTGGAGAAATCAGAAGTCGATGTTGTTACTTCTGAATTGCACAATGGAGTATGTGGTGGACACAAGTATTGGAAAGCAACTGCTTTTAAAATCCTAAGAGCGGGATATTATTGGCCTACTCTTTTCTCAGATGTGTATCATCAGGTCAGATCATGTGTGGAGTGTCAAAACTTTGCAGGTAAGCATAAACTTTAGTCATTACCTTTGAAGCCTATAACAGTAAATGGTCCATTTCAGCAGTGGGGTTTAGATTTTATAGGTGAAATTCATCCTCCTTCTAGTGGTCAACACAAATGGAGTTTAACTGCAACTTATTTTTTCACTAAGTGGGTGGAGGAAATCCCCACAAGGAGAGCAACTGAACAAGTCATAATTAATTTCCTACAAGAAAATATTCTTTGCAAATTTGGATGCCCTAGGAAATTAATTACTGATAATGCTCCTGCTTTTAAATAAAAAAAGATGATGAAATTTTGTGAAGAAAATAATATTAACTTGAAACAGTCCACACCATATTACCCACAGGGTAATGGATTAGCAGAATCCAATAATAAAAATATTGTGAACAGTATCAAGAAAATGTTATTTGAAAATAAAAGGAGTCGGGATACCAAATTATAATTTGCTCTTTGGGCTGATGGAGTAACTATTAAAAATTCAATTGGCACATCCCCTTTCCAATTGGTATATGGAGTTGATGTTGTGTTCCCTGTTCAATTAGTTGCTCCAGTCATTAAATTTATGCAGGAAATAAATGAAGAACCTGATGATATAAGAAGACGAATGTTTCAGATAATTCAATTGCAACATGAGAGAGAAACTATTGAAAATACAGCTGAGATGCATAGAAAAAGGATGAAGGAAAGCTTTGATAAGAAAGTTAAAAAATATGTCTTAGCAGTGGGTGACCTTGTTCTCAGATGGGATGCACGAAAGGATGAAAAAGGTAAGCATGGAAAGTTCGATAATTTATGGATAGGGCCTTTTATAGTGATCAAAATTCTGGGAAACAATACTTTTGTTTTGCAAAATTTGAATGGTGAAGAAATTGCAGGTCCAGTCAATGGACGTTTTTTGAAATATTTTCACACATATTGAGGGATAAAGGATTGTTGTACAATATATCATTTGCTTTGAATAAGTCTCCAGCCCAATAAGATAGAAATGATTTTAGCAGATTTCTGAAGGCACGGGTCAACATGTTCTCAAAGTTTCACAGGGAAAGCTTTGTCCCCAGTCGGAGCCAGATGTTATCTCTAAGGTTGTTTTGTCATTTTTATCCTAAGGTTTTATAGTTTTTTGTTTATGTTGAGTTTAATTATTTAATCTTACCTTATTTTATACCTTTGAGTGTCATATATTTATATTGTGATTTCCTTTGAAGGCTCAAATCATTTATTATCTAAAGTATGGACTTATGGTACGAGCAAGAGGTTTTATGAAAGATCAATTATAAATTGGATTTTATAAACTGGCAGCATTCCTTAAAAGTATTGCATTGATGGTTTTATTCATGAATATCATTTGTTGTGAAAAAATATGATAATGAAACGATGGTATATGGATGTATGCAAACACATGATAAACATTATATATTTGACAGGCTCGGTACTATGATTTAAAAGCATCATTATTATTTCTTAAAGGAAGTCATGTCTAAATAATAATTTTATACATCGTGTCACTCATCTACTTTCACAAATGTTCTTCATATGAAATCCGGGCATTTGGTGTAATGAGTAATGGTACCAATGTTGACAGTATTGATAGTTGACAGGAATATTCTATATTTCCCAAAAACCGATCATATTACTGTTCTGAAATTCCATTAGCTCTATGAAGTTTATATTTTGAAGAGTTTACAGATTGCAGAGAGTAACAAGTTTGCAGAATGCCGAGAGTAACAACGGAAGAAGATTCAGAAATTATGGTGAAAAGAAGACCGGGAGGCCTAATTTGCAAACTGGAGCCCGATAACACATAATGGATACTGCAATTTCCAAGGTCAGCCCAGTTGATGAGAAATGCGGGATGGTTTACTTTCTGTGAAAACTTGCAGGGTTATCATTCACATGTAACTATGGCTTTCATAAAAAATTATAAAGATGGAATGGTTCTGCTCAAGAGTTTGAAGATCATGGTGAATGAAGAGTCTATTGAAGCAGCAATAGGGGTTTCAGCACAAGGAGAAAGATGGTTTAAGCAATAGGATTTTCAAGGAAATTACGGTGAGTTCTTAATGCCAAGGTTTGAAAAATTAGACTGGAAGAATGGTATTCATGTGAGCAAGATAAAACCTAACTGGAAAATTCCTTTGGAAATGGTTCAAAATTATATTACATGCGAAAGTCGTTATGACAGGGTTCTCAAATGTCATTTAAGGTTGTTGATGCACCTTAATGGAAGCTTAAAGATCAATCTCCTATTTTATCTATTAAAGAGCCTGCAAAAGATGGTTACGTGGGTTCAAGCCCATCCAGAGTATACTGCTCGTTCTGTATACCATCAGGGTTTAATAAAATTATTGATGATTTCACAATTGCATAGAGAAGGATGAACTTGGGAAAGTTTGTTGTCAGAGTTAGGGTTTGAAGAAAGGACCAAAGAAAATGGAAACAGGGTAATAGAAGACTTGAACTAGCAAATGAGAAATCATGAAGAACAAACTGAGTATGTTGCAGCAGAAGGTAAGGGTTTTGTAGAAGAACCAAATCAGAATGATTTGTTTCCTGAAGTTTCAGTTACAGATGAAAACCCTGAAACATTAAGTATGATGTTAAAGAATATAACTTCAAAGAATGAAGCATGAGTTCAGCTTTTGAAATCAGAAAGCATTGGTGTAAAGCCTAGGACTAGGTTAAGAAGTAAATTGCAGGTAGAAATGGAATTGGTGCATGAAGACTATGAAGAAATTATGAGGATAAATGATTATTTCAGCGAAGAAACTTTACACACATCCAAAGGTCAGTATTGTTTAGATAATGAGAAATTCATTGATGTTCAAGGAGTTGCAGGGTCTATACCAAAAATATTTTGCACAGATAAACAAGTGTGTTCAGAAGATTGTTCAGTCTCGAAGCTTCCACAAGAAGATGAGGTCCTTATGAAAGAAGAAGCTATTGAAATAACTCCAGAATTGAACCAGATTAAGAAATCTTTGCAGACATATAAGGAGCAAACCAGGTTTTTACAGAGTATTAATGAGAAGTTAATGACTGCAAATAAAGATTACGAGAGGATTTGGAGGAGAAGGAAGCAGATTATTAGAAGTTACTTTCAATATCTAAAGAAATTTTGAAAGAGAAAAGAACCATCCAGAAGCAGTTCAAACACATGAAGAATCAGAGTAAGGAGGTGCACAATCAAATGGAGAACAAAGATGTTGAGTTTGCCGGATTGCAAAGAAAATCCCAGGTTTTAAGTGATCTAACTTTCTTGGCAGAGGCTTTTAAGAGTCTTTAGACTTAGAGTCATAGTTGGCTTTTGAAAGTAATTAGGTTTTGACAAATGTCTGTTTCTATTTGTATTTTGTATTACACTTGTATTAAAACTGCTTTAAGAAGATCAACTTTTCTATTTTTGAAAGAATTCGATCCATAGAAATCGGATCTGATAACTATCTTGGAAACTCAGAGGTTTTGTATATAAGGATAGTAGCTAGATTTGAACGGTGTGGTAATCGGAGATGGGAATCCAATTGTGATGTATATTGTATGACATGAAACTCTCTGCATCTTCAATACAGGTTCTGCTTTGATATGATTATGGTTATGAGTTGATTTTGTATATTTTATGAATTGTATTTTTTATTATTTATCTTGTATATGGTCAATTGCATTCCATTACATGATTCTTATAATAAAATACAGTTATCTTTTAAACCTTTAGTGATAGAGTCGGGATCATTCCATAAATTCGTGCTTGTAGTTCCCTTGTTATTGAATTTTGTATTCCATTTTTTATGCCATACAGATCTTTAATGTTTATGTGATTTTCCTATATCTTTGATTACATACCATTCAGTTTTTATTTTGATTTTATTGAATTATTTAAAAAATATATATTTCTTTGAGCTTCAACCCATGTAGTCTAAGTTCAACTTTAGGGATAACAGTAGGAAAGAATCCTCCAAACCCCCAGTTGACAGAAAACTCCAATTTTTTTGTTGTTCTAAGCAATCCTGAAACTCCTACTCTCGAGGAAGGTGAACTGCAACATCTAGTTGGATAGGTAGAGGTCCCTGTCCTCTTTCCTGGAGTTCTGGAACAAGTTTCCAATCTTGAACCTCTTTGGGAAGTTTATCTCTCTTCTACAAAGGGCGCCAAAACTTCTCCTTCTTATGTTGATATAGCTAGGAAGAAGCAGGTTGTATGTTCTGATTCTTCTAATGAAGACTCCATCGAACAGTTCTCTAAAAAGACTAGAAGGAAGACAAAGAAGGAGGCCTGTGAAGAAGAGGCTAAGAGGCTCAATATGCAAGGAAGCCAGGCAACCATAGAAATGCCGTATGGTTGGGGTAAGAGATCAAGGCCCCCAAAGGGAGTAGGCACTCCCTCCCAATTGGGTAAATAATGCAGATAACATCTTGGAATTGCAGGGGACTGGGCAACCCAACCAAAGCTGAAGCCGTCAAAGACTTGTTCAAGATGGTTTCTTCAGACATTCTCTTGCTCCAAGAGACTAAGATAGAGGAGGAACCTCTTCTTCTTCTTAGTAAATCAAAATGGAAATTAAATTTTGGCAAAGTTGTCAGCGCAAGAGGCACCTCCGGTGGTATAGCTACTCTCTGGTGTGATGAAAACTTCCAACTAAAAAGATGGTTTGTCACCCAACATTGGATCTTCACTGACCTTTTCCATATCTCTAGCACTTTTTAATCTATACGTTCATGTAAATTATAGCAAAAAAAATGATTGCTGGAAAATGCTATCTGAGTTTATAGCATTGAATTATGTTTCAAACACAGTAGTTGCAGGCGATTTAAATATTACTCTGGCCCCAGGGTAGAAAAAAGGTGGCCTCTGTGGTAAAGACTATCTTCATGATATGGACGAGGAAATTATTTTCTCCTACGATCTGAATGACATTAAACCTAAAGCTGGATGATTCATGTGGTCCAATAATCATGTTGGTTCAGCCAACATATGAACCCGTCTTGACCGATTTCTAGTGCATAGCAATTTGCTGGACATGAAAGCTATTATTTCTTCTAAAATTTTGCCTAAAATCTCGTCCGACCATCACCCTATTTCTCTTCTTTTTGAAAATGAAGATGATCTCGGGCCAATTCCATTTCAGTTTAGCCCACTATGGACTGAGAGAGATAGATTTCTGGAAACTGTTCAACAAGCCTGATCTCATTACGTTGAAGGTTCACCCAATTTTGTCTAGGAGCAAAAGCTTAAAAGAACCAAATTTGCACTGAAAACGTGGGTTAAATCCTCCATAAAACTCCAACCAACTCCAGGCAAGAGAGAGTGTTAGAATTATCAGCATTACAATTAGAAATGGAAGAACGAGACATCACTAAAACTCAGTTAGTTTTGGAACAGTCTACTCAACATAAAATCACTCACTCCTTTCTACAGGAAGAGGAACAACTTCGGTTGAAGTCCCGTAGTCTCTGGTTACAGGCGGGCGATAAAAATACAACATACTTCCATCGCCAATGCAGGGCTAGATTGTCTCAGAATCATATTTTGGAAACCTCTATTGGAGATGGGATCATTCTCAAAGGTCAAGATTCTCTTAAGGAGGCTGCTAGCAAACATTTCCAGCTCTTGTTCTAGGAAGATGGTTTCTCTGATCATGAGGTGTCTGCTGAATTTTTGGATAAGATTCCTTCTCTTGTCAACTCAGTTGACAATCAAGCCTTATTGAAACCCTTTTTTGAACAAGAAATATTGGATGTGGTTTGGGCTATGGAGCATGATAAAGCTCCTGAGATGGATGGATTCTCCTTCCATTTTTAAAGAGTCTACTAGAGCATAATCAAATCAGATCTGTTTCGTATGGTGAAATCCTTTCCAAAAAAAGCTAAATTTGGTGGATGTACAAATTCTACATTCCTCACTCTAATTCCAAAGGAAGTAAATCCTTCTTCATTCGACATATTTCGACCTATCTCTTTGTGTAATGCCTCTTACAAGATTTTAGCCAAGCTTCTCGCTAACAGATGCAAACTCTTGTTAGGAAAGTTGATCTCTCCTCTTCAGGGAGGTTTTGTAAAAGGTAGGCACTTGGTCGACAATGTTATCCAAGTCCAAGAAGCTCTCCATTCTAGTTTCCAAAGGAAGGAGAAAGATAGGCCTTGGATTGCGCCTCTTGTAAATGGCAGACCTTCATAATTTTTTCAAGCCTTTAGGGGACTCCGGCAAGGATGTCTGATGTCACCCTTTCTGTATATCTTGATGGCAGAATCTCTTAGCATAATGCTTTCAGCTGAAATGGATACTGGTTTCATCCTGAGCATTAATATTTCCAGGGGATTGGTCCCTATTAACCATGCTCTCTTCGCAGATGACTCTCTTCTTCTAGGAGGGGCTTCTTTGAAGATTGCCAGGGCCTTCAATTAATTTCTTCAGAAGTTTTGTCTTATATCTGGAGCCTTGATCAGCAAAAATAAAAGTGTAGTCAATGGTTGGAATTTTGAGCACTCAACCATTCTCCGAATAGCCAATCCCTTTGGTTTTCCTGGCTTTGACAAGTGGGAAAATATAAAGTACTTGGGGTTGCCTTTAACCCTTGGCCTAGCTCCCCCTTCTCTTTAGCTCGAAGTGATTACAAAGTTGAAAGCAAAAATTGTTTCCTGGGGTGGTTACTGGTTAACTAAGGTTGGAAAGCTGATCTTGATCAAGTGGAAAAGGAAACCAGAACAAGATGCATTTGGCAAGTTGGGAAATTATTAAAAGACCCTTATCAGTTGGTGGGTTACAAACTCGTGACCCTTGCCTAGCTGATCTAGCACTGGGTGGAAAACTAATTTAGCATCTCTATTCAGACAAACAACATCCTGTCATCAAGATATTCAGGAAGAAGTATCTCAAAGGTGGCTCATTAAGAAGTTTAGCTTCATCTAATATGCCCCCTAGTACAGCTATCTAGAACTCTTGTAGAAAAGGTATTGATAGATTTAATCAACAATGCTTTCAAATCACAGGTACAGCGTTTGAATTTTTCGCTCCAAGAACATTTTTGAATCCCTAGAATCTTCTCGGCATGGTTTAGTTTCTTGTGGAGTCTGAACCCCTTCCAGATCCACTTGACTAGCTTTCTCTTGGAGTTTGGTGGCGAGTATTGCAGTTCTTGCTCCTGTGATCGTTGTTCTGCTTTGTCAGGGCTTACTTTTGCAGGTTTGAGGGATCACTTTGTGTGCTTTCTGGTGCTCCTTGGCTTCTTTATTTTGTAGGAGGAGTTGCCTGCATATCTTGGTCAAGAAGCTTATCTTGCAGGGTTGTTTTGAAGAGGAGTTGCCTACGTGAATATTGGTCAAGAATTTCGAGCTCTCTAAGATTTCAACGTTTTTCCCTCCAAGATCAAGAAGACTTTTTGAATCCTCTCTGGTGGTTTCTCTGCCAGGAGGTTGTAAATCGTCTCTCTTTTGCTTTCTGGAGTTATTTTCAAGAATTCCAGTCCTTTTCAGCACTTTTGATTCATGAAAATTTGACTGGGATCGTCTTTGTTCTTGTCTTATCTGAGAAGGAAGCTCTGACTGTGTGAAGGATTCTAAGCTTTTGTGATTGCAGGGTTGATTCTAGTTCCATCTAAGGGTAGTTTTGAGGTCATGGCAGTTGGAGGGGGCTCCTCCCCGTCCCCTGATCTGAATTCCCTCAGGAGACTGGTTGCTTCAAGCAGCAAACGAAAACTCAACCAGAACCAACAGTCCTTTGTTAAGAAGCTGGATAATATTCCTACGGTGGATCTTCCTACGGATCAACCATGCTGAACATCCCTCAATATTGTTGAATGGGGCCTCATTGGACAGTTCACTGGAATTTGGGCATCCCCCAAGGAAATTGAAGGGTGGGTCCAAAGGAATTAGAAACCATCACAAAAGGCATCAACAACAAGTTGATTGGTAAGGGATACTATGTCTTTCTTTTTGGAAACTCAGCAGATAGAGATTTAATATTTAGAAACAGGTCATATTTCATGGGTCCTCAAGGGATCTACCTGAACAAGTGGACTCCGAACTTTGATCCGAATCAAGATGTCCCTTCTGTTGTTCCTGTTTAGGTTAGGTTGTCACATCTTCCTCTCCATTGTTGGAATTTGAGATCTCTAGAAGCTACAGGAAACACTTTGGGGAAATATATTGATAGGGCTAATAGAAGAGATCAATATACATGCGCCAGAATATGTGTGGAAGTGGACTTGGAGGTAGGGCTTCCTGAAGCCATTAACTTGAGTATAAGATTGGTCACACGTGCAAGAGCTAGATTATGAGCAATTACCCTTTAAGTGCATATTTTGTCATGGTTATGGACATTTTTCCAGATCGTGTAAGAAAAAAGTTGAGGAAGAAGCTATCAAAGAAAAGGGAGATCAATGGACCCAAGTTCAAAAAACTAATTCAGCAAAGCAAGGAAGCAAAGCTAAGCGACAAAGAGGAGAAATGGGGATGGGTAGCAATCCCTCTGGGCAGAAACAGAAAGAAAATGGAGCAACTATGAAGGAAATATCATCTCAAAATAACTTTGAAGTATTGAGCATCCCAGAAGACCAAGTACTCTTAGTGCTTGAAGAGGGAGAAGTCACTCAATCTCAAAACCAGACAAGTGAAGAAGTCAAAGGAACAGTTGAGCCAGATCTTAGCACTCCTGTGGAAGGACATTCTCCCACATATGCAGAAATGGAAAAAAGAAAAGAAACCTATGGACAATTCTGGCTCATCTGATGAATATCCCCTTGAGAGGTCTTCCAAAAAAGGGCGTAAATCTCATAAGATGGTTTGGGAGGAAGAAGTCGAACGTTTTAATATGCAAGGAATCCAAGCCACTATAGAGATGTCAATCAACAACAATACTCAGGCCAGACCTTCAAAAGGAGGCCCTCCCCCTTCCATCAAATAATGAACATCATCTCTTGGAATTGCAGAGGGCTTGGAAATTCTTTGAAAGTGGAAGTTGTTAATGATCTCATCAGAATGGCTTCTCCAGATGTTCTTCTGCTCCAAGAGACAAAAATTGACGAGGACAACCTTCTATCCATAAGCAATAAGAAATGGAAATTGAATGTAGGGAAGGAAGTGAATGCTAGAGGTACCGCTGGTGGAATAGAAACATTATGGAAAGAAAATTCTTTCTCTATGGAACATTCTCATACAACGCAGCACTGGATTTTATCAAAACTCCGACACACTCAAAGTAAATTTTCAATTGCTCTTTTTAATGTTTATGTTCATGTTAACCTCCAAGAAAAAAGAGACTGTTGGAAATCTCTGGCAACCTTTCTCGATGACAATTCCTTCTCCAATATAAGTGTGGCTGGCGATTTAAATTTAATAATGGATGTCAAAGAGAAAAAAGGGGGTGTTTACAGGAGAGACCCCATGCTTAACACGGTGGAAAATCTCATTCTCTCTTGGGAATCGATTGATTTCAAGCCAAAAAGAGGAAGATATACATGGTCTAATAACAGAACTGGTGCAACAAATATTTCCGCCAGATTGGATAGTTTTTTGGTTCAGAGTTCTCTAATGACGGGAAAAAAAATAATCTCCTCCAACATCTTGCCTAAGATTGCTTCAGATTGTAAGCCAATTATGTTGCAGATTGAAGAGGAAGAGGACCTAGGCCTTGTATCAGGGATTTCTCCTTGCTACAGGGGCAGGAATGACTCCCTTCTATCTATAGGACAGAAGGGTAGGTTCCTGCATGGATAAAGACTGTAAAAATGGAAAAACAGAATGTAAAGAACAGTAAACTAAACTACAAACAGAAAGAAGAGAAATGATGGTGAACCCCTCTGCAAACAAGGGTTAGGGTTCCGCTTCCAATAACCTGCAAACAAATCCTAAGCTACAGTAAACTGAAATACCTGCAAAACAAAGTTAGGAAACAAACCTGCAAATGAAATCATGGGTTAGAAAGAAAAGAAAACTAATAAGCAAATGCAAGAAAACAAGAAAGACAAGCTATACCTTCTCTTTGGGTGGAAATGGGCCACCATGCCCTAGCTTGTGGAAGCACCTCTCTTGGATGGGGGAGCTATGGCTCAATGGAGATGGAGGAGAGGGAGTGTGGGTGGCTTGAGAGGGAAAGGTGTCTCAAGGCATCCACGGGCAGCATAACAATATGCAAGGGAGAAGTGTTTTAAGAGTGACCCCCCACCCTCCTTTAATAGCTTTTTCAAGGGGTTTTAGGGTTTTAAGCCCTTGGTCAGGGCTTTAGCCCCTTTCGCCCTAACTTTAGCTCCTTTTAGGGTTTTAGCCCCTTTTTGGGGCCTTTAGCTCCTAGGAGAGTATTTTGGGCTCCTTTTGGGGGTTTTTAAGCCCTTTTATTCATCCTTAGGCTATTTTGAGGGTGTGGGGGTCTAATGAAGTGATATGAGGGTTGTAAGATGGTGTCCTTGGGTGGTGTAGGCCATTGAGAGCCGAGTGGGGGATTTTTGGGTTAACAGATTGCCCCCTGATGTGTGAGGGCAGGAGCTCAACATATGGCCAATGGACATCATAGGATTTGCTGTGTAGAGGTGGTGCTTTCGGGGCAGGGGCATGGTGGCTTTTGGTTTTTGTATTAATTTGGTTCCCATCAATGGCTGAGATACAAATAATGTGTGACATGTATATGGATGAGGCGGGCATCCCCATGCTCGTGACAATGTCAAAAGAATAATTTGATCTAAGCTCTAAAATACAAGAGTCGATCATATACAACTGATGTTACAATAATGGTTGCCTCCATGTGAGGCTGAATACAATGCTGATCTGGTACATTGGAACCACGACATTCTCATGGAATGCTATATCTTCATGACTGATGGTCTGCTGGATCTGGAACGGTACATAGTTGTATGGACTCGCTATTTGAGAGTCAGAGTCTTTGTGGTACAAGTATGCTGCATCAATCATAAAGGTATATCGAAGCACTGTTGGGGCTTCTGATACTGTCTCTAACGCAACCCGAAAATCACAAGGGACATGAACCTATTTAGGTGCCTTAGGTAGCCCACCAATGTGCTAGATTCAAGTGACATCTAGGGCCTTCGACCAAATATTGTACGGACCAAACCCTGTACGAATCTCAACGGTGCGATGATGTAGTTGGAGTCGAGCACGTGAGAAACAACCATCCTGAGAGGCACTAAGGAATCCTCTCAAGTGGTCCAAGGAGCTCATCAATGATGTTAATGAAACCAAGGTACAGGGACCTCTGGGTCTATCCTCTGGAATATTTGTGTTGGCGTCGACATAGGGAGACCTCCCCCTAGTCAAGGCAATGATGTTTCCTTGACCAGGAGCATGAGGGAGATGAAATTTTGTGAAGCAATCTGCGGACTGACTCACTGAATTGGGGTGGAGGGGAGGGAAGGGAAAGAACTGAATAGGGGTAGGGGGAGTGTGGGAGACTCAAACTTCCTTTGTTCAAAGTATGAAGGCAGGGCAGACCAGGCAGCAAATGAAACTTAACTCATGGGAATGGGACCATAGTTGTAATACCGGGGATGTCACTGTAGATGGGAAATACTTGGAGGAGGTAGACACTTTTGATATTGATGGGATCGAAGGAAGACACATTGCAGAGTACTCTAAACAAAGGCGACCCAATGTGTGAATGCTGCCAAACTGTTTTATGTGGGGTGGCGTCTAGGGACACCATTATGATATGATCTCGTGGATTTTTAGCGAGCCCAAGAGGGTAAATGCTCAATGGTGCTTTCAATTTTAGAGAGTCTGAAAGCATGAAGAAGACTCCAGTGGGGGATCTTTTTCGTTGGTAGTATCTTGTGCTTGAAAAAAGGATAAAAGTATACATAGGAGAGCTCGCCCATCCTGTAGGGGATGAGATACTTCTTTGCCGTTGGTAGTCCAATCAGGTCGGAAAAGGTTAAACTTATACTGACTGGACGGTCATTCAGATACTTTTACGAGCATGAATGAAACCAAGTTTGCTCGACGATCTTTTCTTGTTGAGAAGGCTGGAAAAGAGCTTAACGATAACCCGTGGTGAGCTTTTTTCGTGAAGTGCGGCCCCTCTGCTCGAGAAAGCATAAAAGTATGCAAAGGGGAACGGTCTTGGCTTGAGTGTACCGAGGATGTCCTTTTCAATTGATGGTCTACATGGTCCGCAAAAGGAGGTAAACGAGACGATGTAGAAGCCCTTCCTTATACTTTAGCGAGCGGGAAAGGAAGCAGCCGCGCTCTACAATCTTTTCATTGTTTTAAGGAGTCAGAAAAGAGCTTAAACGAAACTCTAATATGGTCAACTAATTGCGGTGGCACAGGCGGTGCCCCATGTTGGGACGGTGGACAAAGGTCCAAAGGTCATCCGCACAGTATGGATGGAGCAAAAGGCTCTCAAACATACCAATACATGCACGGGATAGATCACGACAGAGGCTCGCAAGTCGGTGCGGCAGAGGCACGCAAACCGTGGTGGCTCTCGGACCGAGGTCAGGAGAGCATGTGTGTGTGTTGCAATGGACAAACTTGACTACATGTGATGTGAGTGCAAGTTCAAGGGAACTTATATGCCAAATACATGCAAGAAAAAGAAATCATTTTGTGGACGGTGGTCCAGAGGTCCGCGTAAGGTGCGGTAAATAGAAAAGACCACTATGTGTTAAAAGACAAAATAAAAGTAAAAATTACATTCCTTAACAGGTGGTGGCTCAAGAACCCGCATGAGTAGCGGTAGGCAAGTGTGATGCAAGTACAGGTCTGCAGACACTTGCATCACCATGGTGTGGCTCGTAAATCGAGGTAACTTCCGGGAAGCGGTCCTGAAACTTGTTTGTTAAACATGAGACGATGCTCTCATAAGGAGATAGAAATTTGGGCCTGGAGGTGTGAGAGGTGTCTCGAACAGGCTCAGGGTGATTTTAGATTAGCAGCTAATGGTGCTGCACTGACTTGTGGTAAAAACGTTGAAAAACAAGAAAATAAAATGAAGCGACTCATTGGTGATGTTAAGCGTAAAATCTCTTGAAGTAGAGCCCATTGTGGGGGTTCTCCGAGAGTTTTCCATCAGAGTCAGCGAAGAGGTATGCCCCCTGGCTAAGACGAAGGTCATTGGCAAGGCGAGATGATAGAATCTAGTCTTTTATGGGAAGAACCGATTCCACACTATGGTTTAAAGGGAATGGGGTAAAACAGAAGGCGATCTTACATATATCTTCGTCATCACATAAGTGGTGCCGGGATAGATCAGGTGGATCTTCCATAGTCGATGAGGTGGAAGGGAAACTAGTGCTCGATATCATGAAAATGGTATTGGTTGTGGCTTTGGTGGCCTTGCCCCCAGTCTCTGTTGGAGGAAGCGGGGTAGGCCTGGAGACGGGAGGAGTCTTTGATGGACCGGGACATGGGTGCAACATCATCTCAATTGGATGGACATGAGTCAACACATCTTGGGGCCTCAGAGGTATGGTAGGTGGTTCAAGGTACCACACAGGAACTCCCAATGTGAAATCCTGTAAATTGTGGGTTTCCAAGACAGACTTGCTCACGATCCCGGATGGTAGGAAAAGGAAAAGGAAAAGAAAAAGGAAAAGGATCATGTTGATCGGGAATGAATCCCACTATTTCCTTGGTAAGTGAGGTTGAGGTTGCAACTGAGGTTGTGGTTGTGGCTGGGGAAACAACGGAAGAGATAGGTCTGATGGACCGTCAGTGATGGTGGAGACAAGAGGGTCTATAGAACTGGACATCATGTAAATGAACATGGTGTCTGAAGAAGGAGGTGGTGGGTGAACTTCTTCGATCAAGGTTATCTCAGACTCAAGGGAATGGTGACGGAGGTCAGCGAGAGCCATTCGAAATTCGGGCAAATATTGGCAATGGTGGGAGTAATGTCCATACAAGACGTAAAGCGCGCAAGCATGGTTTGTCCTCAATGCCTTGTTCCTGACTACTAGTGCTGTTGGGAGTTCAAACACGGGGATGTTTTCATTTGTATCCATGGAATCTAGATGCGCACGGATTATTGGGATTTCAGGGCAATTTTGAGTTGGATGGCCCTTTTGCTTGCAGACGACACAAGGTGGGACTTGTCATGGCTTTGCGATAGCTTTGGCATTCTTGTCCCTAGCCCTTTTGGGTTGGGGCCGTGCAGGTGCGGGTGTGGCGGTTGGCTTATGCGGACCGGGTGGAGCATGAAACTCGACCACGATGGGTTGCACCGGGGTTAAAACAACCTGGGGAATTATTGGTTGAGCTGGTGGATCAAGATACCACACCGAAATTCCCAATTTAAAGTTGGGTAGGCTTAAGGTGGCCATGACCGGCTTGCTCATGACACTAGGTGGGGGAAAGAGGAAGGGAATCGTATGGACTGGAGATGAGCCTAGATAACTCCCTGTTGGTTGCATGTGGGGATGCGGTTGTGGTTACGGCTGCGCGTAATGCTGCTACTGCGAGTGATGTTGCAGTTGCTATTGGTGTTGCAGCTGCGGGTGATGTTGTGGTTGTGGTTGGGGCTGTGGCTACAGTTGTTGTTTGGGTGTAGCGGTGCTGGATGAGACCATGCACAAGTCAGCAGTTTCATTTTGTGTTGGTGGTGGTGACACTAATGGGAAAGGATCCCTCATGGTGGGATCGGTAAACAACCCATTGCCCACATTCAACGGTGGGGAGGCTGGTGTGTTTTCAACCATAGTGTTGATTGCAGGGACGACATTAGCATGTGTAGATGCCCCTTGCGGCTCAATGGTGGTGATGGTAGGGATAACGTTGGCAAGTGCTGTTAACCCTTGTAGATCATGATAAGTGAGCTGATCAACCGTCACGATCTTCCCTTCGTGGGGGAACATCATGAGATGGAAGACAGTTGATGCGACAGCTCGCATGGCATACATATAACTTCTCCCGAGGAGAAGATTATAGTCCAGTTGAGCATTGACGACCTCTATGTCTATCAACATTGTCTTCCTGGCTAATGTGATGGGGACATGGGGGAGGATTCCTTGGGCTTTAGTGGGATGTCCATCATAATCCCGTAGAGTTGTGGAGGATGGTTGCAGAATTGGTGATCCAAGTTTCTACCAAACTAGGGTAGACATAATGCATGTGGATGCCCCCTCATCCACTATGCACCGGTGCACAACCAAATTCTGGGTGGACACCGGACTTTGAAAGGTGATGGTCGATGGCATGTGCGGTTCCCCATTCTCCATGTCAAAGGTGATTAACTTGAAGTCAGAGGGGTCTACTGCCCCTAGGGCGGCTAGTAAGGATTTCCGCTACGTTGGGCACATTTTAAGTACCTTAAGAGTAGACATGGCAGTTGGCGTTTCGGCCAAATCATCCACAATGCTATAGCTAACTGCAGCTCTAGCTATGGCATTATTGGCTACTCTGCATATGGGGGGGCCGTGGGAATGGGGGTAACTGAAGAGGTAGGTTCACTGTCTTAGACGTGGATGCCGCTGATTTGTCAGCGGGTTCGGTGGTGGTACCATACTAATTCCATCTAGTTTGTAAGTTGACATCTTCAGTTGTCATAGCTAGCAGGTGGTGAACACATGTTTCGGCCGTGGTAGGTGCCCCCGGAGCATTGGGGTTGGGTTAGGGAGGGGGTGCGGTTACCACCAATCCTCGGACTAGCTGTGAGTTTTGAAGCACCATGGGGGGAGGTCCTTGTGGTGTCGGGTTGGGTTGGGCTTGATTGGCAGCGTTGGCAGCCTGTTGGGCCTCATTTTGAATGGCCTGCTTAGCTCAACCCATAAGGGGACACTCAAATGTGTAGTGCCAATAAACATCACAGAGTGTGCACGGTTGGTTTGTGCGCAACGGGGCGTTGCGTCTTGGTGCATTTTGTCATGAGGGGTTTTGGGCTGGCCGGTTTACCACGACATTGTTGGGAGGGTTCGGTTGTTGGCCGCCTCCCTGTGGTTGGTTATTGCCTTAGTTGTGAGGTCGGTTATTTCGAGCTTGCCCTTGTTGATTGTTGGGGGCAGGCTGGTTGGGACGGTTTCGTTGTGCGAACACTTGTCCCAACGGAGTGGGTGGAGCGGGGGTAGGGGCTTGAACTGGTTGCACTGGTGGTGCATAGTATTTTTATGGGGGTGGCGGTGCCACAAATATGGGCATTTGCACCACATACTGTTGTGTTGGCCAAGCCATGGATTGAGTCTGCTGCGGTGGCGCAGGTTGTGTATAGGAAGTTGTTGCTTCGGACTGGGACATCATTCTTGCGTAGTCCGGAGCTTGGTTTTGGTAAGCAACATTAGCAGTGTTGCTTGGTTGTGATGGAACTACAGGTGGTGTCGATCGAGGTTGTGGCTGTTGGGAGACCGATCCTATGATGCTGTCCGCAGCATGGGACGCCCCCGATGCATCATGGTATGAGGTACTCGGACGGGGAGCATCTGGAATGACGGTGTACAGGTATCCAGACTGAGCGTAGATCAGGTCAAACTGTTGAGCTTTCAGTATGGCCTCTTCTTCGAATTGAGGACGTTTGGATGCAACGTCCTTTGCTATGGGCAGGAGTAAGGTCTTAAGGAACCAATCCAAGAAGATCATGTCGTCGAGTTGGATTTTGCATAGACTACGACGTCGCCGCCACTCATGGATATGGTCAGTTATATGAGTGGCAGTGCTTTGGCGATAGGATAACAGGATCTCCACCCCTTCGTCATATCTGATGGGGAGTTGGAAATACTATAGGAACATGAAGGCTAGGGAGTTGAAGTCTGGGTATTTGGCCTGCGGTAGCTCAATGTACCATTTGGCCCCAGCACCTGTAAGGGTGCATTGGAATAGCCTCAATCTAATGGAATCGTCTACGATGCTGTTGGATGAGCACCATAGATGGAATGTCATAATGTGATTTTGGGGACATTCCCCTGCCTTGCCTTAAAACTTGGGGATGTCTGACGACAACTTAGTTGGCATTGGAGGCCAAAAAGCTTGATGGCGAATGGGGGTCATTTGTTAATCTATCCAAATCAGGCAAGTTAAGATGAGCCATGAAAGGCAGATTTGACCCTAGGTTGATGTGGGATGGGGCTGCGATGGTGGTGGGGTTTGAAGGTGCTGTTGTAGCTGCAACATTTGCCCAAAATTCTAAAAAAAAATTGGACCCTCCTTTACTTTGAATTAGTTGGTTCTTTTCTTGATTTTTGGCCTATGGATTTTGAAGCGTCTTCCAGCACTTTGGTTTGCTGTCATTCGATTGGTTCTTTCTCAGTTCATGCTTAAACGAATCCCATCCTTAATTGAGTTCATCGTCATTTTGCATATCTTTCAAAGCCGTGTTGAATCGGGAGTTAAGTCACTAGACTCTTCCCCGTTGCGGGCGGACCTTTAATTCTACCCTCCGACGTTGCGGACCATTTCCGGGTGTGGACTTTCCCTTTCGCTCCGACCGTTGCGCGTAAGTTTCGTTTCTTTGACGTGTCGGAGGGTTTTTGATTCGTCGTCGGATGGGTTTGAAGTCTCCCTCGTCTGATGCTGCAGACAAATCTCCTTTTCGGGCGTCCGCCGTTGCGGATCACTTTGGACTTAGACTTTCTTTTGCGCCCCGATGTGCGTTTCGTTTTCTCCCGGCTTCGTATCGGGGCGCTTGGACATCACTTCCTTCCCCGTTGCGGGCGGCATCATGTTCTAAGGATTCGCTGTTGCGGAGGGGTTTGGATTCTTGGTCATCCGATCAAGGTACCCGCCGACGCCTGATTGTAGGTCACATGTTCTATTTTAGCCGTGCGGGTGAGTTAGTATTGTGGACCATCCGCCGTTGCGGAAGGCCTGAGGTATTAGCCGCTCGACGCAGTTTCATTTCCCGCCCGATTTAAAGGCTCTCGCATGCGTGGTGTTTTTTTTATATATACGGTGCGATGGTATGGGTTTTTTGTATTATTTTTTTTATTATTGTCGAGCATTGTCGTGGTGAGCTTAGTGTTGAGCTGTCGTGCTTCGAAGGGAGAGAGGGTTTAGCTGTCATTGTACCAGCTTCCAGGTGGAAGAAGTATTCCAACCGTCATCAACTCAGCCGATTCACCGGATTTCCAGGTAGGTTTATTTCATCTTTTTCCCAGTGCGTTTGAACGGTTATTGGTTGTCTCCCATGGTTTAGGCATCCTCGGCGTTTTCCCTCGTCCAGCTAGGACTCAAGCTTGTGGGCTCTATCTTAACCTTGGGTGGGGGGAGCGTTTTGACCATTTAAGCCTTTTGCTTTTCGCCTTTTCAGTCGCTACCTCGCGCGCACAGGGTTGAAGGGTTAGGTGCAGACGCCGTTACGTCGTCTGTGCCAAACCTCGCTGCGTGGCCATGATAGACAGGAGGGGGTCAGGTTTTGGGACATTGCCTTGGGGGTTTGGTAGGCTATCATTTTACGTGGTGTTTTCCCAGCCTGTAAACCCTAGCCATTTCGCTTCCGCGTTTTTCCGCAGCCTCGACGAGGCAGAAGGTCGGACCTATATTTGGCCGGGAGGAATAGGTTTTTGAAGGGGATTTTTTACAGTCGACAGTGTCGCCTTCATGGTTCTAACCGCAGCCTGCGTTGATTGCGCCATCCTTCGCAGCCCCCTTTTTGGTTTTGGTCGCCTAAAACCCTAGTGGGGTCGAAGGGATGTATCGCCGGTTACGTTGAGCATAGCGTGGGTCGTGTTTTGATGAGGATACCCTGTGCAGAAATGTGGTTACGCTCCGCCGGGGAGGGCGAGATGTACTATCAGCTTAATGTATTTTTTTCGCTGCCAGTCACATGCGTCTCCTTTGTGATGTGTCTACTGGGCTTTATGGCTAAAGTGTTGATTGGCATGAGCTTGATGATTTAATCCTTCTCTGTGTTTTCTAGGCAATAGATTGATAATTGAATACTGCACCTGGATATAATTTACAATGTTTTTGCTTCAATGTATCGCTATCATGAGGAAGTGGCAGGTCGCATAATAGTGTAGGTTTAATCCTGGCATAAGTATGATTGATAGGCTTGCTCATATAGATCGGATCATAAGATAGTGCACCCATAGTCTCAAGGCATTATAAGGTTGAACAATATATGTATTTGTTGCATTGAACATTACCATACTATGCATAAGATAATGGCACATTGCACAATACTGCATGCTAGTTTGAGTGTTCAGTATGAGAGACTTATGATTTGATTTTATGGACTGGTCACAATTATGATACACTTGAGAAAGGATGTATTGTTGCACAATGTTCACAAATTCAAACGGCTTAAATGTCATAATGTTTTTACATTGCAGGAAGAATTTACAATGTCCAAGAGGCAGAAAAGGAAGGCCCCTGCGGTCGAAGAACAAACAGCAATAGAGGTCGTCCCACAGAAGGAGTATATATATGAGGATACCCAATGTATCTCTGGTATTGAGCCTGAGTACAAATGGGGCGAGATATACAGACTGATTTCCCGTAGGGAAGTCCCAAACACGGGTCTTGAGGAAGAACCTATTTACGCCAACATTGAAAAATCCGCCATCATGAAGGTGGCTACCAGACCAGAGCTGTTCCCTTGCTCTGATGTGATGAGATGGATTCTACCACACACAAATAACAACACAATGCTGATGGGAAATGTTGAAGGTCAGGGCTATGCTGCATTTAGCCCTGGATATGTGGCATTGGCTTACCACCTGCCAGAGCCCCAAGTCTTCCTGTCAAACAATTGGCTAGATAACCTCAGGATGGATTTAGTGGAAACCCTGAGAAGAATGCTCTTACCAGGAAAGATTTATAGACACAGAGCAACTGAGGACTATGACACAGCGAGCTTAAGAGCTCCTTACAGGTTTATAGCCTTGATACTAAACCGGATCTTTGGAAGAGCCAATGGTAGACTCTTCAAATTGGAGTGGATACCTCTTATGTTTCATGTGGCCACAGAAGGAACAATCTTCAACTGGGCCAGCCTAGTATCAAGTAGTCTCTCTTCTTGTGTAGCTTCAGCCCTGAGAGGAGGAGAAGCCCGAAAAAAATCTGAGTTCTACATGAGTTCCATTATGATAGATTACATACTATGCCACCAGCCTTTCCCGGGGCTCAAATGTGTTTGGGATAGGGAAAGAATGCCCGTATATGTAGCCTACAAACTACTGGGGGCTCATCAGTACCACTGTTACTACCGAGAGATCTATGAGCATTTTATTATGCCTCTGCACACGCTTATCTTCCGAAAGGAATGTAACTGCATGTCTGAAGAAGCTATGCAGGTAATAGAGGAGTATGGTGATTATTTCTTGACAGAAAACGGGATGTATATTAGAATGTTTGGTGGATCAAAAACACCTTATCTGCTGCACAAGTATGCAACGGATTATATAGTCCACAAAGAGGCAGTCATACAAGTGTTTATTGACGGAGTTGGTCACTTCTTGTTCCAGAAAAAGAAGACTGCCTATCCACCTCTACCATTTAAGCTAGGTAGCTGCAGTTTCGCCAATGTGAAGCAAGCTGCAGAATTTATAGAGGAACTAGGGAAGTTCCACTTTGGCGAGATGACTTTCAGATGAAATGACACTCATGGCAGAGTGGCTGAGCACTGCAAGAAGCACAAGGTGTTTTACGAGTACACCCACCATTTTGATCGAGATGAATCTGTTTTCAGGAGTGCACCAAACATGACGGCACTTAGTAGAAGATTCAAACCAAAGCATCCCACCAAGGGCGGAAAAGGGAGTGAGCAGGATAAAGCTGAGCAAGGTAAGGCTGAAGAGGTCACCAAAAGGATAAGAGAGGAGGCTTAGAGGCTTGAAAATGAGGCTGCAGAGTGGCTGCAAAAGGGAGAAGAAGAGAAAATGAAAGCTGCCCAAGAAGCAGCTGAACAAACAGAAGAAGCTGCTAGGCAAGCAGCCGAAGAAGCACAAAAGAAGCTAGATGAAGAGCTTCGAGAGCAGGAGGCTGAGAAGATAAAGTTGACATAGAAACAAGCCTCTGAAACACCATCAGGGCAGAGTCAGGGAGAGGAAAACCCTGAAGTGCAAATCCTTCAAGTACCTACTACCAGCACTTCTATAACCCCTATGCTTCAGCTAGTACCCTTCGTACAGAAAGAAGGGGAAGAAGTCCCTGATTTCAGCACCGTATATTATGACAGGGCTACTAAAAGGATAATGAGGAGAACAAAAAGAAAGGTAGAGGCAGAAGGAATGGCCAGCAAAATGATAACAGATAAGGTCATGATGGTAGGGACAGATGTAGATCCAAGGTTTACTATAAGGGCTGGGACTGCAGCAATACATGCTTCAGAGGATAACATAGACAGAATGATGATTGAAATAGAGTCATCCAAGAAGACCTCCTCTCAGCTTAAGGACACCCTGAGAAAAGAAAGGGAAGAAGGCAATAGACTTAAGAGAAAATATGAACATGTGCTGAGAGAAATGGAGGCCACAAAGAGTGAAATCTGCGCCATCCAGGTAGAAGCACAGGCCAAGGAAGCAGCACATGAGGCTTTGGAAAGTGCACAACAGGAAATTCAAGACTTAAAGAATGAAGAGGAACAGATGAGGGCAAAGATAGAAGACCTAGAAGCGCAGCAGAATGTTATCTATGAGTCCAATACCGCATACGTTAAAGAACTGAAAGAGCAGCTGGAAGCAGCAAAGGAACAGCAGGTCGATCTACAGCCGGTTAAAGAACACATCCTGGCCCAAAAAGCTAAAGTGCTACACCTGCAAACTGCTCTAGAAGAAGAAAGATGCCAAGTCCTCCAGATTGATGGCCGACTGGAAGAAATCTTGGAAACCGCTTCTTATTTTATTGACAGGTCTCAAGACATCCTCGAAATACTGACTACAAGGATAGCCAGGGCGGAGAACGATGAGGAAGCCCCAACTGAACTACCATCCAAGGATAAACAAGCCATTAAACGGGACCACGATCTGATAGAATTCGCTATCAATACTGCAGAAGACTTCCACAAAACAGTCAAGAAGACCAAGGGAGTCTGCACAGAATTCTTCAGGAGAGCCCTAGTTACCTACAACCGATGTCAGGTAGAAGCCGAGCAGAGGCTATATGAGTTCCCTGATCATGATGCATTTGTAGAAATGTTGCAGAAAGGACAACAAGATGAAGAAACCAGAGTACAACGCATCAAAGCTATTGATGACCAAATCCTGAAAAATGAAATAGGCCATACAACCGTCAGTGTGCAGCTCTTAGAAGAACAGGTGCGATTGAACACAGCCAGGGTAGAGGCCGTTAGAAACCAGGCTGAAAAGTTCGAGCTAAACATTCAGTTTTTAGAGCCCAACTCGTTTGAAGGACTCGCTGCTGAGGCAGCAGCGTGGAGGAAATTCTTGGAGAACCAAGCGGGACCCTCCTCTCAAAAGGACCGGTCAAATTTGCTGTAATTTAATAGTTTGTAAAAGGCTTTTGGAAAAAATGAAACGTTGGGAAGCCCAAAGGTCACTTTGGGCAGCCCAACCAATTTTTGCTTTTTGTATAAAAGTAGGAAACGTAGAGAAGAGAAGGGCTTTTTCCCAGTAAGACTGGAGGATATATTGTAAGAAGAACTACTTCCTTTTGCAATAAAAGATCTTAGTTTTCCTGTTGGAGAAAGAGCTGTGAAGTTTCCAAATGTTATACAATGGATGGCAGAAAGATGAACTACTTTATTTTTCAGCTTGTGTACATGAATCGTGAGATCGTTCTAACTTTATGACCTATGTCTTGTTGAATGATTTCTGATTTAATTTGTGGAAATTTCACCCAGAGTAATGTATGTGGTTCATATAACAATTGGCTATTTGATTGTTAGAATATTTTTCGTGTTCATGTGTAGTAAGCATAAATATCAGCTATCTGTAATTTTGTTTATCATACATGGAAATAATACATTACTCACAAATAATCACTCTTCTGGCTCCCCGGGGATAGATAGTTAGGTGTTTAGATAGTTAGTGGTTTTACTTCACGGTTGCATATGTGGTTTAGATGTCTATGAACCTAAGACGAGAGGTAAGAACCTGTGCAACACATTGTGTAGTTCCTTGCGTCTTTATCACCCTGCATGGTTAATATAGGCATATGCATCGCATACATTAAGTCAAAATACAAATTCCGCTGGACCAGGCCGCAACCAGTAAGCCCTTGTTGTTACTTTGACCTACGGTAGCCGGACCGTAAACCGGATGGATTCCCTATACTAAACAGTCAATGGGCTAGTTGGGAACGTTGATTGGGGAGAATCCCTCACTATTGCCACCTGTGAATTTAGTGGTTTGGAAGAATGCTCAATGAAGGGTCTAAATCTATATGAGCTTGCCCTTCGTCGTATCCCAGAATACCCCAGAGGGTGATGACTGGGTAGAGGAGGAAGGATAAGCAAGTCAGTTAGTTTTAAGTTGATTTTAGTTAAGCTACATTCATTTGATTAAGCCATTAAAATTTACTTGGGAATTTACACATTGTTTGTAAAAGAAATTGCAGAAAACAGAAACTGAAACTGAAATTGACTTACAGTGCCAGACAGAGGCAGCTGAGCCGCACTAATAGTCCTATAAAACTAAAATTTAACTCCTGTTACACCGAAATTTAAGCTCTGTTTGACGGACTGCACATTTCTGATCAAATCTGGCGAGGGGGCCGCAAGATTTTTTCAGAAACAGGAGAGGGGGTCGCACAGAATCCACAGACAGTCGCGGTCTATGTTTTTGAGTGAATTTGCACTTATCGGGGTATTAAGTGTGCCCTGGGTGCACCTGTTTGGTCATTAAGTGTGCCCTCACCTCATGTTCAGGCCCAATAAGAGCGACCTGCCCCGGATTTGGGATTTTTTGTGATCTAGAGTCAGATCCAGCTGACAGTAACTTGTACTGTGGCCAAACTGACTCGGTTTTCCTAGCAGAGGATTCAACAGTACTAATAACTAGAAATAAACTAAATTTAAACTGAATTTAACATGAAATTTGAAAAACTAGGGCAAAACTTGAAAAACTTGAAATTTTAAAAATTTGGCCCAAGGATCCTGTGGGATCGACCTGGTATGGTTGCCAGTTCTGTAGCAGGGATTTCTCCTTGCTACAGGTGTAGGAATGGCTCCCTTCTGGCTATAGGACAGAAGGGTAGGTTCCTGCATGGATAAAGACTGTAAAAATGGAAAAACGGAATGTAAAGAACAATAAACTAAACTACAAACAGAAAGAAGAGAAACGATGGTGAACCCCTCTGCAAACAAGGGTTAGGGTTCCGCTTCCAATAACCTGCAAACAAATCCTAAGCTATAGTAAACCGAAATACCTACAAAATCAATTTAGGAAACAAACCTGCAAATGAAATCATGGGTTAGAAAGCAAAGAAAACTAATAAGCAAATGCAAGAAAACAAGAAAGACAAACTATACCTTCTCTTTGGGTGGAAATGGGCCACCATGCCCTAGCTTGTGGAAGCACCTCTCTTGGATGGGGGATCTATGGCTCAATGGAGATGGAGGAGAGGGAGTGTGGGTGGCTTGAGAGGCAAAGGTGTCTCAAGGCATCCACGGGCAGCATAACAGTATGCAAGGGAGAAGTGTTTTGAGAGTGACCCCCCACCCTCCTTTTATAGCTTTTTCAAGGGGTTTTAGGGTTTTAAGCCCTTGGTCAGGGATTTAGCCCCTTTTTTGGGCTTTTAGCCCCTTCCGCCCTAACTTTATCTCATTTTAGGGTTTTAGCCCCATTTGGGGGGCTTTAGCTCCTAGGAGAGTATTTTGGGCTCCTTTTCGGGGTTTTTAAGCCCTTTTCTTCATCCTTAGGATATTTTGAGGGTGTGGGGGTCTAATGAAGTGATATGAGGGTTGTGAGATGGTGTCCTTGGGTGGTGTAGGCCATTGAGAGCTGAGTGGGGGATTTTTCGGTTAACATGCCTAATCCCCTTTCAGTTCAGTCCATTATGGAAAGATCAAGCTGGTTTTATGAACGTTGTAGCCAAGGCATGGGAACTTCCAGTTGTTGGATCGCCAAATTTTGTATGGGAAAGGAAGCTGAAAAATACCGAAGCTGCATTAAAGGCCTGGGCTAAAATATCTAAAAAAAACCAATCAATGAAAGGAAAGAAGCTTTGGAAACTTTGGAAAAGATCCAATTAGAAATGGAAGATTATGAAATTACACCTGCATTGCTGGAAAAAGAGCAAAAAGCTCAATTTAATTCTTTTCGAGCCTTTAGGAGAGAAGCAAAATTTTGGAGGATGAAGTCTCGTAGTACTTGACTGAAATATGGAGATTGGAATACCTCTTTCTTCCACAAACAGTGCCGAGTCGGGCTTTCTCAAAACCATATTTCAGAAATCTCAACTCTGTCTGGTGAAACTATTAAAGGAATTTCACAAATTAAACAAGTGGTTGAAAGTCATTTTCAGAATATTTATAGGGAAGATGGCTCCTATGATTCAGATTTAACCTCTGAATTTTTGTCCAAAATTCCTTGCATGGTGAGTGAGGAAGAACATGGCGAGTTAATGAAGCCTTTTTCGGAGCAAGAAATTATTGATGTTATTTGGTCAATGGCGTCGGACAAAGCCCCAGGCCCTGACTGTTTTTCCTTCCATTTTTATCGAGTTTGTTGGACAATAATCAGGAAAGATTTACTCCAGATGATTAAAGAATTCCAGTTAAAAGCCAAAGTGGGTGGTTGTACAAACTCCACATTTCTTGCATTAATTCCTAAAGAAGCTAATCCTTCTTCTTTTGATCATTTTATACCTATTTCGCTATGCAATACGTCTTATAAAATATTCTCTAAACTATTAGCTAACATACTTAAACCTATGCTAGAGAAATTGATTTCTCCTTTTCAAGGCGGGTTTGTAAAAGGGAGACACATTCTGGACAATTTAATTCAAGTGTAAGAAGCTATGCATTCTAGCTTTCATTGAAGGAGAGGGGTATGCTAATCAAACTCGACATGGAAAATGCTTTTGACAGGGAAAAGCTTTCCTTTCTTTACTCAGTTCTCCATTCTTTTGGTTTTAGCCATGCCTTTATAAACTTGATAAAATCTTGCATTGATAAACCTTGGATAGCACCTCTAGTAAATGGCAGACCAACAAAATTTTTTCAAGCTACCAGGGGTCTTCGACAGTGCTGTCCTCTCTCATCATTTTTGTATATTCTTATGGTTGATTCTTTAAGTAGAAAGTTAACAGCAAGAAAAATTGTTGGGATCATTCTGGGCATAAGTTCAGTGGATGGTGTTGAAGCTATTAACCATGCACTCTTTGCGGATGACACTTTGCTATTGGGAGGGGCTTCATTAAATATGGCCAGATATTTTTATGAAATTATGCACCAATTTTGTATTGTCTCAGGGGCACTTATTAACAAAAGTAAGAGTGTCATGTTCAGATGGAATCTAGATCAATAAAAATTTGCAAAAATTTCTCAGATTTTGGGTTTTGAAGGATACGCTTCTTGGGACAATGTTAAATATTTGGGTCTTCCATTAACCCTGGGAAAAAAACAACCCTTCTCTCTGGTTGGAAATCATAGCAAGATAAAAGCAAAGATAGTCTCGTGGGGTGGCCACTAGCTTACGAATGTAGGGAAGCTAATATTGATCAAGTCAGTTCTCTCAGCTCTACCTATTCACCAATTATCTCTCTTTCCAACACAAAATCGATCATGGATCAGATATCCAAATTGATCAGAGACTTCCTTTGGAGAGGTGGAAAAAGAAATCAGAACCGTATGCATCTGTGTAAATGGGAAATAGTAAAAATACATGTTCTTGAAGGACGATTGCAAATCAATGACTCAGGGTTGTCTAATCTAGCCATGGGAGGCAAATTGCTCTGGAAACTATTATCTAATAAAAAAGCATCCGGTGAGTCAAATATTTTGGAAGAAATATCTCCGTGGAGGAACTCTAAGAAATATTCAAATGGAAAACACACCTAAAGGTTCCATTACCTGGAATTTATGCAAAAAATGTCTTGAATTTTTTAATCAGCATCTATATCGAATTCCAGGTAATGGCAGGCAAATTTTTTTGTGGAATGATAAAATCACAGGAAACGATCCTCTAAACTCTATTATATCTATCAATGAAATCAAGAAATGGATGGTCAATAAAGGAATTTACAAACTATCTAATATAATTTGTTGGGATAAATATGGTAATTAGGATTCGTGGTCCCTTCCTAAACTGACAAATCGTGATCTCCCTATTCTTCACGCACAACAAAAAACGTTGCTGGAAAAATTATCTGGGCTGGCTTCCATCCATTCATATTGTAAATAAACGTGGGGATGGGGACCTGCTAGGATTTATTCTGCTGCCAATGGATTTACGATTCTACAGCCTTCAAAGCAGATTAATTCGACTCCCTCCTTTGGTTCATTCAACGCAACATTCTGGAACCTTGTATGGAATTCTCCCAGTATTCCAAAAATAAATTTCTTTACTTGGACTCTTATGCACCAGAAATTGTTAACCGGAGAAAATGTGTTAAAAAGAGGCTTCTCAAGACCATATAGATGTTGTTTCTATCTTCAAGCTACTGAGACTTCTGCCCATATTTTTGTTGGATGCGTTTTTGCGCAGAAATTTTGGGCAAATTTCTTGCACGGGTTGAATTATACTTGTATTCCAATAAATTATGAACCTATAATACTTTTCAAAAGCTGGCAGTCAAGGTATCTTGGTGCTCTCCCTACCAATCATGAATGGAGGAAGATTTGGCAAGCTTTTCCAAAATTTATTTGGTGGAAAGGCTGGCTAGAAATGATATGATTTTTAACAACAAAGTTTTGAAACCTGAAATAGTAGCATCAAAAGCTAAGGCATTTCTTTTGGAAATAGTTGGAAACTTACAAATTGATGAAAATAAATTAGAAGCTGAGCATAAATGGCTTGGCTCGTTGAAAGTGGAAAAAACTCACTCGGGTCTGAGAAGGTCGGTTATCAAGCCATTTTGGCAGATTAGAATTTCAGAAAAGGAATTTTTAGAAAGGTGGCAAATGAAGAATAAAGTCTCAATCTTCTTTGATGGAGCGTCAAAAGGAAACCCAAGAAAAGTTGGGGCAAGGGGATTGAGTTTCTAGCCAGGATGAAACTTCGAAACAAGCTTCAGCTGGGGAGTAGGACAAACTACAAACAATCAGGCATGATTATATGCTCTTCTAAAATCATGTCAACTTGCAAAGGCAGCGAGACACAACAACAATCAAATATTTGGAGATTCTGAAATCATCATAAAAGTTTTAAATTCTAATTCAATGTTCAATAAACTTGGTCTAAGTGTGACCATGCAAAGGCTGCAATTCATTTTGATAGATTGCATATGAGACACCTCATATCACATCCTTTGTGATTTGAATAAGTTGGCAGATTGCAAAGCAAATCAGGGATGTCTTCTTCCTCCAGGAATGATAAGTCCGAACGAAGGTTTTTGTTTATTGCATTCCATTCCTTAATTCTGAATGGATGTGAGGAATTGATTTATCAGAACAGATGTAATTGGGTGAAAGCCCAAACTATTCTTTAGCAATAAAAAAAATATTAATCGTTTTGGTTAAAAAAAAGAAAAGTAATAAAGTTAAAATTATATGAAGCCATTCAATTTACAAACATGGTCAACCATAAGCATTAAACCATAAAAGAAACTATATGATTATTAGTATAAACTCATTAACATAATAAATGACACAATGATATATANACTCATTAACCTAATATAGCCCTTTTTGGTGCTCACAAAATTATTATTAACTAGATCGTGTGATTGAAAAGAAGAAAACAATGTAATAGTTCAGTTACAAAACATAAGGCTCGACAAGATAATAAACAATAATCCTCATAGGTCAAGCGCCATGGCATTCGCATAAAACTTTTTAAGAATGAACTACCAGCCAATGAATGGAAGGTAATTAAAATTAAAATATATATTTATAATGTTAATTTTAGAACAAAAGTTTAATTTTGTATTTATAATGTTAATTTTAAAACAGAAGTTTAATTTTGTAGTCAACTATATAAGTAATAGACGGTCAATGTTTTCTTGATTGCAATATAACTAGCCTAGGATAACAAACCAAGTTCTTCAACAAGGTGTCCAAAACAAAAAAATAAAGCAAAGATATATAGAAATATGCAACAAATAAAATTATAAAAATATTATTTGGATTAAACAGATATGGCGGATGATTGAGCAAGCTTAAACTCGAGTTTGATCCAAGATGAAATCCCATGATTTGTCATAATCGACCAACAGAACTCTAGAACACGTGAGTTGCTATTGAGCATCCATGATTAACAAAGTGCTTGCTTGATGATTTGATTTGAGGTTGATAAGAAGAATTTGTAGCAGGACTCAGGGCAATGTACTTCCTAAAACAAGCTATGCAATTCACTCTATACAAGATTCTTACAATATAGGTCTGAAGCTATCCACGAAAAATGGTTCAAACATCTCGTTAAATATTGAAGTTGTGAATATCAATGATAGAAATATTTTCCTTAGTTTCTTTAAATGCTTAACAACACTATAGTCCATTTTCCTCAGTTTCTTTAAAGGCTTAACAACACTATAGTCCATGGAAGGTGAGTCTCGACTATTGGTAGAAGGCTTGCTAAAATTTTCCTTATCAATGGTGGTTTTAGCCATCGAAGAATAAATTGTGTTTTTCTTTCCACTAAGAGTTCAAGAGCAAAGAGTAGAAGAGGTTTACACTTTAGGTTAACACTATACATAACTAAAGCCAACAAAATAAATATCCACTATACACTTTTTAGATGCGTTTCACATACATACAATAAATTATAAATTTACATGTATATTATAATTGAAACATGTGGTGGATGGAGAAGGCATCCCGGACATCTATGCTTATCAAGCAATGTGATTCTTGTCATTTGCTAATGTGTGCAGCTTAATTCTTTGCAAGGATATAAAAAGACACGCGTGCTTGGTTTCTCTCTCGATCATTTAACAAGGTGGCTTGAGATGTCTATGCAAGTAGTTCAATATTCTAGTTCATTAAGGTAAGATGCTCTAGTTGTATATTTCTCAAACAACTTCTTCTTCAGAGACTGCTAATTTTTTTGAACGAACTCCATAACCAACTAAGACCACTGGTGTTGCATAACCATTACTCTGCTAGCTCAAACCTGGTATGTTCAACAAATTCCACTATATTGTTGATTTGTTAATTACTTTTTAGTGAGCCTTTGCAACTTTTACTAACAGGTCGATAATAGATTTTCACATGCTCTAGAACTTGAGGAATTCTTTGTAAATTTGTGAAAACTCCAGTAGTTTCTCAACCCATGTCAAAAAAAAATCAGCCAGAGTGATTGAAGAAATATCCTCGACCACTTATTTTGAGGTCATTTGACATCTTAGTGTATAAAATATAAGGTTTTAGAACCTGATGATACAATCGCAAGTGCTTCAACCTTTCTAATTTGGTACACAAAATGGCTCTGATTTTTCTTAGTCTTACAGTGCCCCTACTTCCAAGGGTTCTTGTCATATGAATAGCTATTCTTAATGCTCTATATATATCTAATTTGTATTGTTTTATACTACATAGTTGACAAATATAGCTAGCTTACTATGTGCTACCTTTTGTCCATGAAAAAAGGAAGCTGGTTAGTTTTCTATTCTCCGATTTTCCCATACAATCTTAGTGAAAAAAATATAAATTTCAAGTGCATTGATGGTATTTCAATTAGCACAGGTTCTTTGAATCTTTGAGACACTCTTTTCACTTCAAAATATTCATTTTATTCTTGGGTCAAAAAAACTAAAATTAAAAACTGTTATTTGTTTGGTTCTCTTCTAGATTTGGTGCTTTCTACAGGAATATGGATGGAGTATCTATGAAGCTTAATTTTTTTGGTCATTTGCTGTAAAATATTTTTAGGAAGATTTTTATATTAGTAAATTATTTGGTTATCATATTACTTAACAATGTCACACAAAAAATATTAATCACAAAATATAACAATAAATTCAAATTAAAAAACCATTTTATATCATCAAATTTGAGAATTACAATATAAACACAACAAAAACAAAAAATACCATATAAACACAACAAGAACAAGAAACATATTAATTATAAAGAAATTAAAAAATATAAATCAATAACATGAAATAAGCACTACAATAAGTAGGATTGGCCCTGGAGAAATTGCATAGATCACTTTCAAATTATTAAGTAGAAAACAAAACAAAAAATAACACAATGATCCTAAATCCTAAAACAATTTACCATATAAAACCACTAAGTATGATTAACAATGTCCTATCATTCCCTATAAACATGGAGAAAAATAAAATGAAACAATGATGAGAAGTTACCATATGGAAACAATATAATAAAAAATAAGAATGATTAGCCATGTAGAAATAATCCATAGTACTGAGTGTATTCAAGCTTAAGAGAGTTTTTAGCTTTTCCTGGTTCCACCAAGGCCTATGTTATGGGGAAATGGTAGCTCCATGCACATTGTTATGATCATGGACAACATCCATCCCATAAATAATAGGAATCTGGAGGCAAGTGCTCATAACTACGTCATGAAGTCTATCGATCATAATGGTCGTTTCTCAAGGTTGACACTCGCTTCCATGTACATTCATAACACTTCCTACATTCCAATTTTCAAAAATACCGTTTAGGCTTAAGGGATGAAAATCAGAGCATTGCATTACAATTTTCAAAATATCGTTTAGGTCTAAGGGTTGAAATTCAGAGCAATGGATTTTATAGCAAATGTATAATTTATGAACTTAAAAAACAAATGCGATAAATCAAGAATTGCAAACCTATGGAAAAATTTTGAATGATGACAGGGTTGATAGCTATAACATGCATTCGATTTGTGTCATCTGGCCAATATTCTCTCTCATAGTCATGCAGGACAGTAGTTCTTCTACCCGAGTTTCGATACGTTTCTCAGAATCTTCGTAGACAGGAAAGGAAATGTCATCCATACCATTCCACTGCGTAAAGAGGGTGACCATTAATATAGAAAATGCCACTAATGCAAGCTTAACGAATCAATTGCTCAAGTACTCCATGCTTACAAGATAATAATTTACAGAGGATTAAACTTCCCTCTTAACAATCAGTATTCTCAAGACGTGGATGTGATGAACCAACAAGCCTTCAACAACCTTCTCGTGTGTCACTTGTTGTTGATTGAAATTACCACCCGCTCAAGCGACACAGATCTAAGAGTTGTTGCATAAGACAATGTCCTAGATTTGTATTCATTTCAAACTCACACATATTAAACGAATATTTATGCCGAGAAAATCAAGGAGTTCAAAAATAATCAGTTTTACAAGCTAAATGGTAGCCTCATTACATTTCTAATATTTAATCAAGGTATGTGATTTACACTGATGAGACCGGGTCGGTAGGCTACAAGCAGTTATAGGTTGACACGTCATAGGTTTCCTTTCTTAGGAATAGCTATGGATAAATCTAAACAAATGCTTGCATGAAGAAATCGTTTTAGAAACCACAAAGACTATATATGTTTTAGTTAGCATTAATAATAGTAAAATCTATCATAGAGGAAATCGTTTCAGAAACCACAAAGATTATATATGTTTTAGTTAGCATTATTAATAGTAAAATCTATCGTAGAGGAGGGATTTTGAGATCAGGAGTGTGCCATAGTAAAAATCTATATTATAAAAGACTGGATCTAAATCATATCTCATAAAACGTCACTTCATAATTATTTTTTCCTTTACACAGTACAAGGCATATTTCCATAAGATGTCGCATCATAATGTTGAAGACAACCTAATTGATGCGAAATTTGAATGTTCTGGACATTTCGTCCATTCCCTTCCAAATAAACATAACAACCTAACAGGCATCAAGTCTACACACCTTCCGAGGAGATGGGACTTTATGGTCATGTGTAGATCTTTAAAATTAATATATCAACATCTCAACTTATGTGTAGATACTCTCGAGATAGGTATAATAACAAAATCATTAACTCCATTATCCCACAACAATTACAAGTAATGTTACCCAACTTAATGTGCGTAGACACTAGGCAATGTTTTTGGAGTGTTCATTTATTAAGAAATATTACTTTAAGATTATTTCATCACTTCGTATTAAGGATATTAGCTTAGAAGATAAGATTGTTTCTATTAAAATAAGAAATGGATGTAATGATTACAAAATAAGACTCTTATTCTATGAGCCAATCAAATAAGAGATAATTATAATTATAATTATATTATAATTATAAAAATAAAATTTTATGTTTATAATGTTTATCTTCGATAGCATGAGTAAATTTTTGGTCAAAAATGTTGTTAATACATAGTCAACGAACGCTTTATCGATTGCATTATAACCCTGTTTGCAGCAGGATAATAAGGTATACTTAGCAAGTCATTTAGTTATAGCTTATTTTCGGCTTTGGATGTGAGGAGAGCATGGTTCTCGCTCTCTCGCACCCTTGTCCTTAGCATCATATTGTTAGGCTCAACCTTGGTTGTGGGACATTATTTGTTTGTATGTGTATTAATTTATTTGTTATTAATATTTTTAATGATAAGATAAGATAATTATATTAATGTTGAATAAATGATCATAAAAGTAGGTTTATATGACTATATGATAACAAGATGTCAATATAAAGTGGAAGTATTATGGTAACTCCTAAAAAGAGAGAAACATCATTCTAATCTAAAAACCAAACCATAATGGGGCTAACTCCGTAAATGGAGAGTCTATTCAAGAGAGAGATGTTAAAAAAGATCTGATTCAGAAGAAAAAAAGTATAGAGAGAGTGGATATGAAAGCTACGATACAAAAATGGTGAGATATTCATGGATCATTGGAACCATCTCTCCTACCATCCAAGGTTGACTAAAGGAATATCAGAAGAGTACACTATCTATAGGAAGAGCTGCAATAGGAGTTGTAATGGGTAGTAGGTAATTGTAAGGTTTATAAAGAGACAATGGAACCGCTCATGGATCTAGTAATAGAGGGGGAAATGAAAGATAAAGTGCTCCTTAGTCTCAACTTCTTAGAGGTGACAAACCAAACAAATCAAGTCTGATCAATTGATCTAGTGATCTGTCTCAACCCTGAGGTGATGAGAACCCACTACAAATTGGCCTAAAATAATATGAAGAGTGTGGGCCCAATGGAGAAGTGTGCAATGGGGTAAAAAAATGAGGCCATCTTAAATATCCAAGAAGTGTGTAGCGTAGAAGGCCATCTTTGGACATAACCCCCCTGGGGGTTGATCCAAGTAAAATGCACAAAGTGTCTACAAATGTTGTCTCTAATGAATCTGTTCAACCCTTGTTTGGTAGATAAGAGGTGGCCAAATGTGTCCAAAGAATACTTAAATGAAGGAAGTCAGTCCAATCAAAATACTAATTGATAGCAAAAGATGTAGCTTAGCCCTTCCAATAGCCTTTAACCATTAATGCCATAATAATTTGATATCTCCTTCATATATGTCTTGACCTCATTCAATCTAAGGCTGGCGGTTCTCATCATGCATCACATTTCTTATATCTTATCCCCCATCTTGTGTTGTATTATATTTTACTTCATATGTTTTCTAGATAGCTTAATTATCAATAGTAGTTGCTTCTTCAACTTTTTTTTCTTGGGAAAAAAAGCGGAATGTTATTCCATCCGCCGAGAACAAAATTACATTCTGTAGATACACATAGATGTGTATTTCAATTTAGCTAAGAGCTCATATGAGAAAGACTCTGAATGTCTTCAAAAAAGTCCAAAAATAAACATAGAAAGTATTGATGCCCTGTTTCATCAAATATACATAATATTTTTCCTTTTTAACCACCTGTTCATGTGTTGTTTTCAGCATTGTTCAAAAGACAATCCTTTGTCCACATAAAAATTCTAAAAGAAATAAATAGCATAACATAGAGTATATAGTAACATGCCAAAACAATTATAGAATGGCGTTCATTCTATAAAAGTCCTATGGTAGTATTCAAGAATATTTCCCTCTTTCTGTTCTTTTATCTTCCAAATCCCCAGGTCCATCTGCAGCCCCTCCTTCGAGGATTTGTTCGGTGTTTTGTTGTTTTCTGTGTAAACATGAACGCATGAAAAAGTGGCATAAGTGTTTATAACCTCTTTAATGGAAGATAAAATGTTGGCAAGTCTCAAATTTCTGCAATTTTGTGTCCCTTTTGTCCAATTGATAATATTCATCAAATCTCCAAAAACATTAAGAGTTCGACATCCATTCTCTGCTGCAAAAATGAGGAGGATTTTAAGGCTCAAGAGTTTAGCATATTTATTGTTTCCTTTCCCTAAACTCACAAACACTTCAAAGAAGTGGGTCTCTGAGAGGAAAAGTAGTGCTCCTTCCCCACAAGAATTGTTTTGTGCTTCCCCATCAAAGAATGCCAAAGGAACTATCTTATCAATTTCCACTTCCAACACCTCCCTTTGTATTGCAACTTTGATATGTTGTGGAAAAGTAGTAAGGATGCCACAAGAAAGACCTACTACAATTTCAGGACTACATGCTTTATCAACAAAAATTAAATTGTTTCTAGCAATCCATACTCCCCAAATTACTAACTGATGCAGGAGCATCCTGCTCTCCATTTCAAATTCCAAGTTCAATGCTAGATCAAGCCTAGGAAGGGGTCTATACATTTTGATTTAATAGTCCCTATACTATTACATTGTAAATAATCTATATTTTTATGAATATTCTAGATAGCGATGAGTCATTCTACTTAGTCATAGGTTGTTAGAGTTGTATGAATAATAGCGAGTCGTGACTCCCTGCGTGGAGATCAGTCACTAAAACATTTGTTTAGACATAGACATTTTCACATCATGCTTTATAATTTTGTTACAAGATCGACCTAGTAGAGGGGTATCAGAGTAGATTAAATAGCTAGGTTATAGAGGTTGAAAGGGTTCCATCTTTTAGAAGAAAACTGTGTTTTGTAGAGAGGCAGACAGATCTGTGTTTGTACCGACTTGTAAATATTTGAGGAGGCTGAAAGTGGGCCAAGAGTTGTATGTATTTGATTTTATTTCCCTAATAGGAGTTAGCCATGTGTTCTTAGTGATGTTAGTCTAGATGTATGAATTAATTTGAGCAGCGTAGCTCTGTAGAGCGATTTTGCCGTTTTCATGAATGTTTGTAGATTTCTCTGCAATTATTGGTTTAAGAGTTGGATTTTGTTGGAATCGTTGAAGGATAGGGTAGATTCATGCATAGGGGGACTAGATTGATGGATCGAAGAGGTTGAAAATTAGATTGATCAAATCCACGCAAAACACAAGTTTTCTGACTTAACGAGTTTTGCAGAAAACAGACGATGGAGATTGGATCCGCGGATGTAGATCTGACGGTCCAGGAGGAATTCACAACTGGAGTTGCAAGGGAGATAACGGATCTGCCAAGGTTTGGGCAATCTGCATAAAAAGGAAAATCGACGACTATGGTGAAGGCCACCACAAAAATATCTAACGGTCGGAAAAGATTGTGTGGAAGAATTGCAGAGAGGAAGTTGCAGGGGAGCGACTTTGGGAAGTTGGCATCCCACACCCTGCATCCCACAACCTGCTTGCGGGAAGGTCGTTGCAGAACACAACATTGGGCATTTGAGATCCCGCATCCTGCAACCCAATTTTGGGAAGGATTATGCAGAATGAAAGTTGCAAAACGCGACTTTGGCTGTTTTGAGATCCCACAACCCGACAGCGGAAACTCTATTGTGAAAACATAGTTGTGGGAAGGCAATTTTAGTGTGGAATTTGGCATTTAAAGCTAAATTTGGAGATCCTGTCAAGTGTAGTAAGCTGAATATCCTAGAGGTGTTGGTTGGGTTGGTTTTGGTCCGAACCCCCCTGCACCATTTTTGGTATTAGAGTGGGTGCACAAATATTTTCACACTATGGAGAGGAGGCTTGCAATATTAATTTGCAAGATGAGGAAAGAATGTTGATTTCTCATCAGAGGAGTTGAGAAGGACATTGTGGTATGGTAACCCTCACAGTAGAGTGCTGTAGGAAATGAATGCAAAGCTCAAAGCCTATAGAGAGCATAGGGAGTGCTCAAAGGTTCTGTGTGAGAACCAAGAAAATGCCAATAGTCAAGTAGGAGGAATCTTGATGAGGTGTTGAGAGGGTAGGCTTGTTTGTAGTTCATCATGAGTGTGGGAAAGCTCATGGAGGTGGTATGGAAGGTGGATACTGAAAGTCATCTAAAGGGTTCAAAAGGAAGCCACAGTAGAACAAAGGAAGATGCTAGAGCAAATGGTGTCAAGTGGATGAGTCAAAGCAAATTTGACAAAGAGGTTGTTGAGCTGAAGGAAAGGCTTAGGAAGGTAACTGAATAGTTGCATGAGGAATATACAGGAGGTCAGTATTATGTATGGAGGTTGAAGAAGAAGGTGCAATGGCCTGTACAGAGGTTATGTGCCAGGGATCTCAAGCACAAGCATAGTGTTTGGGTGAAGAAAGAGGAAAGACTCAGGGCAGCTGAGCATGGGAAGAAGTTCACGTGATGTGTGAACCTGCGCAAGGTGTGTACCTTGAAGAAGAGAAAGAGGATGTTGATACAGAGTTTTTTTTTAAAATCACGGACATGGAAAAGAGTTCATATATGTATACAGAGGAGAATGAGGATGTTGATGTGAGAAATTTTGAAGATCTTTAAGACTGTTTTGCAGAAACAAATCAGCATCGAAGGATGGAGGAGAAGGAATCAATTGAGGTTGTAGTGCCTTATGTTTTTGAAACTAATGATATGTGTTTAACTGCAGGTTGCACAAGTGGAATAGAGGGACAATTGTTGAATATTGTCCAACGGTTTGAAGAGGATGAAGATGAAGGTAAAATCATGGACATGTGGAATGTCTATATTTTACATATCTATTTGTTGACTTTGTTACAGGTATTCTGCAAATGGATAGTTGGGATGGTGAATGATGAAGCATGGTTGCTTGGTAGCAGTCAAATTTCCTTTCAGTGGCTAAAGGAAAAAACAGAGGAACAAGTTGTATTAGGAGAGAATATAAGAGCTCAAGATGAGGATGAAGATGATGAGGGAAGTAGCAGCAGTGAACTCGTTATACAATAGAGGGAGAAATATTTGGAAGTTCGTTATACTTCTAGGCAAATGAACGTTGCATTGGAGAAGGGAATCCAGACAGAAAAGTTTCAGCAAGGAAGTAGATTGGATGAGGAGATACATGAGTTATGGAATCTCATGCAGTGATGTAAGAGGAATGATAATGATGAGGTGCAGGAAGTTATGTGGATGACTGTGGAAGATTGGGGAGTTCATTATAGGATTAATGAACAACATCAACTACAAAACAAAGTTTGGGATCCAGGTATAATGCAGCTGTAAGACTATGAACTGGAGGTCATATTTCTTTTTTCATGGGGAGTCTGATGCATGAGCATCCTGCTCTCCATTTCAAATTCCAAGTTCAATGCTATATCAGGCTTAGGAAGGGGTATACACATTTTGATTTAATAGTCCCTAGACTATTACATTGTAAATAACCTATATTTTTATGAATATTCTAGATAGTAATGAGTCATTCTGCTTAGTCATAGGCTGTTAGAGTTGTAGGAATAATAGGGAGTCGTGACTCCCTGCGTGGAGATGAGCCACTAAACTGTTTGTTTAGACAAAGATGTTTTCACATCATGCTTTGTAAATTTGTTACAGGACCGACCCAATATAGGGGTAGAATAGTAGATTAAATAGCTAGGTTGTAGAGGTTGAAAGGGTTCCATCTTTCAAAATAAAATTGCGTTTTGCAGAGAGGCAGACAGACTTGTGTCTATACTGACTTGTAAATATTTGAGGAGGATGAAAGTGGGCCAAGAGTTGTGTGTATTTGCTTTTGTTTCCCTAATGGAAGTTAGCCATGTGTTTTGAGTGATGTTAGTCCAGATGTATGCATTAATTTGAGTAGCGTAGCTGTGTAGAGCAATTTCTCTGCAATTATTGGTTTAAGAGTTGGATTTTGTTGGAATCATTGAAGGATAGGATAGATGCATGCATAGGGGGACTAGAATGATGGATCGAAGAGGTTGAAAGATGGATTGATGAATTCCATGATCAAATTCGCACAGAACACAAGTTTTATGACTTAATGAGTTTTGCAGAAAACAAATGGTGGAGATTGGATCCACGGATGTGGATCTGACGGTCCAGGAGGAATCCGCAACTAGAGTTGTGAGGGAGATAACATATTTGCCAAGGTTTGGGTGATCCACATAAAAATTCAAATCGACGACAGTGGTGAAGGCCGCCATGAAAATATCTAATGGTCAGAAAATTTTGTGGGGAAGAATTGCGCGAAGGAAGTTGTGGGGGAGCGACTTTGGGAAGTTGGCATCCCGCTTGTGGGAAGGTCGTTGTGGAACGCAACATTGGGCGTTTGAGATCCCGCGTCCCGCAACCCGATTTTGGGAAGGCCGTTGCAGAACAAAAGTTGCAGAACGTGACTTTGGGTGTTTTGAGATCTTGCATCCCGCAACTCGACAGTGGAAACTCTGTTGCGGGAAGGCAATTTTAGTGTGGAATTTGGCGTTTAAAGCTAAATTTGGAGATTCTTCCAAGTGTAGGAAGTTGAAGATCCTGGAGGTGTTGGTTGGGTTGGTTTTGGTCCGAACCCCCTACACCACTAATAGAGGTATGGCTCTCATAGAATCCTAAGAGTCCTCTATCCTCCAATTCTCCCAAGCTTGGAGGAATGAGTTTCCCACCCATCTACAAGACAAACCGAGAGCCTTCGAACATTCTCTCCAGACTTCAATGATAAAATAACAGTGTAGAAAGAGATGGGAGACAGACTCACCATCCGACTTACAAAGTGTACACTAGCCTGGTCCCTGGAAACTCCTTTTCTACAAATTATCCCAAGTTGGCACCTTATTCTCCATAACACACCACATAAAGATCTTAGTTTTTGGTGGACTTTTGATTTTCCACAGTTTTTCCACCACCAAACTGGTTCCCTTTGTATACCATCGTTACTAAGTTTAATATAACCCATCTTGGAGGTGTAAATGCCTCTCGGATCAACATCCCAAATAAGTTCATCCTCCCTATCCCTAAGTTGAATCTATGCTTTATGCAGAGCTCCAAGAAGACGTTACAAAAGCCCTTTCATCAGGTTCTGATAACCCAAAATCAGATGTCGGTTTCCATGACTGGGACCAAGTATTCTCCTGAACATGAGAAGCAAATTGAGAAAGATAAACAAGGCCTCTCTACCTCAAGGCCTCTAACATGTGTCCCGGGAGCCTACGTTGTTGAGAGCAAGCGACCCATGTGTCCTCTCCTACCCTAAGTTTCTTGCCATTCCCCACTTGCCAAGCCATATTAGATTCAATGACCCTGAAGGACAACACCACTTCTTTCCATATTATTGAGCCACCTGTATGAGTTTTCCTGGGGCTCCTAANGCCATCCCCCACTTGCCAAGCCATATTAGATTCAATGACCCTGAAGGACAACACCACTTCTTTCCATATTATTGAGCCACCTGTATGAGTTTTCCTGGGGCTCCTAATCCATTTTTCCATAGAATCAGGGGCTATGTATTTTTGGATGATCACTTTAGTCCACAAGCTTACAGTCTTTAGTAGTCTCCAACCCCCCATTGGCCGCAAGGTATTTTGCAAACAAAAAAATATTTTTGAGGCCCGATCCCCCCAGTCCTTTAGGAATAGCAATCTTCTCCCAACGGACCCAAGGGGTCACATGTGTTTCCTTTTTATCACTCCACAAAAACTTAAAGCAGGTTCGTCTTTCTTCTTCCAGCATGCCTTTTGGGATCCAAGCCAGGGACATCCAGTAAACAGGGATTGCTTCTAACATCTTTTACAAGCACCAGTATCCCTGCTCTTGAAAGCAATTTATGACTCCAAAAATTAAGGTGCTTTTTAAACTTGTCCAGGAGCCACTTCCAATCTTGCTTTTGATAGTCATTGGGCTTTAAGAAAAACCCTAGGTATTTCATTCCCTCATCTAGACCTACCAGATCAAAAGGAAAAATCCTTCTGAATAATTGTACCTCTTCAGCCCTTAGAAGATGGAAGGTTAAATTATATTTACTCAAATTTATCTCCATGCCTGTGGCTTTGGAGAAGAGATCTAGAATGCCCCCAATGGTATCTGAATCTCTCACTGATCCTGAGCAGAAAAGGAGGACACCGTTGACAAACAAGAGGTGGGTTATTTGCAGATATTGAGAGGTTTGAACATCCTTCAAAGTTCCATGGCTCTTTGCATCCCTTATCGACCTACTCATACCTTCAGCCACCAATAGGAAGAGAAGAGGGGATAGTGGGAAGCCCTGTCGTAGCCCTCTCTTAGCATGGAAAAAAGGAGAGGCAGCCCCATTAATCAAGACTGGAAAAGAGACTGTAGTAATACAACTCATGATCCATTTGATAAAAGAGATTCCAAAGCCAATATGAGTCAGCAACAAACTAATGTATATCCAACTAACTTTGTCAAATCATTTGGACAAATCAATTTTAAGTATTGATCCTCTGAGATTTTTTGTTTTTAAGCTATGAGGCCCTTCTTGAGCAACCCCTATGGATTCTTGGATTTGTCTCCCCTCCATTAAACCAAATTGTTCTTATGTGATGTGGTTTGATAATATTTTCTTAAATATTCTTGCAATCACCTTTGAGACCACCTTGTAAATACAATTACAGAGTGAGATGGGTTTAAAATCATTCAGAGAAACGTGATAGTCAACTTTTAGAATTAAAGCGATAAAAGTTGAATTGAAACTGGTCAAGATCCTTCTGGAGAGTCTAGTATCCTCCACAACTTTCAGTAAATCTCCTCCAGGAGATCATACAGTTCTAGAAAGAATTCAATCGTCCAACCATCAGGTCCTGCGCTTTTATTCTTCTGAAAACTATGTAGAGATTCCTTCAGTTCTTCTTCTAAGACTTCCTTCATCAGGGTCCTATTGTCTTATTCCTCAATGAACCTTGGAAAGAGTTGAGCAATTCTGATGACTTTTGCAATAGATGCTTGTGTTGTTACCTTAAAGAGGTTCTTCAAATGTTCCACCCTAGTCCTGGCCATTCCTTCAAAAGTGGTGTGAGTATCACCATGTTCATCCAATAAACTCCATATTGTATTTTGAGCTTTCCTTCCTCTTGCAAAAGCATGAAAGAACTTGGTATTTTCATCCCCACATTCCATCCAGGTGGCCCTGCTCTTCAATCCACACATCTCCTCCTTCTCTAACAGTAGGGTGTTCCTTCTGCCTTCCAACCTGATCAAGGTATCTTTATCCACCTGAGTCAACATACCCCCACCATCCTTATCAAGTAATTCAGAAAGGTCCTTTTCAATATGTTTCAGTTCTCTGTCCTACCTATGATTCTTATCCACAGACGAATCTTTGATAGCTTACTTTAACTTTTAGATGTTTGCTGCAAACTGGAAGGCTGCAGGTCTCTCAAGGCCTGGATCATAAGGGAGCCAATTTGAGGAGATCAATAATTTAAAAGAATAATCTTTTAACTAGGTATTATTGAACTTTAATGGACTTGGGGGTTTTGATGGTCCATTTTTTCAGTTCCAGAAAGATAGGTAGATGGTATGACTACCCACCACACCCCACCCATTGCCTAATTTGATGATGCCTATCCACCACCTGTTCATCCACCAGGCAATGATGCAGCCTCTTTAGCACTCTCCCTTCTCCACATCTATTGTTTTTCCCAAGTTGGCTTAAGTTTGTTAGGTTCAATGTCTAGCCAGTTTATTTATACCAACTTCTCTGTGAAATAATATGTTAGCAGATCAACATGAGCATGAGGTCCCCATACCTCAGACTGCCCCAAGGATAAGTTAAAATATCCCCCTAAAATCACCATATCTCCTCCCAAAAGAGAGTTTTTAAACAAGGAATCCCAGAATGGGATCCTGTTTAAATACGAACCATAGATTTTAAAAACAGTGAAAGAGACCTCTAGATCCAAATCCTTGAATTCCAAGCCAAGGACCGATTCCAACCCCCAAAGGTTCAAAACCTTAACAGAGCTTTCATTCCAACCGATAGCCAACCCTCTAGAACGACCTCTAGCATCCAAAGTCTCAAAATTCCACCATGGGAACCAACTTCCCAGCCTATCTTTAACCACTTCTCCTACTCCTAAAGTTTATTGTAGCAACAAAATATTAGGGTGTTTTAGGCCTACCACCCTCTTTAGTGCTGATCTTTTATGGGGACCAGCCAGACCCCGACAGTTAAAAGATATAATATTCATCTACGATCCTTCTTCTGTGAACACACTGTTCTAAGCACCCTCTCAATGGACTGTTGTTTCCCTTCCAGGAGATCCATTTTTGCTTTGGAATGTGCCTTAGCAATGAAATACTTCCATCCTCTCCCCTTAGGGGACAAGTTTGAAGCTTTTCCCAAATCCCCTGTAGCCAGCTTCGAGCATGATCTTAGGAAATATCCAGAATCCTTCGAGTCAGGGGGGGAATAGGGAGAGTTAAGTTCTTCAATAACAGGTTCAGAAATCGAAGGCATGGGGGGTTCCTTTAAATGTGCAGTAGATATAGGTAGAGTAACCGGTTTAGGTGAAGAAGTGATAGTCAAATTTTTTATACCTTCCACCCAGTCCAAATCAGAAAGATTAAGATTATTTGCAATGAAATTAGAGGAAGGGGAGAGAGAGAAAGTGCACAAAAAGGGAGTCCCCTTCAAAAGCTGGATATCAACGTGTTTGTCCACCTCCACCACCAGCAAAGGCCCCACATCCTCCTCCTCATGGTTGTTGTCCTCAACTTCAACACATATGGGATCCACAGGTGTCAGAGGCTGAGAAAAGGACGGTCCAACAAGTCCTTCAGTCGCCCATGTCTCCATTGCATCAAGCCACAACCGACGTCCATTGAGGGTTCGAATAGGAATTATGTAGTTAGTTACCATATGTCCATAGGCATGGAATCTCCTACAATGGAATGGGACATTTTCATAATCCAAAATTTGCTTGATATGAAAAGGTCCCCATCTCAACATCAAATCTTCTGCTAACCCTTCACTAATATTGAGGCTGACCAAAATCCAGGAAACCTTATGTATTTTGGTCACAATAAAAGGGAGATATGCTTCAAGAAACGTCCCAAGAATATTAACAATTTTTTTCATATGTTCTTAAGTCCAATATTGTAAAGGGATCCCTGGAAATCTCACCCACAAAGAAATAATGTCCACCCTTTCCATGCTTGCATTGAATAGTGGATGCCAAGGTTTGATCAACAGGGGTGAGTGATCCACCGTCCAGTTGCGTGCTAAACCACTGTAATTGTTTTGGCTGATGGAAATTGAAAGCATACCATCCTCTGGTGAGAGTGACCACTTCTGGAACTATGCCCATGGCCATAAGCCAGTTAGTCTTAGCCCACTGCACCATCGTCCGCGGTGAAACACTTATACCCAAAACGTGCCCAACTAGTGTCCGGTTTTTCATGTGCAAAATCTGGTGCCAGAGAACATCCTCACCTAGAGCATAGGTATAGGCAACCCTTTTGGTTTTTACCCAGCTTTTGCGGTTTCGCTTGTGTGCGCCTCTGTTCCCGGTGTTTCCTTTTGTTTCACTGCTAGAGCCAGAGCCAAAAACCACTTCCCAGACTAGGCTAGGGAAACCCCTTTACTCCAGGGGCCCAATGAAACTGCCGATAGACCCTGTTTCCACCACACACAGGGATTCACTTCCTAAGCACCCGTGGGGATAAGTACCACCAGCACGGGTCGTCGCTGGACACGATCCTAAAATACCCTGATCAGCCAGAGAACCTGCAAATACCATCTGCATTGACAAAGTTGTGCCTCGAGACCTCGACTTCCATTGAGCACCGTCAGCAACAAAACCCTCACCCGGACCAAACTGTGCAACTTCAGGGATTTGGAAAGGGAAAGGAGAAGATAGCAAAACCTCCGATGGGGAAAACCATTCCACATGCATAACAGGTGAATAAACGTTCATTGAACAACCTCCGATCCATGACAAAGGAGGAGCCTCCTCCTAAACAACCCCTCTTACAGCTGGCAAAACCCAAATACTTTCTGCCTCTAGAGGATCACTGGAATAGTCAACCTGTTCGCCTTCTGTCATGGTTACAGTAAAAAGGTAAAAAATAGTAAAAACCTATCAAAACTTGTCAGCCAAAAGCACGTGCCCTAGTCCGGAGAAAACCTCAAGGTGACCGTGACAATGGGCTATCTCCAAGGTATACCGCCACTCCATGGCTGTTGATCTCACCAGTGGGTCATACAAGCCCACGTCGCCATGATTGCCCTAAACGCCCAGCGTGAGCTCCTCCAGTGTAAATAATGTTCTTTTCAAGTTGCAATTACATAATAGTAGAATGTTTAAAGATCATAAATGGAAATGTGCTCTCATAGGCTTGAAGCCTTTATGAGACTAGGAAAATGGAAACAATGATAAGAAGAGTTGCTTCTTCAACTTATGTTGTACCTTTTTCCCATTTACCATTTTTAATTTCATTAAAAATATTTTTTATCACTTGACATTACTATAATTATATTATCTTATTATCACATTTAATATTTTAATTACATGTATTATGTGTTGTATTATATTTTACTTTACATTTTATTTAGTGAGCTTAGTTATCTTTCTTACTTTATAGTAAATGCTTCTTCAACCTTCTTTCACAAATATTTTGAGAGTTGACAAATATTTTGCATCGGGCGTCCATGGCTCTTTCCTTGGTCGCCGTCTCCTTTTACCTCTGAAGTCATTGGTAAAGGTCTTACGAGGAGATTTTTGGCGGTGTTTACCTGTGGAGCAGGGTTGAATCTTTGCGCAACAACCTGTTGTGGAGTTTCATCCTGCAACAACGACGGTGACTTGTTGTGGCGTTCTTCCTGCAGAGGCGACGATGACTAGCATGGGATATGGGTTCCTTCTTTTGGTCTACGGACGACGGGTAGTGGAGCCCTCTTTATTACTTGGGGGTTCTTCATCCTTCTTTCACGGGTGGCTACTGCTGCCGGACATGTGACTTTGCAGTGAGAACCCAAAACCTTTGGGGTTTCTCGTGATGTGGTGTGTCTCCAGTGACATGGAATCGGGATTGCTTCCTTTTATCTTCACTATTGTCTTATTCCATGGGCCTCATTCTGTTTTTTATGCCCTATTGGAAATTATTCTTTGTATATGTGCTTTAGGCACACTTCTTTTGCCCTGTTAAAGGGAGTTGAATGTTTTTGGTTTCTTATTTCTCTTCGAGCAAAGATATCCAAATGCTTTTGCAATTATTGATAGTTCATAAGGCCTCTGTGCAGCCAGTTGGACGCTGATCTGCAGGATTTTGTAAATTTGTCTTTGTTGAGACAAATCTGAAAGATATGATTCTTAACAGTCTTTGCACAATGTGTTTCATTAAAATAATGAAATGCACCTTTTTTCGAGGAAAAAACGTTTCTTTAACTTATGTTGAACCTTTTTTCCACTTACTAATTTTAATTTCCTTAAAATATCTTTTATCACTCAAGATTACTATAATTATTTTATCTTATTATTATATTTAATATTATATATATATATTTTCCAAATAGAAAATATCTGCCATCCTAAATAAAGAATGGCTATAAACTATTCGTGAAGAAATTTCATTATTGAAGATTTAAAATCTTCTCTTCATCATACATATCGACATAATGTACAAAATTGCAAAAAATCACCCTGTCATTACAAGAGTCTGTGCTTTTCGTGTTCTTAGTCCTTTATACATCTTTTGTAAACATTTTGAGTTTAATTTCCTGAAGTTTCCCCTGTTTCCAGCTTGCCTGGCTCCAGTAGGAGTGCTAGCTTGGACAGTCTGTCAGCTTCCGTGTTCAACTCCCTGTAGATGTGAGAGATCATGAGGCTAGAGAATGATTCCAACAGTCTTCTTATTGCATTGAGTAACTGTTGTAGGTGTGAAACATTGATCTAGATCTTTTTATTTACCCAATCGACCACCATTTTTGAGTCCCCAAAGACTTGTAGTTGTGATATGCTGTTTTTTATTGCTAATTCTAGGACCATGTGTAATGCTGCAAGTTCGGCCTTGTTATTTGTATAGTGGTTGGGAGCAAATTTTGCTTGAATCTTGTGGAACCCTAAGAGATATAGTACTCCTCCTGAACCTCCCAATGGGGGGTCCCCTTGACTTGCACTGTCAAAAAAATCCCATGGAATTCCTTTGTTGATTTCTGGAGGAACTAGTACTCTGACCTTTGGCTCTTTTTCTTGGGCTTTGTATTCTCTAGCCCACTGTATCACAAGGGCTGAAGTTACTTCGGGTGGAATTAATTTGTTATTGAAAATGACCATGTTTCTGGCCCACCATATTCCAAAGGAGAAAAGAGATGGGTAAGCATTGTAGAGACGTACCAATTTTTCTGTCCACCAAGCTTTTGCTTTGTGTTCCAGAGAAATCCTGGACGCTCCTTGGACTTTAAATTCTTTGCAAGCTATCTTCCAGACTGTGTCTACATAATGACAGAGATTAAACAAATGAGATATATTTTCCTCGTTTGAATGATAGAGTGCACAACGATTTGGTCCATTCCAACCTCTTTTATGTAAGTTATCCCAAGTTAGAAGCTTATTATTGAGGGACAACCATAAGGTAATTTTGGCTTTTAAGGGTCCTTCGGATTTCCAAATTTGCTTCCACCAAGTCTCCTTCTCTATCTTTTCCTCTTCTAAAAGAATAAAGTTGGATTTGAGCAGCAAAACGTATTCCTCCCATTCCTCCCTTAGACCTTCCTCTAGTCCTAAATCTTCTGAGCTTTTCCATAATGTTACCCTTTGTGGAGTTGTTACACTAGCTTGGTTTAGAGTGCGGATCCTAGAGCTTCGTAATTTTGAGATTAGGTCTTCTGAGATTTTGAATCTCTCCCCTACCCTTAACCAAGGATCTTCTCCAATCCTGATCTCTCTTCCATTCCCCACCAGCCAGGCCAGCCAATTTCCTACCTGGGGGAAATCTAAAACCAGTGCTTTCCACCCTATGGACCCATTTTTGAAGGTTTTGTCTCTCTTCCTTATCCACTCTTGAATAGACCCATTTGGGAAATATTTGGAAGATAATAATTTACCCCATAGGGAGTCTGGATTCTTAATTAGGTGCCATAGAGTTTTGGCTGCGGGGGATTGGCAGAACAGAAAGAGATTTTTTATCCCCCACCCCCCTAATTCTTTCGCGCTAGCAATCAATTGCCATTTAGCAAGGGGGACTCCTTCCGACTGTCTCTTTGCAGAGCAGAAGAAGGAGAAGAAATTATTCCTGACTTTCTGTAAGATGCCCTTCGGGATGTCAACAATTGTGGCCCAATATACCGGGATACTCTGAACAACCAATTCTTCCCTTAATCTTTTTATACAGCCACATCCAATCTTTGAATGAGTAGGCATTGGGCTTAAGTACAAACCCTAGATACTTGAAGCCTTCATCCATTGGTTTTATAATATAAGGGGATACGGCCCTAATTCTTTCTTTCATGCCTTCTGTTAAACCATTTTCTGAGAGGATAGACTTCTCCATATTGATGTGCAATATATATATATATTTGAAATGTTCAAAATTTATTATGATATTAAAATAAGGGATTTATGGTAGATACAAAGATTAAGGAGGAGGCCTATAGAGAGAAGTTCAAGATGGAATGGTAGAGATCTACATATAATATGTAGGCAAGCAATTCTTTTAAAAAATGTCATATAAATGTGATTAACTATTATAATGACCATTAGATAAGCATTAATTTATATGTATTTGTTAAGTGTCATAGATTATTCATATGTAATTTTTAGAGTCCGGTTTTTTTTTCATTGAAAAATTTTAAGTGTTAAAGATTTATTATCTTTGTTAAGAAAAATATATACAATATTCATATGTAATTTATATAGTTGTGTTTACTTTTTATTTTAAAAAATTAAATGTAAAAGATTTAATATTTTTGTTAAGAAAAAGATAGTAAATTGTTAATATATATATTTTTTGTTAAGAGTATGTTAGAATATAATATAAATATTAAAAAAAAGAGTCATGAGGTGGCAATATTCTTGCGATCTTTTTTTTGCTCTTGTTTAAAAGTTGTTGAATCCATTGAGAAACTTATTATTGTTTTCGTATCGATGTTTTTTAAGACAATAGACATTTTTTACACAAGATGTAACCTTGTGCTAAATTTTTGAATGCGGAAAGACATGGAAACAACTCTTAAGTTTCTTGTTGTCTTTTCATGCATTCCACTTCTATTCAACACTCTACAATTCTTTTAACCTTATGTGTTTCATGCCTCTTTAACTTCGTGCAATAGTTCAACATTATGCCTCATAAGTCTATTTAACTTACTTTGTGTAGTCTTTTGACCTTTCATATTCTCAAACTCTTGGAACATTGTGAATGCTAATTACACGACATTATTGTAATGAACCTAAGGCAGAATTTAGGTCCACTAGCTCTATGCAATAAAGCTTAAGACAAACTTTAAGACACTAGCTGTCAGGTGGGAAATTTAGCAAGTTGAGGAGGGAATAAATTGGAATTTGCAGGTGAAACCAAAATACAAGGAAGTATATTGAAATTTCAGATTCCTAAGCACCTAGATGTTGGGCCTTTTTAGGTTTCGAACATCACCCAGGCTGAAGTCTACTACCAGGCTTCTAGGAGTCCCAACCGGTGTAGACTAAAATCTTTACAAGAAATTCCAAGGAACCAATGGCTAAGAGGAAATTAGGAGTGTTCTAGAACTCTGTTTAGGATGTTGACATCAATGTTTTAAGGTTTATAATAGATATGAACAATCAAAAGAAATCCTAAGGGCCACAATGTAAAAACTAGTCACTATGACTATGCAGCAAGCTAAACTTCAGTGATTTCCAAACATAGGAAAGGAGGATCTAATATTCAGTTTAATACATGTAATATCATCATTAACATGTTACTTAATGTTCATAATATAAAATAAAGAAAATGGATATGTTTAGACTGACTAATTAACTCAAACTGGAAAACTAGCTCATTTTTCATTGAAATATAGGTAGGGTGTGAAACATCTTTCTGAAACTTAACTAAACAAGTTCAGAATTGTATAGAAATTTGAGAGACATTAAATTACATCATAATGAATCAGTGGGGGTCAAAAATCATCTCACTGGAATCTCAGAGATAGCCTCTTATAGTAAAAAACCCCATAGAAAGGATCCAGAGTTAGGAAATTACATAGAATCGAATTTGGAGCCTTCCAAAATATGCAAAAGGGATGAAAGGGGTCTGAACTTGATATTATATGGAATATTGGACATTAGTACATTAAATATACATCAGTGGGGTCGAAATTCCCATTACAAATACTCCAAAATTATCAGAATGACATAGAATGCATAGGAGGAAGTGAGAAGAGTGAATATCACTGAAAGGAGGTCTCCAAACTCTACTAGATGATTTGGAAATTAACTGAATAAGACACCAGGACCTGCAACAAAACTCCATTAATGGTTACACCAAATTCATGAACAAGAAATAACAAGAGTGGTAAGGGGCACATCTCCCATAGCTAGTTGAGGCACATCACTCAACCATTGAGTAGCAAAGCTCTCAAGTCAAACTTCAAATGATCAAAATTTATGATAGTGATGTGCTATCATTATTTTATAGCAATATTAGGCTTCAAGATCGAATTAGCTCCATAGGTGCGCCTTCATGAATGAATGGAGAATATTTCCCATTTTCCTGCTTTTGCCTTGACATAGCTTTTCATCTTTTTGGAAGTTGCACTCCCATTGCTTTTGACAGACTTGTATTTAATGCTTTAGAAACTACACCCTCTTGCCTTTTTTACTGACTTGCCTCTTTCTCTTTTAGAAATTGTGCTCTCCAAAAGTTTCATGCTTTTTATCCTGACAACTTTTTGGCAGTTACCTTCTTTGTCCTTGCTTTTCTCTTCTTACTGAATTGGCAAGCTCCTATCTTTTTTCTTGAGTTCTTTTGACATTTTCTTGATTGGATCTAAGTTTCCTTTTTGGTTGACAAATCATGGTCCACTTGGTCCCATGCGCCCTCCTTGACACCTAGTGCATGACTTAGCATAAAAATTATTAATTTAAAATTAGAACTTGCATCCTAGTGTATTATTTACATTTTTATGATTATTTATTTACAACATAACCTATCCAAGGTTAGAACCCCTATGGGTTAGAAAACACATCATCATGGTCACTTGGGAGGGACATTAGAATTATTTACAATTGGTGTGTTCCTACAAACTCATTGTTGTAATTTAAACTTTACACACACAAATAACAAAAAAAAAATTGGGGCAATGAGGAAATAATGCCTCATCCCTTTGTGTTTTTATTTCCTCAATTAAAAGAAACCACATTTTCAATTAAGATACATTCAGTTATGTTAAAAGCACTCAAGTATTTTCAAGTTTCAGGGAACTCCTGGGTGATAATTGACTGGGCAAAAAACAAGCGTAGGTTATAGGTTTCACTGTTGGAACGGTGGATGCTCGGGATCAAGGCCTTGTAGGAATCATTTGCAGGCATATCATTTTCCTGTATTTTCAGAGAATACAATAAGGAGTTTGATCTTCTGCCAAAAAATGCCTTGCAATGTACAAAGGGTGTTATCTTCATTGAGGAAAATATTCAAGGATTGGTGACGATGTCACTTCATATTAGTTGTTCTGAGATGCATTTTTTTGTAGTATTCATATATGGGGTTCTTTTGTTATGATTTTTTATATGGTGGTGAGGCCACTCTATACTTACTTGTATATTTCCCCTCTATATGATGTTATTATCAGTACATATAGGATGTATTTATATGACTGATATTTTTTCTGGACAGTTTGAGAACATTGTGCAATTATTTCTCCATATTGAGCTTTACTTTGTATACTTTGATTCTATTTAGAATATCAAATATAATTTTTTTCCTGTGTGAAAAAAAAATCCACCTAAGAGTATCGTGTATGTATTTACTACAACGTTTCATTAAATGTTATTTATTATTCTTCATAATTATGTAAGATTTTACTACATATCAACAATTATATATATATTCTGTTACATGTAAGAAGTGTCTCTATATACAATTTAACAATTAAGTTATAAACATTTATGTATGCAATTTATCCATTAATTTTTTTAAAGATAAATATCTGTGTATACAATTTAACATTATGTCATAATTATTTTACTACACATAAAAAGTAAAAAGTGTCTATATATACAATTTAACAATTAAATTTTAACAATTAAATTGTATACAATTTATCAATTAATTTTTTTTTAATGATAAACATCTATGTATAGAATTTAACATTATGTTATAAACATTTATGGATAAAAAACTCACAATTATACTTTCACTTGTTTTCAAAACACCTGGTTGTTCCTCCTAATTATTTCATATTGAATTTTCTAAACCATAGAAAAAAAGAAAAAAGAAAATAAAAGACATAAAATACAATGTTAAAGTCAAAGTAACGCACAAGGCATTTATAACTTTTACAATGTAAAATATTAAAAGCATTATTTAATAGAAGGTTATTTTTCCTCTCCCAATGTATGTGATTATGCATAAATGTGTTTGTCATGTATCAAAATTTGCATCGTACTCGATGTAGAGAGGTAGTTGATGGTGTAGATATGTCAACAACCAATACCTTAGGCTAGTTAGATGATGATTAGATAAATTCAAGGGAGAAGATTATCTAATTACGTAAGTAGCATGGTATAGCTATATAAATTTAAGAATAAGAGTTAAAGATTAAATATTAAATTTTGGATAATTGTAACTTTAGTTTAAGTCGACACTTTGAGTTAATAATGGTCAAATATATGTCTCCAGTTATGGATGTCACGTGTATATATTAATTTGTTTATAAAGGGATATGAAATATTGAGATTTTATTTATAAAAATAAAAATAAAAAGTTAAAAAACAAATTGTGGTGTATTTTAAACTTTTTATGAGTTTAAGGGGTCAAATTTACTAGTGATTGTTGATGTTTTGAGTAGATTTGGAAGATACTCCACAAAAATAATAATAACAATCCCAAGACAAGTCGTTCAGTCAAATTGTCAAGCCAGACCAATTTAAGGGGGAATGACCCAATCCATAAGTCAAGTTGGACCGGTAAGAAAAGTGACATTTTTTAGTATAAATAGAAGTGAAGATGGCTCATTTGCAACACATAACTTCACTCAAGCAAGAGGAGAGTGCACATATCCAAGGGAGACTAGCTAGGAGTTCAAGAAACCATTATGAAGGCAATTTTGGGGTTTTATCTTTCTCTCTCTCTTCTTTGGGCTTAGAGGTTATTTTGTATCTTTATTGTATTATTTCGTAACTAGTGTTGGGCACTAGGTTAGACATTGTATCTTGTTGAAGAATCTTATCTCTAGAGAAGTTTTGTTGGCTTTTTCATGTGAGAGGGTTTTCCCCAAGGTAAAATTGTGTCTACTGTGAATGTGTTTCTTTCAATGATCCTTTATATGATTGCAATTTATATCTATTTGATAAATAAGTTAATAAAACACAACTGCTAAGAAAAATCAACATGGTATTAGAGTCGTGTTGAAAGAAGACATTTCAACAACCATAATATCCATAAGTTGGACACTAGGGCTTCTAGTTCCAAAGACTTCTCTCCATAGATTGGACTTGAAAACAATATTTTGAAAATCCTCTAAGTAGGGTGCACTTATCTATGGAAGCAATTTCCAGTTTAATGAAATTTTTAATTTTGACCTAATTTCAATCGAGGGTTAAGGATTAGGGTTCCCAATTTCAAGCCTTTCCATCCACAAATCATGTTCAATCTTAGCATCTTTGAACTCACCCTGGGAGGGAACATCTATCTATGGAAACACATCTCAGATTTGAGAAATGTTAGTTTTGACCTATTTACTACTGGAGTCAGAAATCTAGGGCTTCCAATTTTTAGTTGTTTTGTCCACAGAACTGACTAAAAAGAAGCGTTCTCCAACTTTCCCTAGGAAGGCACATCTATCTATGGAGTTATATTTCACTTTTGACAAACTTCAATTTTGACCTACCTTCTGATAGGTTTCTAGGTCAAATATCAGTGTTGACAAAATGACCACCAATCTAAGGGTTAAGAATATATTGGATGGGGCAGAAATATTTAGATATTGGAAGCATATGATAATTCTAATCCTATAAGAGAATGATCTCTTAAATTATGCCAAAGAAGTTATTCCCGAACCAAAGGAAGAAAAGGCCAAGACAAAGGACAATAAGAATATGGTAAAAGCAAAAAGGATTCTATCTTATTCAATCAAGGACCATTTGATCCCTCATGTGTCAGAATTGAATACTCCTAAGGAAATGCTTGAAGCCTATATGAAGGAAAGAGTAATAGTAGAAAGTTATTGATGATACATCAGTTAAGGAATGTAATTATGGACAAGTCAGAATTAGTGTCCTCCTACTTTACAAGGGTTTCTCAGATCAAGGATTAACTAGCATCTGTTGGAGACCTTGTATAAGAGAAAGAGCTCGTGTTCACAACAATGAATGGTTTTCCCTCTTCTTGGGATGTGTTTGTTCAAGGCATTTGTGCAAGGAAAAATCTACCCAATTTTGATAAGCTATGGACATATTGTACTCAAGAAGAAGCAAGGTTTATCTCCAAAATTTAGAAGATGAATGGTCAATAAAGTTAAGCACTTGTGTCTAATGCAAGGAAAGGAAAAGGTAGAGAGTTTACTAAGAATACCGATAAAATATCAATATCAGAAAATAAGAAGGATATGTCCAAGATCAGATGCTATAATTGTAACAAGTTGGGACACTATGCAAGAAATTTTACTCTATAAAACAAAAAAGGAAAATGGAAACATCATGCTCATATGCCATATGATGATGATCCTACTTCACACAAGAATTCAAGAGAAACATCAGATGAAGAATTTGTTCTTTTAGTACTATCACTCAACAGAGTGGTGTTTGGTTAGTAGATAGTTATGCTTCTAAGCACTTGAATTGTTGTAGAATTTCTTTAGAAAGAACTTGTAAACAATTCCAAGCATAAAGTTAAAGAGTAGGAGAATCCTCCTACTAGCTACACTCATATGAAGCAGACAATATACTCTTAGAAAGGATGCCAAGGGATCTTTCCAAACTATGAAGGTAGATCCAGTACAATTAGAAGACATGAGGACTAAGGATGAAGACTTTAGCAAGTTCCAGACTTAACGAAGAACAAGATAAAAGGTCTTTAAAATTATATGATGAAACAAAGTACGCTTCCTGAAATTCTAGTGATTTCTACAAGGAGTAAGAAATCAAGAAGGATCTTACAAAACACATGAGAGATAAACACACGAGAGATAAGTATTTACTGTCATTTGAGTTATTCCTTAAATTTTTGAATATTTTTGAAGGACATTGTTTATAACAATTATATGTAGATCCATAATATAGTCTTCTTTTATGCATGACTAAGATTGGTGAGCAATAGGCTCATGTAGTGCATATTATGTATATGTTGAGTAAGTAGCCTATAGTGTTGCACATCATCCCATGATCCCTTGATGGAGCTAGTCTAGGATGAAACCTTTTTGCTAATGTACTAAGAGCAATGCATGCCCTTGATAGTGCGTTATGGTGAAGATGGAAGGCACCCATATAGTTACCATGTGTGTTTGGGATATGGACGGGTGTTGTACTGAAGCATTAGCCGTTAAGACCTAAATGTTGGGAACAGTTCCCCTTATAATGTGGCACTTTACCCTGTATATGGTGGTGTATTACATATTATTGATGTAGGCTAGGGTCTATTATTTTTTATTGTACAACTTTGTCTCCTATATCTAGGAAGGAGATATTTTCATTTGAGCAAGCATTGCATATTGCCTTGTCTAGGGTACACAAGTACATTGTGTAAGGAGGTTCCTCCATTAAAGAGGATTGTTATTTATCTCTGTTCTTCATTATTAATGCATGGATTAATCTCTTTTGGTCTATTTCTGCTATTTGAATGTTATTTTTGGGACTTGGTTGCATAACATTTGGTATCAGAGCTCTTTCCTTAGGACTTGCTTCTACAAAACGAGTCATCTTGGAATTTTCACTACAAGTTTTTTTATACAAGGATTCAGAGATTGAAGTTAAAAACCCACTTCCAAAATAGACTAAAATTCAGATGTTGATCCATTATAGTTTCAGAGATAATTGCGGAGGAATATAGGGTTTTTTAATAATCCAAAACCTAGTCTAAAATAGGTGTTCTAGGGAGGAAGGTCATATTTGAGGCATCTGAGATCCAAATTGAGTGAGACCAATTGCATCAAAATAAGAAAAACCATGGTATCTGTGGTAGAAGTTTCAACTGCATAAACAAAATATTGGATGCGTGGAATACAGTACAAGTTCACTCTTTTGGATAGGACAAAAATAAGAAGTTTTGGGAGATTTGCAATAACATTTTTTGGAACATCCAAATTAGCTAAGACTTGTGGAATTGGAAATAGGACACATCATTGTACCACAAGAAATTTTTTTGTACCCATAAGAGTTGAAAATAATTTTTTATCTCAGTTACAAGTCGACCTTAAAACAATCTTCCAATTAGGGTTTGAAACATGTGCTCTAGGGAAAAAGGTAATATCTGAGGAATTCGAGATCCAGGTTTAGTGAGACCAGTTGCATTCAAAGGAAGATGGACTAGAGTATACGTGGGAGAATTTTTAGCTACAAAGACAAAATATTGGACACATGGTATACCATACAAGTGTGATTTTCTGGATATGCCAAAAATAAGAAGCTTTGGGAGATTTGCAATAAATTTTTTTGGCACATAGAAATTAGGTTATACCCAAGACATTGGAAAGAGGACACATGATGGTACCAAAGGTAGAAATTTCAGACCTAGAGGAGTCGAAATTCAAATTTTACCTCAGTTACAAGTTGGCCATAAAACAGTCTTCTAATCAGTCTTTGAAAAAGGTACGCCATTTTGGATCTGAATAGCTTTTAGTATAAGGATATATTTGTGGTAAACCCTAGGGTGTGATATATATTTATTGTTAAAATTCCACCAAAAGGAAGTGGAAAGAATCACACTCCACTCAAACCCCCAGAGGAGTCACCCCCTACAAACGATGAAATGGAAGACACATCTTTTAGAGTGTCAAAGTTGGAAGATATGATTAAAGGAAATGTGAAATTGATGACTTAGTTAAATTGGAATATAAGATGGCTAGTAAAGAGGATATCAAAAGGATGGATAGTAAAGAGGATCTCAAAAGGATGGATAGTAAAGAGGATCTCAAAAGGATGGCTAGAAAAGAAGATCTTCAATACTTGAAGAAATTGATGAAGGATATAAAACATAGCTTTATTCCGCATGTATCTACTCAATAAGAGGATAAGGATGAAAAAGAGGACTTATTCTAGTCATGTCTAGAGAAAACTGAAAAAAAATTGGAGAGTAGGAAGTTGGAGTTCTCAAAAGTTGATTATTCACTACAACATCATGGATTCAATTCAGGTCCAAGGAACTACTTTATCCCCAAGATTTACATGACAAAGTTTGATGGAAAGGATCCAATCACATGGATTTTTCAGATGGAGCAATTCTTTGATTTACACCAGGTTCCCACTTTAAAAAAGGTAACTATTGCATCCTTGTATTTTGAACTTGATCAATTTGTGGTACTAATGGCTTTTTTACTGTAAAAAAGACTCTATTATCTCTTGGTCTATATTCATAGAATAATTGATTGCACATTATGGGGATATAAATAGAAACACCTTCTTTAGTCAGTTGGTAAATCTCAAGCAAAAAGGTCCAGTTATAGAGCACATCAAGCAATTTCAACAGCTAAGTATCAGAGTTAAGAATATTTTAGAAGATAATTTGTTAGATCTCTTTATTGTAACCTTGAAGGATAACATTCAACATGAGGTGCATCTCTTTGAAGCATCGTCCCGAGAAAAGGATTTCATGATAACAAGGAAGGTTGAAAGTAAAAATATGGCGATAAATACTAGAAATACCACTTCCAACACATACAGAGAGAATGATGTTCCTTCTAACCAACCTTAGAGGTTGACACCTAAGAAACTAGAGGAAAAAAGAGTGAAATGTCTATGCTTTAATTGTGACAAAGTACAGTAAGGGACATAAGTGTGGAGAAAAGAAACTCTTCTACATAGAATATGATAAGGAAGAACAAAAAGAGCAGGAACCGCCACAAGGGGATGAATTAAAAGTGATTGCTCCCACCATAACTTGTCATTCTTTTGTTGGAATTAACACTCCTTAAACTCTCAAGATCGAAGGATATATCAAAAATAAAAAGGTAACAGTGTTGATTGATTCAAGTAGTACTCATAATTTCATTCATTGTAAAGTAGCCAAATATCTCAATTGCTTTGTATATTCAACACCAAAATTTCAACTAATGATTGCAGATGGAGGAACCATCAATTGTTCAGGGAAATGCCATAATATTAATCTCACTATGGGGGAATATGTATTGAATAGTCCCATTATTGTTATCCCAATGGGGGGTGTTAATGTTGTATTACCATTTCAATGGTTACAATCATTGGGAACATTGGATTTTAATTTTCAGAAGCTTTTCATGAAATTTTCCCGGGAAGGAAAATAATTTGTGTTAAATGGTATCACAGGGAAACAAAGCAAGGTGATCAAATCTAATGGTATGTCAACATGGTTAAGGAAAGGAAAACATGGTGTAAATACACAATTATACTCACTAGATGTTCAAACATGTAAGGCTCCTATTTCGCCAGATATCCAAAGGGTCCTTAAAAATCCTTCCAAGGTATTTGAAGATATTCCAATAAGTCATCCACCTATTCGAGATTTGGACAATGCTATTAACCTAAATTTGGGAACCGTTCCTTCTATCATCAAATCTTACAAATATCCATATGGACAGAAGAATGAAATGGAGTAGATGGTTGAAGCAGTGACAAGAAAATCTACAATTCAAGCAATGGCAGATCACATAGAGCACCAACAAGTAGTTTGCCAAATCCCAATGATGTCAGAAAATAAGATGAAACTACAAGAAGATCAACATCATCGTTAAAAGGAGTTTTGAAGAAGCACAAATCATATGCGAACCCGACCAAATAATTGAAACAAGAACCAAACAACTACGAAATCAAGCTATTCTTGAGTACCTCATTAAGTGGAAGAAATTACCAGCTGTAAATTTGACATGGGAAGATGATTCCTTCATACATATGCATCCACAACTACCCAGATGTTGAGGACAACGGTTGTTTGAAGGGAAGGGGCATGTTAAGCCTTAAATGTTGGGCATAGTTCCCCCTATAGTGTGTCACTTTACCCCCTATATGGTGGTGTATTACATATTATTGATGTAGGCTTGGGTCTATTAGTTGTTATTGTACACCTTTGTCTCCTATATATAGGAAGGAGATATTTTCATTTGAGCAAGCATTGTATATTGTCTTGTCTTGGGTACACAAGTACATTTTGTAAGGAGGTTCCTCCCTCGAAGAGGATTGTTATTTATCTACTTTCTTCATTATTAAGGCGTGGATTACTCTCTTTTGGTCTATTTCTGCTATTTGTATGTTATTTCTAGGACTTGGTTGCATAGCATTGGCTAAGATGCTTAATTCCTTTGATTGGTGACATGATGGTGTGCATTATGCATTACATTGACTTGATTGATTAGTATACAATATTGTTGACTATTTGACTAAAATTGAGTTGTAGGAAAGATCATATGATATGGCCTACAAGATAAGGATGATGTGACTTGTTCTGAAAAACAAGTGATTGATGTGATGTCATTTAGGAATAGATCTCGTTGATATTCATTGTTTGAGAGGGAATATGAGGATTCTAAGAGCATGGATCTCAGCTTAAGTTCCAAATCAAGATAACAAGATGGTTTACATGATATAGGGAGAAACTAAATTGGAAGTGATCACTGTTCATCAATGACAATAATCATATGTGGACCCATGACCCACAGGTCTAGAATATCTTGTATGGATATTGACGGGTGGGACAAGCTGGAGGCTCCAATGAATGATTGGTCTCTCTACTACTGATGTTCATCCTTTCGATGATCATGAGAAGTTTGTGGTACAGACCCAAAGGAAGTCTAGAGTTGTATCCAGTGAAATTGAGAGCAAGAGGCCCGTATTAGTAGACCCATTTGATGGGAGATGACACAGTCGAATACATAGAAGATCAACAATAGAGAAGGCTACAAGTCACTCTAGTGCAAGAAATCTAAATGTAGAGAATGTAAGATGTCCAGATGTAGAGGGAGCATAGTGGTCAGATACATAAGGAGTAGATCATACAATTTGAGATTTGTGGCATGATTATTGGAATTAGAGGTGTGGCAAAAGTAAGATGAGATTTTCCTCAATCAAGGAAAATACACCGTAGAGATGCTAAAGAAATATGGGATGAGGGATTGCAAGTCCATGGCCATACATATGATGATGAATCTGAACCTAGTTCTTCTTTAGATTTGGAGGATCTCATAGATAGTTGAGTGGATCCTAGATGTATCTAGTTAACATCAGATTCGATATATGTTTTGCAGTTAGTACATGGTAGAGTTAATACATGTACAAAAAAGCATGTGTTGAGGTACCTACATGGTACGATTTCATATGGAATCAAATATGTCTTGGACAGGTAAATAAAGCTACAAGGATATATGGACTTTGACTAGTGCGGTGAACGAGAAAGAATACATCAAGGATGTTGCTTCAATTTGAGATAAGCTATGATATCCTTGTATATTAGAGGCAGAGCATATTGTATCCAGTATTACAAGATGAAAATCAATAAGATTTCAGAAGTTTCTTAATCACTTATATCCAAGTCATAGTGCAGAAAGGAGCAGTGCAACTCCAGTACATATCCAAGGATGAGCATAATGGTGTAGTATAGAATGACTACTCTAGTTGAGAGGGAGTATTGATGTTTCTCCATAGGCAATAGATAGATAAAATAAACACCAGTTATTCATGTGGGACATGACTCAAGAGTTCTCCTTTTCGATAATCCATTCAGTGGTACATGGCTCAAACATTTGTTATCCATACAATAGTATATGGCTTAGGACATCCATATAATGGTATATGGCTTAGATTAGCTATGCAGTGGTACATGGATTAGATAAAACATGCAACAAATAATCCACTATTAGTACATAGATCAGATTATTCATGTAGGAATACCTGACTCAAATGTCAGTCAGTCAAGGTACAAGACTCAGACAACCAGGGTTTGCAGTACATACAGTCAGGGGTTGTTGTAGCTCATGCAAAGTGCACAAATTCATGAGCAAATTTATAGTCCGTATTGCCAGGTCACAACCAACCTCTTGGAGAGGTTAGATAGCCATATCGTTGGCTAATGGGGTACAATGGTTTAGAAAATAAGAATGAAACCACTTTGAAAGTGGTCAGACCTTGGAGAAAATCACAGAAGATGGCAAGCTCACATATATCGAACTTATCTAGACCATAGAAGATTCCATAAGTCAACAAGCATAAATTTAGTACCGAAGGCCATGACCAAAAGAATACCTTCCTCTCTAAGAGGGAGTGTTGATATTTTGAGTAGCTTCAAAAGATATTCCACAAGAAATAATAATAACAAGCCAAAGGAAAGTCGGTCTAGTCAAATTGACCCATTCAAATGGTCAAGTTGGACCAGTTAAAGGGGAAAATGACCTAGTCCAGAAGACAAGTCAGCCTAGTAAGAAAAGTGACCTTTTCCAGTATAAATAGAAGTGAAGAAGGATAATTTGCAACACACAAATTTTCCCAAGTAAGAGGAAAGTGCGCAAATCCAATGGAGACTAGCTAGGAGCTCAAGAAAGCATTGTGAAGACAATTTTTGGGGTTTTATCTTCTCTCTCTCTTCTTCAAGCTCATAGGTTATTCTATATATTTCTTGTATTATTTTGTAACTAGTTGGGCACTAGGTTAGACATTGTATCTTGTTTAAGAATCTTATCTAGAGAAGTTTTGTTGCGTGTTTCCCATGAGAGGGTTTTCCCAAGGTAAAATTGTATTTACTGTGAATGTGTTTCTTTCATTGATCCTTTATATGCATGCAGTTTATGTTTATGTGATAAATAAGTTAATAACATTTAACTGCTAATCAAATTCAATAGTGAGGAATGACAAGTTTTTATCCAATGGCTAAGGTTCATTCTTGTAAGTGATTGTCTAATGGTCCTACTATTACAAGAGTTCCATGAGGTAATTTTTTACTAGGATAAAAAATTCGAAGTCAGATGAATTGACAAACAAAGGAGTTCTAGAAACTGAAGGTTGATTGTAGGTATGGTTAAAGGAATGGGAAAGCATAATTGAAGTCCTAATTCCATGATGATTCTTAATACTTTTTGGAAAGGAGAGGACAAGTCATAAATGCATCCTCCTTGAGAACTAGTCTCCTCACTCTCAAACTATAATATACATAAACCAAAAAATTCAAATAAAAGAAAGAAAAACACAATAAATAATATAAAAAACCAAAAAAATATTTATTGCATGAAAGATATTCAAAATATAGATATATTTTCACTTGCCTCTTTACGAGTGCAACCTCCAAGGAAAAACATTAAAATATAGTCACAATTATTGAATAAACATTACATAGATTCCTACGTTATATATAGTGCTTCAATATCCAAACCCCTAACTACTTTTTAATGAGGGTACCACTATTAATGAGGGTCAAAATCCTAGGGGGCTCTATTCAATAAAGAGGGCCCTTTTACATTAAGTTAGTACCCACTAACTATATAATGGGCCTTATGAACTTGTAAAATAATAAAGTAGGGGGGTTAGGGTAGGACCCTAACATGACCTCCATTTTCGAAAGCATCATTGTCCTCAAGGCTTAAGATGGGGAAAATATTGCAAAATGGTTGATGGTTCCCAAGTAGTATCTTCTGGTGAGGTATCCTTCCATTGAATCAAAACTTCATGGATAGTGGGTTGACATAGTTGATGCTCTCGAGTTCCCAAAACTAATTTTGGTTGGAGCCAAATGGAGCCTTCTTTATCCAGTTCTTGTTATGTATTTTGAACTTTACAATTCTAACCCACTACATTCTTCAAAAGGGACACATGAAATATTGGGTGAATCCTAGAGTGTGTTGGGAGTGCTAATTCATAGGCCACCTGACTGTTAAGAACCCGTGCCAACCCCACTCTTTATTTTGTTAGTATGTTTTGTCGGACACATATTCTTTGTAAGTCGTCCCATTATTATGTTGTATTATCCCACATTCATGGGGAGTAAGTAATATTTGTCAAGTCGTCCAGTTAATATGTTGCATTATCCCACATTCATGGGGAGTAATAGTTGTTTAGATTAGACTTAGTATATAAGTATGTGTTGAGGCTAATGAAATCATTGAAGAGTTATTTTGTTGCTCAAAGGAGGTTGCCCCCTCGAAGTGGCCTGGGATTAATAAAATCTCTTATGTGATCCATAATTTCTGTTATATCGTGCATTCTTATTGTTTATTGCAGGAGGTTCTCCACATCTGGTATCATAGCACTTTCTTGGGCTCGTTGGGTAGAATTTCTGGATTTTTTTTGCCTGTCGTGCTTCCTGGCACTGTGAGCCTTACAGTTGTTCTTCTTCTTGCAGCGGTATTATTCATCTGGATAAGGGATTAAACCCTATCTGCTTAACTGTGGGAAGTACTTGGGCATAGCCCTAAAAATCATTGTGAGGAGTACCACAGGAACCCTGAAGTAGCTGGCCATTGAGAGGACAAGCGAAAAGGGCAACGACCCCACCAGATTGAATAGATTCCCACCTATGAGGAAAACCAAAGAGCTGTCGTTTTTGGCCAAGCGGTTAGCAGTTTTACCTATGCCGTGAGGTGAGGGGTACTGCCCCAACACTCAAGCCTGAGACAGCCTTGGTGGCCGAGTGACTACCTTTGAACCATTAGGAAGCCGAATATACCTGGGGTCCATATCTATTTATAGTTGATAACGTGCATAAATCCAGAATTGTCACATATCATTTACTCCATTTCCTATTGGTAAAGCACAACTTTCTAGCACTGCCACATATCATTTCTTCAGAAAAAAGAAAAAAAAGTATAAATTTATTTTTTTTAACTCTGTTTCCCTTGAAACTTCACTATAACCCCCATAATACCATTCTACATATTCCTTCATTCAGGACCCTATTCCCAATTTCACTTCCTGAAGGCCAAAATGCCACATTTGTCAATTTTCAGGGTTTGTCATAACTTCTCTGATCCTCACCCAATTGCCTTCAAATTTTTCCACGATGTTCGTTTTCCATTTCTGCTTCATTGTCTCTCTCTAAAAATTTTCCAATTCCTTCATTCCACCTCGAAAATTCACATTTTCTGCTTCTTGTCCTTAAGAAAGTGTTTGAAACCCCATAAAACCTCAATTACCCCCCCGATTTTTTCCCAAATAAAAAATCTCCTTTTCTAAAACCATCTCCATTTTTGTTTTTCTACCCATTACCTGGTGAAAAAAAAAACTGCTTATGGTTGTCACCCGCGCTGGAGCAAATAAACAAATGGAAGAAGAACTTGCCGCCATCAAGTCCAAACTCAAGGATCTAGATAAAAAATTTCTCGTCCTCCATCTTCAGCATTCACCCATGCACAACCACCACCAGCCTGAGTGTTCTGTAGACACTGGGTTCTCGTCATCTAGCAACTTCCATGGGCCAAAGCTGGATTTTCCTCGCTTCAATGGTGATGATCCGACTGGATGGATTTATAGGGTAGAACAATATTTCAGTCTGCATAACACTTTTGATGTCAATAAAGTCCTACTTGCATCCTTTCATTTGGAACATGAAGCACTTCAATGGTTTCGTTGGTACATCAAGGCTCATGCAGAGCCAAACTGAATAGATTTTTCCCAATTCCTTTTGTAGTGATTTGGCCCTAGTGCTTTTGATGACTTCACATGAGCACTCACCAAACTTCACCAAACGGGAGTATCAGACATAATTTGAGAAACTAGCCAATCACACCGAGGGATTTACTGATGCATTCTACCTGAGTTATTTTATCAGTGGTCTGAAGGATACAATACGATCTGAGGTTAAAATGTTCTGCCCCAATATAATGATGGAAGCCCTAGGGTTGGATAAGCTAGCAGAGGACAAGATCAGGGCTCAACAATGCTCCAAATCCACTCTTGTTCCATTCAGACCTATGGTTCCCCAAAGAACCCAAAATCTACCAACTCCTAGAACCACTCCTATCAAGCATTTGTCTGAAGAAGGGATGTGGGAATGTCGGGAAAAAGGGCTTTGTTATAATTGTGACGAGAAATTCACTTGGGGACATAGATGTATTGAGAAAAAGCTCTATCTCTTAGATGTGGATTCTCCTCCCGCACCTGAATTTTTTTATGATGCTCAGGATCCAATAGATGATGATGGTGACATTCAATAACTTCTTGCTCCAGATGACCAACCAGAGATATCTCTCCATGCCTTAGCCAAAGTCACCACCCCACAAACCATGTGGGTCAGAGGGTTCTTCAAAAAACTCCCTCTTGTAATACTCATTGATTCTGGTAGCACTCACAACTTCATTGACCTGAGGATCACCAAACAGGCTGATTGTTTCATCCACCCTTGCTCCAACTTTGAATTCATGATTTCCAATGGGGGCACCTTACCTTGCAAAGGGAAGTGTCGTAATGTGTGCATATCTATGGGGGATTATAACTTGCGCTCTGACATGTTTGCCTTGCCATTAGGCAGATGTGATGTGGTTTTGGGTGCTAAATGGTTACGCACACTTGGACCCATTTGATGGGATTTTGTTGAACTTTGGATGTAGTTTTCAATCAATGGTACCAAACACACATTGCGGGGCTTACAAACAGGGTCTCTCAGCCTCATCAGTTCGCATCGAATGGAAAATATTCTTAAGAAAAGTTCACATGGTGTCATCACTCAGCTCCATTTCATTCAGATGCAACCTTCAACAGTCTCAACTACTCCATTGGATCTCCAACATATTTTGGATTGATATGCATGTGTGTTTGTTGAGCCAGTAGGATTTCCACCTTCTCGACTTGAGGACCATCGTATTTCACTCCTTCCTGGAAGCATCCCTCCCAACATCAGGCCCTATCGCTACCCATTTCACCACAAGACAAAAAATCGAGATGCTTGTTCGCGACTTACTGAAGCAAGGTGTTATTCACCCTAGCACTAGTTCCTTCTCTTCACTGGTCCTTCTAGTTCGAAAAAAATATGGGTCATGGCTCCTTTGCATCGATTTTTGAGCACTTAATCACATCACAATCAAGGATAAGTTTCCTATTCCCGTTGTTGATGAGCTTCTAGATGAGCTCCATAGTGCTCATTTTTTCTCCAAGTTGGATCTTCGTTCTGGTTATCATCAAATTCAGGTCCATGCGTATGATATCCCTAAAATAGCTTTCCGCACACATGATGGCCGTTATGAATTTTTAGTCATGCCATTTGGCGTCACAAATGCCCCTTCCACGTTCTAGGCATTGATGAATAAAATGTTTCGGCCTTACTTGCGAAACTTCATTTTGGTCTTCTTTGATGATATCCTCATTTATAGTAAAACCCAGGCTGAGCATCTCCAACATCTGGATCTTGTACTGCAAATTTTCTGTGATCATCATCTTTGTGCCAAACAATATAAATGTGTTTTTGGGCAGAAGGAAGTAGAGTATCTCGGGCATATTGTTTCGGCACAAGGGGTTCGTGTCGATCCTGCAAAAATCGATGCCATGAAAAATTGGCCACATCCTCAGACCTTGAAGAGCCTTCATGGGTTTTTGGGACTTACTGGCTACTACCACAAGTTTTGCAAGGATTATGGGAATATTGCAGCTCCATTAACAACTCTACTGAAAAAGGATGCTTTTACATGGACACCTGCTGCTGAGTGTGCATTTGAGAAACTGAAACAAGCTATGTGTACCACACCTGTTCTAGCTATGCCAAATTTTTTCAAGCCCTTCACTATTGAGAGTGATGCTTGTGACAATGGACTTGGTGTTGTCCTCCTCCAAGACGAACATCCCATTGCGTTCACCAGCAAATCCCTGTCTGGTAAGAATTTAGCCACCTCTACATATGAGAAGGAAATGATGCATATTTTGCATGCCATGCAGAAGTGGCATCCATACCTCTTAGGGAATGATTTCTACATCAATACTGATCACCAACATCTGAAATATTTCCTGGAACAACAAGTCTCATCCCCAACACAAAAAAATGGGTTAGCAAACTCACGGGTCATGACTACGAGATCACTTACAAGAAGGGTAAGGACAATCTTGTGGCAGATGCTCTTTCCCGCACATTTGATGACCATGCTTCTCTTTCAGCTATTTCTATGCCTATTACAAATTGGTTACAATCCGTTCAACAAGGATATGTCAATGACTCTTACTTATCTCAAATCATCCAACAATTGGCCAGTAATCCTTCTCTTGTACCACATTACTCTTGGGATGGTTCTTCTCTAAGATACAAGGGTCACTTGGTGCTTCCCCAGAGCATAGATCTTCACCAGGCTGTCTTCTATGAACTCCATGCTTCTCCAGGGGCAGGGCACTTTGGGTTCCTCAAAACGTATGAGTGGGTACGACTTAACTTCTTTTGGAAGGGAATGAAACGGGAAATTCAATAGATGCTTGCTGAATGTGATACCTACCAGCACCACAAGGGTGAAACTACACTCCTCCCCAGCTTGCTCGAACCCTTTCCCATCCCTACAAGGATTTGGATAGATATTTCAATGGATTTCATCGATGGGCTCCCTAAATATAGAGGGAAAACTGTAATCTTGGTTGTGGTTGATCGACTCTCCAAATATAGTAATTTTTGTGCTCTAAGCCATCCATATACTGCCTCCTCAATCGCACAAATTTTCATGGACCAGATATTTCGTCTTCATGGCATCCCTTCTTGCATTGTCTTAGACCACGACGCAACTTTCACAAGTCATTTTTGGACCGAACTCTTTCACCTCACTGGCACCAAACTGAAAATGAGTTCATGATATCACCCACAAATAGATGGTCAAACTGAATTCACCAACAAATGCTTGGAAACTTATCTTCATTGATTCACCTCTAAACATCAACCTCAATGGGAAAAGTGGCTCCCTCTTTCTGAATGGTGGTACAATACTTCCTACCATACTGCATCTAAAATGACTCCATATGAAGCTGTTTTTGGGAAGCCACCCCTAGTGCTCCTTCCATACACCCCCCATAGTTCACCAGTTTAGGAATTTGACATGGTTCTTCGAAACCGTGATTAGATTCACCACATTCTGCAAGAGAATATTCACATGGAAAGAAATCGCATGAAGCGACAAGCCGATCAACAACGTTCTGAGCGCACCTTTCAAGTTAGTGATATGGTTTTTCTTCATCTACAACCTTACAAGCAATCCTCCCTGAAACTCAAAGGGCATCAGAAGATGGCACCAAAGTTCTATGGGCCATATAAAGTTCTTCAGAATATTGGGTCTGTTGCTTATAAATTGGAACTTCCTCCTTCTTCTCGCATTCACCCAGTCTTTCATGTCTCTTATCTCAAGAAAGTGATTGGCACCAACATCAAAGCACAAACTGTTTTACTCGAGCTGGATATAGAAGGATCCATCATTTTGGAACCGGAGGCCATCCTCAACCAGCGCACTCGTCATCTTCACTCTCGGGCCATAACAGAGGTCTTAATTCAGTGGCATGGCATGCAACCAGAGGATGCTACATGGGAACCGCTCCTTCAGATTTAGCAGCAGTTTCCACATCTAAAGTTTTGAGGACAAATCTTTTTCTAAGAGGGAGGGGATGTTAAGAACCCGTGTCAACCCCCCTCTTTATTTTGTTAATATATTTTGTCGGACGCATATGCTTTGTAATTCGTCCAATTAGTATGTTGTATTATCCCACATTCATGGGGAGTAAGTAGTGGTTGTTAAGTCGTCCAATTAATATGTTGCATTATCCCACATTCATGGGGAGTAATAGTTGTTTAGATTAGACTTAGTATATAAGTATGTGTTGAGGCTAACGAAAGCATCGAAGAGTTATTTTGTATTGAGCTTGCTCAAAGGAGGTTTCCCCCTCTGCTATTAATAAAATCTCTTCTGTGATCCATAATTTCTGTTATATCGTGCATTCTTATTGTTTATTGTAGGAGGTTCTCCACACTGACCAATGTGTTGAACAACCTGATATGGGTTGTAAAATTTTGGTGTGATCTTCTAATGGCATTTAACATTGTGAGAGGTCTACATATACAGTTGGAAGTGAAGGAACACATGGTCACCTTCTACAAATGAACACTTTAAATGGTGTTGGTCTATGTATTTCTTCATGTGATTTTGAGCTATTGCCAAATTTTTCTTTAGTGTGTAAAGAGTGACATTATGATTATGAAGTCGACTATCGACTGTATATACTTTGGAAGCACCTAGTAAATAAGAAACCACTTAGGGAAGTTGTTGGCAATAGACCACTTTGCATGGTGTCGTTTTCATAGGCTCGTGATGATTGGAATTATACCACCATTATACTAAAGGTAACCATTGTTCCTACCGGTGTTGCTTTTTAGATGCAAAACATCACAAATAGGTTTGAAGGAAATTCTTGACTGCTTCAATATGGGCATTTGTTTAGGGATGATAAGAGGTGCTCATTTGCAACTAGGTGCATTGTAGTCTAGATAGTTCTTGCCAATATTTTTTGGTGAACGCGGGATCACAATCTAATACAAAGGAGGTAGGAATGCCATGGAGTCGCCAATGGATTTGTGATCATAAAAATGAATCTATTGTCTCTTGGTTTTTATAATTTATAGATGAATTGATGGCGCATTATGGGAATATAAATATTAACACACTATTTAGCTAATTGATAAATCTCAAGCAAAGAGGCCCAATTATAGAGCACATTAAACACTTTCAAAAGTTGATCATAAGAGTGAAGTCATTCTTGAGGATAATTTGTTGGATCTTTTTATGGGTATTTTAAAGGAGAACATTTAATATAAGGTATGTCTCTTGAAACCTAAATCATTGGAGAATGCTTTTATTTTGGAAAGAAAAGTCGAAAGTAAATATATGGCTACTAGAAGGGATGCTACTAGTACATATAGAGAGGTAAATACGCCCACACCTAACCTTACTTAGTCTACAAAATTGACACCTCAACAATTGGAGGAAATAAAATCAAAAGGACTATGTTTCAACTATGACAACAAACATAGCAAGGGGCATAAGTGCGGCGAGAAGAAATTATACATAGATTGTGAAGAGGAAGAAGATCAAGATTCAAGGTAGTCTTAAGATATAGAACTAGAAGATACTACTCCAATAATTTTTTGTCATGCATTGGTTGGAATTAGAATTCTTCAAAATCTCAACATAAAAGGATATATCAAAAAGAAAAAGGTAACTATGTTGATTGATTCGGGTAGTACCCATAAATTCATTAATTGAAAATTAGTGAAACTTCTTAATTGTTTTATATATCCAACACATGAGTTTCAAGTAATGATTGTAGATAGTGGTACAATAAATTGTTATGGGAAGCATTGTAGTATTAATATCTCTACAGGGGAGAATTTATTGGATAGTCTAATGATTGCAATACAAATTAGTGATGTTGATGTTGTATCAATGGTCTAATGGTTACAATAATTGAGAACAATGAATCTTAATTTGAAGGAAATTTTCATGAGATTCTCCTTAGAAGGAAATAAAATTGAACTGAGAGGTATCCCTCTAAAGTGATAAGTGCTAACATCATGAACAAATATCGAAATAAGGGACACCATGGTGTAATTGCATAATTGTGTTCGCTAGATAATGAGACATATAGACCCTCTATTTTCTTAGACCTTCAAAGATTTATTGACAACCATTCCAAGTTATTTGGAGAGATGCCTTAAGTTACTCTACCTACTCGAGATAAATACCATGCTATATTTCACTTGCAACTAAGAAGCGTACCACCTAACATTAAAACTTTCAAGGAACACCCTTGGTTTGAAACCCCATTATTTTGTTAATGTAATTTTGTAAAAGACTACGAGTGCCTGTAAGGTAGAACTCATGTTGTCATTTTTTTGTTAATATAAAATTTAAGCTGGTAGTGGTAGAGCCAACATGCTGAATGAATGGGGACTCATGTATTCACCTAGGTTAGTGAGGGGGTGGCATCATAAAGCCTAAAATATAAGTATGACCCTATTTAACTCTTCTTACCTTATAACTTTATTAAATCCATACTTTCCCTAAATAATTCCTTAAACCTGTTTTTGAAGTTAAAAAGGGGGTTAAGAAGTTAATGGAAAAATTTGACAAGTGTTGCAAAAAGGGGACAAGGACATGCAAGGTTGGTGGAACCTTGGAAAAAGGAGGACCAATAATGTAAGAAAAAAGGAAGCAAAGGAAAAATAGTAGAGACAGAGAGACAAGGAGAACATGAAAGAAGGAAAGAAGAAAGTCTAATGTGAAAAACGAGAATGCGATAACATTAAGAAGAATTTTGATTGAGCATAAAATTCATGGTAAATTGGAACCACTGGAGGACAGAGAAACAAGTCCAGTTCCAAAGCGAGGCGTCCAATTTGACCAGTTTGTGGTAGTTGGGTTGGTTGAGTTAACCCGTAAGCCCAAGCTTATTTTGTTACCATTTTTGCTGATAAATTTTCCCCTTTTTTGCCTCTGGTTACACCAGTGATATGACAATGGTGTGAGAAATTATTTTGGTGGAATTCTAAGCACATATGTAGGGATGTTTTTCATTATGGTGCTAGCTAAAATGAAGCTAAAGGAACACATTTCACAGTTGGCATGGATTTGGTAATAAACCAGTAGATCCTATTGCCAAGTGAGGAAATCCGAGAGAAACTTGGGATTGGTGAGAATATATGGTGAATGCACGAGTCTTAGCTTGTGGGTGGAGTTCTGCTAAGAGAAAAATGATCCGAATTTCCTAAGGTCGGGTGGAGCATGGCTTCCATGAACCAGTTTCCCTTTTCAATTATTTCGCAGACAAGTTTATTTGCTTGGAAATTGTATTTTAATTTCTAAAATGGTAAATAATTAATGACCGATAAAAGTTTTGAACGTTTCCTTGTTAAATTTCCTAAGTTTGGATGCAAGGTATAATTTCATGCTTTATTTTGATTAATTCATTGGTATGAAATATGTGCAAGTTTAATTATGTGGCAATTATTCAAAATTTTATGAATGCGAGTTCTTATTTCAAGTCGGGGTTAAATTCATTCCATGTGGGTAATGTTAATTCCCGGGCTTGAAATCATATGTCGAAGTTGTTTTATTTGGAAAATAATATCTCCTAAGAGTTAAATAAAATGCTTGAATTAATTATTTATTAAAGTTAAAATGTTTGTGTCGCAGACATATTCGATCCATCAATTATTTTAATAAAGTTTGGATGTGTGTGTCGAAGATATGTTTGACCCATTATTTATTTAATAAAGTTTGGATTTTTGTGTCGCATATATATTCGACCCATTAATTATTTAACAAAGTTTGGATGGGTGTGTCGAAGATATGTTCGACCTAGTAATTATTCAATAAAGTTTAGATGTTCGTGTCGCAAATATATTCAACCCATTAATTATTTAATAAAGTTTGGATGTGTGTGTCGAAGATATGTTCGATCCATTATTTATTTAATGAGGTTTAAATGTTTGTGTCATAGACATATTCGACCCATTAATTATTTAATAAAGTTTAGATGTTTGTGTCGAAGGTATGTTCGACACATTATGCCTGATGGGTAAATTGAAAACCACATGCTAATTTGGTTATTTAAAACCACATGTTGTTTTGGTTGAAGAGAAACTAAAAGTTGGTTTGGGTTATTTAAAGATAAGCAGTTAGTTTTAAGGGTGAATTCCTTGTCTTAATGAACATTTGACTTAATAAAAGGAATAATGTTTATTTGAGAAATTTTTAGCATATTTTTTATGCCCTTGTGTTGCAGTCCACTTATTGGAGTTCCTTTATTGAATTTACTTGTTTTAAGGATTTATTTGGCATAAATTTTATATGCTTGTCTTGCGGTTCAGTTGTCGGAGTTCATTTATTGAATTTCCTTGTTTTAAGGAATTTTTGGCATAAATTTATATGGTTGTGTTGAAGTTCACTTATTAAATTTCCTTGTCTTAAGGAAAAGTTTGACATAATTTTATATGCTTAATCCATCGTAGCTCACTCCGTCACAGCTCATGATAAATTGGCGAAGTTCCTAGGGGTAAAGTCGTATACATAAAAATTTGGACATATTACTTTATAAGCCATAATTTAATATGGTCGGGAAATTATTTCTTAGTTAATATATTACACCATTTATATTAAAAGGAGTTATACATAAAAGTTTGGAAATCTTACTTTATAAGCCATAATTTAATATGATGGGGACATTGTTTCTTAGTTAAAATATTATAACATTTATATTAAAAACGAGTGGATTTATTTACATGTATTAACCTAATGATTTTTAGGTAAGTTAAACTCCGCGTGAAACTAAGGCTATTTCTATTGTGCATTAAGAATAAAAAAATGGGTATGTCGAAGTATTATTTAACCTCATCTTAACAATAAATCTAAGGTTAACTTATGTTTCGTAAGTGCATACAAACATAGTGGCATGAGTGTTTATGAATCTCTAGATTTTGTTATTATTAATTTTGTTTATTATACATTTGTATAAGAGTTTATGGGTCTTGTGAATTAGTTTAAGCTTCTTATGATACTTATGCATTTTAATATGCACTTGTAACAAATATGCATATAATATATATATATATATATATATATATATATATATATATTTCTATGAAGTTTAGTGTGACATGAGGTGTGTAACATTCTATGTACCGATATGNCACAAAAGCAGGAGATTGAGCAAGTGGTTCAATAAATGTTAGATGTTGGCATCATTTAGCCTAGCTAAAGTGATTTCTCTACACTAGTGGTGATGGTCCAAAAAAAGGAAGGTTCATGGTGTATGTGTCTGGATTATAGAGAGCTCAACAAGATGACCATGAAAGTTAAGTTTCCTATTCCCGTCATTGATGAATTGCAAGGACACATTTTCTTTACCATGTCGTATATTCATTATGGATATCATCAAATCAAAATGAGGCAAGAGGACATTCTAAAAACAACCTTTAGAACATATCAAGGCCATTATGATTTTTTGGCGATGTTGTTTGGCATTACCAATGCACCTTCCACTTTTCAAAGCTTTGATGCGTTATATTTTTAAATCCTTAGAAAATTCATGTTAGTATTTTTTTATGATATAATAATCTATAAAAAAACTCGAGAAAAGCATGTACAACAGGCTGACATGATCTTAAGACTATTGGAGGAGGAACAACTATATGCAAATCCTTTAAAGTGTGCCCTTGGGGTTTAGGAAGTGGAATTTTTGTGCCATATTGTATCTCGTGAAGGAATCTAAGTGGAGCTTAACAAAATAAAATTTATGCTGGAATGGTCAATTCCCAAAACCTTGAAGAATATTATACTATTATTGGGATTTTCAGACTATTACCATAGGTTTGTCAAGAATTATGCTCAAATAGGATCACCTCTAACATCATTACTGGAAAATAAGGAATTTTCTTGGACTCAAGAAGCAACCAAATATTTTGAAGACTTAAGGAGGCTATGTGTACAACACCTTTCCTAGCCACACTTAAATTCACAAAAAAATGTATTGTGGAGTGCAATTTATTAGGGCATGGAATTGGAGTAGTTTTAATGTAAGAAGGAATTCCCCTTTCCTTGAAATCTACTAATTTAAAAGAAAAAAATTGCACAAACCAATTTATGAAAATGAAACATTGTCCATACTGCATGTAGTTAAAAAATGGATCCCTTACCTAATATGAAGACACTTCAAGGTAAGAGCATATCATGACGATATTAAGTAGTTATTAGAACAATGCTTATCTTCATAATAAAAACAAAAATGGTTTACAAAGATGCTAGGTTATGATTTTGAAATTATCTACAAAAGGGAAAACTAAATGTGGTGGCGATGCACTTTCAAGGAAAGAACAATACATATAGGGATTAATTTGTGCTATTTCCATTCTAAAATCCAATTGGGTGGAAAACATAGGAGTGAATGGAAGCAAGGTCAGAAGGAATGTAAGATCATTCAAACACTACAAGAGGAACCTAGTGCATTACATAAATTTGTATGGAAGAATGATTCACTATATTATTAAGATGACCTATGTTCATGTAAGAACTCCCAACTCAAACATAAGGTCCTTTTGGAATTGTGCACTTCTCTTATAGGAGAACATTCAGAGTTCTTGAAAGCTTACCACAAGACCAAGAAGGATTTTTTTTGGGAAGGACTTAAACTGATGTTGAAAAGTTTGTGGTGTAATTTTTGGTTTACCAATCAAATAAGGGAGAGGCATTAAGACATGAAGTCTTCTATAACCATTAGCCAAACCAAGTTAGCATTGGGAAGAGGTCTTAATGGATTTAATCAAAGGTATACCAAAGTTTGAAGGAAATAATTGCATCATTGTAGTGGTGGATCGACTCACAAAGTATGCCCAATTTTGTTCTTTTTCTGATCCTTTTAAATAAATTGTTGTAGCTACAACATTCATGGAAATAGTTCATAATCTATATGGGATCCAAATATTATTGTATGTATAGAGATGCAATTTTCACTAGTAATTTTTAGATTGGAAAATTTTCTTGTTTGGGTGCTCAATTGGCTCACATCTCCTCTTACCATCCTCAATTTGATGGGCAGATAGATATTGTGAATAAATTTATAGAAGGGTATTTTCATCTATTTTCTACTACAAACAAACATAATGGGTCAAGTGGTTTCCTTTGGAAATATGGTTGTACAACATATCCTTCCATACTTCATAAAAAATGTCCCTATTTATGGCACTTTATGGCTATCATATTCCATCCATCATGTCACCCTTGAAAGGGAAACCTAAGATTCAAGTAATAGAGAATCACATAGAGGACCAAAAAGAGGTTCTCCAACTATTGAAAGACAACTTGGCTATAGAGAAAATTAGGATGAAACAACAAGCATATCAACATTGTCATGAAATATAATTTTTAATGGGGGTTTGGTTATTGTGAGGTGACAACCATACAAACAAAATTCCCTCAAGAAAAAAACAAGGACAATTGATTAAAACCCGATTGATATGCCCCCTATAAGATGTAGAGGATTGGAATTATGGGTTACAAATTAGAATTTCCTCCATATTCATGTGTACATATAGCCTTCCATGTTTCTTAAAAAAGGTAATTGATGATAAGATATCGATTTAAATTATTTTAGAAGAGATTGGTGAAGGGGAAATCGTACTAAAACATGAAAAAATCCTTGAAACATGGATCACTAAATTGAAAAATATAAAAATTAATAAGCACCTCATTAAGTGGAATAACTTGTCAATAGAAGGGACAACATGGGAAGATGAGTTCTTTATGCAAAAAAATCCATAGTTAATCAAGTGTTGAGGAAAACACTTGTTTGAAGGGGAGGGGAAAGTTAAGTCCTATATATTGTGGCATTACATTTCTATTATTATATTAGTGTTTCCTTTATTGGTTGGCTAGGACCTTAAATGTAATTATTCTTTGTTTCCTATATATACCAAGGAGATGTAGTTTTAGCGATAATCTAATATTGTCTTGTTCATTGAATAAATCTTTTGTTTATGCTCATCAAAATCTTTACACTAATTATTTCCTCACTAGAAACTCTTATTGTTGGTTGTTATGGTGTGAAGTGGTGTAACCACAACTAAAAAGGATGCTATTAAATTATACAGGTATTGTCACCCCCCCCCCCCCCCCACAAAAAAAAAAATAAAATCCTAACTTTAGTGACATTAGTAGGATTTGACCACTTGATGTTGGCCTCCATATTCATGGGATCTATCTTGATTTCCCCTCCACCAATTTCATATCTCGGATACACTAATGATTAATTGAAAAGTTCACATTTCTCCATGTTTTTTGGTAGTTGATGCTTTTTCAAGGTCTAAAACACCTACATGAGATGTGAGATATGGTATTCCTAGGTAGAGTTATAAATCTATATATCATCTAAGTACATCATTACAAATGAATCTAGAATTGGATGTGATATAACATTCGTTAAATGCATAAATGTAGTTGGTTCATTACATAAACCCAAAGACAATACCAACCATTCATATAGGCCTTGTAATCTCTTAGGTGTCATATCCTTTAAATTGTACCTAATGGTATCCCAATTTGAGATCCAACTTGGTGAAGTACTTGGAATGTTGCAACTAATATAGGAAGTCATTGATATTAGGAATAAGGTATTGATTCATGAGGGCGATCTTGTTCAAATATTTTTAGTTGATACACATTATCCAACTCTCATCCTTCTTGGGTACTATGATGATAGGTGACCCATAATGTGAGGCCCTTGGTTGAATTAATCCATACTATAGCAACAACTACAATTATTTATTCACTTCATATGATTCCAGGAAGGACTATCTATACAACCTAATATTTGGAAATGGGGAGTCATGTAGCAATTGTACCTCATGCTCGAATTCCCTCTTAGCGGGTAACCCTTGAGGAAACTGGAATAATTATTTGTACTTCTGCAAAATATCCTCTAATTATTTTTTCTACTCTTTTATGTATCCCTCCAGTAATTCCTTTACTTTTATTGATTAATATCCTAGATACACAACATAATTTGAGCCCATAATCCGACGACTTTAATGTCTGAAATTTGACAGACGCCTATTGGTAATTCGACAACAACAATTTTTTTTGTCGTCGATGGCATATCATCGGATATTTGATGACATTCCAAACCCCATCGAATATCCGACTCCCATATATTCAAAAGTCTGACTTCTCTTTCCAGATGACATAAGGAATGCTTTGTTAGATTTCCGACAGAGACCTGTCGAATTTTCGACGACTCTTTAGTCATTTCTATGACATCGAATTCTGAATTGCCCAACCTCACCTTGTCATTTGTGCGACGCTTAAGTCATTGAATTCCTGATGGGTTCTATTCGATTCTCCGACGGTGTCTTACGGATCACTATTGTTGGACTCATGGCAACCTCGTCGGACTAGGGCCACAGCTCATAGGAGCCAAAGCTACATCGTTAAAGTTTAGTGCCAAGGCGTAGGAAATATGATGAAGCCACATCTTAGGTGTCGTCAGAAAACCAACGATATTTTGTTTATTAACAAAAAAATAACCAGGTTTTAGATGAAACCTACATTTAGTAATCCGACGAATCCACATCTCATATTTTGAACAATGACCTGATTTATTTATTTAATTTACAGTGTGGTGTTATTGTGTGAATTTATATCTTAATGCCAAAGATATTACATATGATTTCCTTACGGTTCTACCTTAGGAGTTCACAATGGGTCCTTTTCAATCTTGAATTGCACCTTAGTTTCTAGTAGGTGGTGTTTGAAATCGATTTCATTTATGTGTAGATTGGTGAGTTAATTTATAGGTTTTGAACCACTTTAATGATTTTATCTACATACCATACCATGTTTGAAATAAGTATTCCAGGGAGAGAAAGAGACCACAAGATCATTGTATGCAATGGATCCACAATCCCCATGACAATATCGATATTTAAGTACGATGCAAAATTATGCTTCACAGGTTTTTCATTGATATAATCGGGCATGGAATGACCCAACACCATGGCATATTGGATGCCTCAAACTGCTCCACAATAGGCTTGGAAATATCATTATCATGGGAGATCATATGATGCCATGTTAAATTCTTGTCATCATGAAATGAATCCATTTCTTTCAATGTTTCTTGTAGCACACACATATCCTGCAACACCCATGCTTCCTATAACACCATCATATTCTACATATCCCCCACAAATCCCTCAACCAAAAATCAGTAAGTCAATGCAATTACAATTTCTTCCCCCCCCAAATCCCCCAAGACCAACAAAATTCCCTAACCAACCCATCTCCAATCCAAATAACAATAAAACAATCCAACCTACCTATAAGAATGAAATCCAAACCTTCCCTACATACACTATCATTCCTTTGTCACTACACTAAATCCATCTAATATTAGGGACACTTTTAACCAGAATCCTTTAGTCGTCATTCATGAGAATGATGAGGAGGAAATTCCCACTCCATTTGACTCAAACACCAATAAACAGTCACAACTTCATGTCCAAAATCAGAAAATTCAAAATCACTCATTACCCTTACCAATAACGCCACAATATAATCAAATGCCACAATATAATCAACGTCCATTTCTAGAAAGGATACATGTACAAAATACAATCACTCCCATCAAATTCGTTTTTGCAGTAGAGCTCAAAAATATATGTGTCAAAATCCTCTTATTGAATTCCCTAAAAGATATACCCATCTATGCTAAAATAGTGGGGGATTTATGCATCAGAAAACAAGGATGCCAAAAGATGGAACCACCAACCATAAAAATTATATAGCTTTATGTGTGCTCATGTCACTACTGAAAAATATGTGGGCCCATGAAATCCTTTGGTCACCATTTTTATAAATAACATTCATATTGAAAACATTCTCATCGATTTGGGAGAAACAATAAATGTACTAGCTATAGAAACTCTTTCTCGATTAGGACACTACAATATTTCTCCTACCCCCATAGTACTTGAACTAGTTGATAGATCCAAAATCAAACATAAGGGAGTATTGGAAGATATAACCGTCTCACTTGATTCATGAGAGTATCCCGGAAACTTCTTTTCCTTGTGACCAAAATAAAACCTAGGTAGACATCCCTTAATATTAAGAAGACCCTAGTTGGACACAACTGATACCTTTATTTGTTGTAGGTCAGGAAATATGGAAATCACACATGGCACATAGAATAAACAGATCACACTGCAATTTTGCATTTAAAGGGGATGGAGGTGCAAGCTTTGGAGAAGACAAACTAGGATATACTGGAGGTGGTGTTGATATAGGTACACTGGATGGTGTCCTACCAGCAGCTGTATTTTTTTTTATCTACAGAAGAAAACACGAACAAATAAGTCTACAACATTTGATGATGTAAACACAGCAAGCAAACATCAAAGAATGACAATAGAACCTGTGCTAGTCCACCTATGATGTATGTGCAAAATGATTCACTTGCATTTTGGAGTTGAGACAATATGTCTACCTGCATTAGAAATAATATTGTTTGAAAAAATATATAAATCAATTATTGGTTGAACAATCCTGCAACCACTCTTTCACAATGTTAGTGGAGGTGAATCCATCCCATTAATATATGAATGGCATAAAAGCCTATGAGAAACTTACTTGTGGATATAGTTGTGTGATATGGTAGAGTTCATATAAACCAATTGTACATGTTTGTTTATCTCCAATATTTTTGAAAACTGCGCCAAGCTCTTGCTGTAGACACATAAGGCAACATATACACATACATAAGAAAATAATTAATTATCCACTAGAAGAATATAGAATATCAACAAATTCTGAAATTCCAAGACAATAAAGTATTCTATTATCCACTTGAGTCATTTTGGCATGGCACACATGTTTAGCCCCTTTGTTGAAGGAAAACCAACTGCAATAGGTCAGACACCTTCCCTCACACACACAATGGCTCTACATCCACTGAGGTTTAAAACTGGATTGTTTGCATAGCAGCGCCACATCCCAACCACTAAACCAAATCCAAGGGGACAATAGTGTTGGATATAGAAATACACACTTTTATATGCAACTAGCATGGATTCCCATCACAAAAAGAGAAATAACCTAAGTGGTATAGCAATCTGTCAACCAAGGGTGGATCATAGCTTTGATTCCTATCATGTCCAATTTTCAACAAGGTAACAAAGGAATGGAGTTGGTGATGGGAAGGAGACCTGAGCCAAAGTGTTATTTGAAGGTGAACTGTTAAGATATCAATACACACCTTAAAAACAAACCATTATGGATTCCTAGTATTTAGAGGGGTGAATCTTAATGTTAGAGAAACTCATTGGCCAAAGGTAGCTCCTATCTTCAATTCCTATCATGTATTGTTTTCAACAAGTAATTTCACAAGTCAACTTTGTTGTAGTCAAAGAACTCGGCTTTATTGTAGTCAAAGGCACATCCAATTTGGATAGGTGGAATTTGAGAGCTAAAACAACACTATCGAGGGACACACTAAATGTATTTAGTTCAATTATTTTAGATGCATTCAATATCTCCCAGTCACCAATTGTAAACAAGATAACTCATTCACTAAGTGAAAGGAGACCTTACACGATCTTAGAAACACCGTGGGCTCACAAAATCGGGACCCTATATCTTAAAAACCTAATATATATTACACAAGGTAACATTATTACGTTCACTTAATTTACAATTCCAAAACAAAAAGAGACACAATACTACCTCTTAGCTTGTATCACACTATCAGCCTCGAAAGGCTTTGATTTATTAATTATGAATAGAATTCATTATATGCCTCCCACAAAATCCCTTATAGGATCACATAAATATCATAGAATATTCATCGTAAGGGTGTGCTGGAAAAGTCAAGGACGATTAGTTTTAGGATATTCTAGTTTGGAAGAAGGGATACAAAGGGTATCCCCTTTGAGAGATGGAATAGAATAATGGTTCTGAAATATATTAGGTGATGGGGGTTGAATAATCCTCAATTTTTTTGCAAAATATTTGGAAGCCAAGCGTATTTGAAGGATATAAAGTGGCAAATGGATTTGGTTTCAAGTTATACATCAAAAATATATTCGTCCAACTTCAGTGGATGAATGGATTCAAAACCCATGAAAATCACATCATAATGGTTCACTAATTTGGAAAGAAACAATTTTGACTTTCCCGATCATCAGAAGGTGGCTAGTATGGAAAGTGGTGGATGGTCAAAGAGTTAAGAGTGGATGTAGATCCCTAGGTTTGATGTGGGAAGGAGTATAAACTCTACGGTGCGTTGATTGAGTAGTTGAGAGGAATGGGTATTTTCTTTATACCACAGGATGAAACTCCACTTCAATGCTCTATATGGAGTCAAATGTAAGTCATAAAGCATGCTATGTGTGGTTGTTAATAACACTAATGAATGGGGAGATTATATCAAAAGCCTAAAATTTAGGAATGTGGGAATAATGGACTGTTCTAACAAATTAATATGGTCAAAAAATCTTGGTGGATGACACTATACTCCTAAAATAGGGTATAAATACATGTGTATTCCTTATTAGGAGAATATAAATCCATGTGTGCCATTATTTCTATTTAGCAAGAAATAGATTCTTCACCGTCATTTATAAGATCACTTACTAATATCAGAGAAAAATATCACCTACTAAATCAACTGGATCTACTGCTTCATTGACAAAAACATAAAGGGTTGGGTCTCAATCTATAAATTTAGTCAAAAAGTGAAGAATTACTCCACACATACTCTAGATGAAGCCAATGCTGAATTTTGAATGTTTGGGGACACCAATTTGATTGGGATCTTGACCCAACACTGAATTTGACTACATGGTTGCTTTGTGTGATAGTTTAGGGTTTCATTTTCTATCTGGAAGCTACGAATGCAATCTATGTTCTATTGTTATGAAATTGGGTATATGGATGACTTTGTTAATAGATGAGGCCATGATAGGGTGTATCCCTACTCCGTTCACCTAATTTTTTTTAGTAATCTACATAAATACATCTAATATAATATAATGATGCTTTATTACTGATAATAAAAAATTAAATATGAAACTTGTTGGGAAAACTATTTAAGATATCAACAAACATGTGGCTAAGAAGTATCATAGAATATGGTTATTACAAATTCAAAGCATGCCTTATATTTACTATTAATAATTCAACTACAAACATACTTTGAACATAAATGATAAAGTAAATAAATCATCATTGTAAAATCCACAACCAATGCTAACTCTCCTCCTCTTAGAGAAGCAACATGTTAATAATATTCATAATCTCCAAGACTGATATACACTGATTGTCAAGATCCTTCTTTGAGGAGCTTGATGGATGCCACCAATATAACTCCCAAATGAAATATGCAGTATATAAATTTAGAATCGAAAAAATGCAAGTAATATTCCTTCCAATGAAAAAGGGAGAACACACTTTATATATAGGATGAAATCCAAAAAAAGTGGCATAAAATAAAGGTAATACATAAAAAATAGATCCAAACAAAATACATACTATGGTTATCCTCTTGATTTCAAAATAGTTCTGTCATCGTACCAAAAGGAATGCTTAACACTAGCCATCCTCCATTGGTGGCATGGGGTGCATATTAATAATACTAATTTCTTTGAGGATAAAAAACACCAAACTAGCTTCCAACTGAATTATACCTCATATGAATGAATGTATAAAGAGTAGAAAAAATGCAGTAATTCTTTACACCCAACAAAGAGGGACACACTAACATAGGTTTTTTTAACCCCTATTTTGTATGGCTGTCGATGTGTGATTTTGATCACAATATTTAGAGGGGTGACCTACAAATGTTGCTTGGTACAGTCATAATGTGACGATATTCTAAGTTTGATCTTTCCCTTGCCCATGGAAAGTTTCTTCCCATAGAAAATGATATAACCCTTGCAACATTGTTATTTTTGGGTATCGTTTCCTATCTTGATGTTCTAGTCACTGTTTGAAGGCATTATTTTAAATCTTCCATATTTACATAATTCAAACAAGCAAGGTAATGCCACATGTATCGGTAGGGTTATTCAGTGTGGTTGATGGAATCCATAATTAAGGGATTTTTATGGATCAACAATAGTGACATCCTCATCTTCATATATGGGCATTAAATCAAGTAAATCTGGGCATGCCTTCAGAACTTGGAAGTGGTGAATTTACCATTCTGTGCAAGTCCATGGGTAAAATATGGTAAAGAGAAGTTGATTAACACCAATCTTATTGATTCCAGTCACTTTTCATCGTAGAACAAGGTGTAACTAGACCTAAAAAGGAAATTTGGATTAAATTTGAGGATAGATTTATGCGCAAAATCCTAAAGGGAAATTATGGGCATACATGACCCTAAAACCACGATAAAACAACAATTTAGGAAGTATCTGAAGGTAGATCAACTGTAAAAGGATTCACATCTAGTAAACTATAATTTACAATACATCCAATAAAAACCATTTCCTTCATATTGCTTGTTACCCACTTTTTGGCATGTGTGTCAAAATGTGGTAAGTAGGGTTAACTCACATTTCTGGGTAGTCAACAGGTATGCTCAACACATTAGGAATTATTTTTGAGTTTAACATCATCTAGATTGCAAATCTGAATGCATTAGGGTTACTTTTGAGTAGTGAAGGTGATGAAACTAAGGTATAGTCACCAACGGGAAATTCTAGGAGGCATTACGACCTTCAAGCAAGACAAAAAAAAGATATGAGCAGCAAGTTTGGGAGTCATATTGTAATATTCTATACAACAATGAAACCAATTAACTTTTGGAATCGAGACTAGTTATTGTAGCAATGACAGCAACAAATCTGGTTTTGGTCATGTACTAATATGTACCTGGTGTGTAAAACACGTATTTACCTAGTTTCCTTTTCGACCACACTCACTCTATTTATCAAATCAAGTACTGATTTTCCTATTTCCTTTCTTCCTTGACCTATAACATCAACAAACAGACTGGGAATTTCGGATGAGAAAAAAGGGATATGCAACACATCCCTTGGAAATTGTGGTAGTTTGGTTACATTATCAACCACAACTATCAGCAATAGGTGGATATACAGGAAACCATACCAATATGTCATTAGTAACATCAACAAAAATATTAAGCATGTTAAAAAAAACGAGATGAAACACATTCCTTGGTGGGAATTCAGGCAGTTTGGTTGCATGCACCCTTACTTGCTATATACATGAGAAACATTACATATTTATGTATAATGGTTTGGATTCATATGGATTCACATAAATATATTTTTGGGAGTCATAATAGGAAGTATATCGACTATGGATCTTCACATATGTTCTCCCTCCCTTTTTGGTCCATGTGTCCTTGAACAGGGACGTTAATTGATTGAGAGAGCTATAGCCCCCCAATATCAAATACACTGGTGCTTCCAGATCTCCCAAATTTGAAATTTGAAATGAAATAATCCCTTCTTCCTTCTATTAGTAAAATCTATGCAAGGACTTGGATTCATTTCCACCCTTAGAATCCAAACGATTAAGAGCATGCACTTGAAACTTTTATATTGAGAAACTAAAATTAATCACTGTTGTTGCATTCACTAAAACCTAGAATGTTATGGCCCCTTGGAAACCATTAAACTAAAATCCAAAATAAGCATTGTCACAAAAAGCAGCCATCGCTTATGTTACCAAAAACCTCATCTAACAAGGTCATTTATGATAGAAAACTTCCCCGAAATCAAAACACACCAAATCCCATTTCTAATATCCATTCCCATTTCTGCATAATAAGCCATTGCTCAAGAAATGGGAAGTGTTTCTACTGGCCACTTCTAAGTTCTCACAAGTTCTTGGCAGTAAGAAAATTCCCTAGTTGTAGAGACAAAGTGGCTAGACAATGGTATGAATCAATGTCTCATTTTTGAAAAAATGCTTGTTTTGGTATTCCATCTCCACAAGGATGATTTCATTTATGGTTCCAAAAGTTCCACTGGACCTCCTAATATGGGTTCCTTGGATGGAGAAGAAATTTGAACTATTTCAGAAAATTTTGCAGCTATGTTGTATTGGGGATCCTAATACTGATGATTTGGTCAAGCAAAGAAAGAAGTATATGCAACATTTTTATTATCTTCAAAATTAGTTACTATTGAGTGGTACAAAATTTGCTTGATAGGATACTAGATTAATGAGCCCTATTTAAAGAACTTATTGAAGAATATACACACCTACTCACGAAATAACATGAAACAACTGCGTTGACCTTAAAATAACATGAAACAAGCCTAACTATTGAACCTGGACAAATTCTAGGTGATGGGAAACAAATTCCCCAGTATTGCATATAAAATGCTAGTGTTCCAAATGTATGCATTTTTTTAAAAACCAATAGTGTCCTCTTTACAAACCCAAACTACTTCCAGCTTAGTAAGCTTGTGCGACCGTGTCCTTATACAAATAAGAAATCTTGTATAGCAATTTAATGGGTTGTTTAAACACATTTTTTTTCTAAGAACTCTCTCTGTCTCTTTTGATTATGATAATGGTGTATCTAGGTATATAATAAGACATCAAATGAATCAATGGATTATGTCATCTTTATCTTTCGCAAGGTGTTTTACTATTTTTTGCTGCTCAGAAATGCTCCCAATGTGCCCAGAACTTTCACACACTGTTGCATGGGTGCTTAGAATTGGGAATATTTTTAAAAATATTTGTGAAAGACTGGATTCTACAACTTACACAGTCATAAAGATTAGAAGTTTCTTTTCCAAGTTATTCAATCATAGAAACAACCTGATAAATAAAACTATTTAAGGTAAGTTTTTAGATCAAATAGAACAAAGTTCGCCTGAATGTATGGTAATCACCATCATTAATTAAATGTGTGTGTGTGCACATGCATAAATACCCAATACACAGTTCAATCAAACAAAAGAAAACATAATTATACCTTTATTTGTGGAGCTTCGCACTGTCTTCTTCTGCTTTACCTTTCAAAACATCATTCAACATACTTCAAATTTTGTCCTGTTGCAATTGTTTCATGTTGGGACCCATCAAATAAATTTTTGTTTGTTTATGAAAATAACAAAACCAATTTAAATAAATACAATACTATTCAACTATTCAAGTAAATTAATTGTTAATAATAGATCACCTTATAAAACATGGAGAACCAAAAACACTATGTATATAAGGCCATCGATCACATCAAAACGCCATTTCTTGCCTCTTAACTATGAAAATGTTTCTCAACGCTATCTGTAACAAGTTCCAATGGAGGAGTCAAATAGCAATAGTAAAAATTAAACACTAAAATTATAGAAACATCTGTTTTTAATGTATTCTTCCTTACCATTCATTGAGCTCCTCTCTGTTTCGAGAATAATTTAATATTCTCTTATGGCCCCTCCACCCCCTCACATCACTCTCAATTCCCAAAACCCAATGCATCTACTTGTAAATAACAATTTACTGCAAATTATTTCACTCAATAGCTGCAATAAGCTTTCATTAAATCATTCTTTACATAATTCATTAAACCATTCAATCATTCAACAACTGAAAAAAAACATTCATTAGACCATTCATTAAATTATTCATTTAGTCAATAGCCGATAAAAAAATCAATAAACCATTCATTTAACCATTCATTCATGAAACAGAGGAAAAAACCATGTAAATTTTTTTATTATAAATAAGAATTACTCAAAATTTCTTTAGTCACTTCCTTTTTACTTTTCTTCTCTTTAAATAGTTAGTCATAAGCGCATCTTCTGGAATATGATCCTCGGTCTCCCTACTAGACTACTCGCAAGGTTGAACTTGCGGTGAGGGGCGATGAATTTCTGGAATAATGTCAAAATGTTTCAATAATATATTTTTATTTTTATAAATACAAGTAATTCATTTAAAAAAACATTACGAAGGTGTTTTTTTACTTGGCATGGGCACACCATCATGTTCATCATTATCTTGTACAGGCTCAACCTGTTCAGTGTTATCTGCATCTACATGCTCTGCAATTGAATTATGTAGAATTAGAATTAATGTTCATCATCTGCAATTATCTATACAAAACAGTAGCATATTAATAAATTCATTACCAGGAATTGAAGCATGATCTTCGTCTAGTAGGTGTACATCCTCGACATGAATGGGATCATTACTTTCCTGCTAAAAAGGAATAGATAATTTATGTTAATTTTTTATAACGAATAAATTGCATGAGAATTAATAAATTATCATTAAACTATATAGTTTTTATATATCTGCGCACTAGATGGATCAACATAAAATCTTATAGTATGCCCAGACAAGCTTCTCCGGTGTTCAACAATGGTGTCAAAGCCATGTTCGAAGCCAAGCTCCATGTATTCCTGAGTGGGAAATTATCTGAACCGGTTGGCTTACATATTTGCATGATGTCATTATTTTTACATTTTTTACCAGAATAAAACGAAAATAATTTTCTGTATATTATTTGGTTGCGGTTTCAGGTTTTCAATACTTACATATTAGGCTGCCAAGTTTGAATAACCACCAGGCCCAAGCTTGTGTTGACCATTTTTTTCCATTCTTGCCTTGGTGGCCTTAGATGTGTTCGACATCCTAATCAAGTATTGAATTATGTTAGTCAATGTTCCAAATTTGATATAAAAACTAATCATAATAAGGCTTACCATTACATTTTGCAATGTATTGCATACCTTCCTGTTCTTGGTGGTATCTTTCCTTCTTTTCTCAGACCCTTCTCTTTTCCATCTTCCACCAGGGCTTTCCACTCCCTAGATGGAATCATTGGAGGGAACTCATACCTAGGGTTCTTTTCTAGGTGAACCCTATACTGGTCTCGGACTATCTTCAGATGTTGTCCAACCTTCTGTAGTACCTTCGATGTATCGAAGGAATCTTTTTTGAACAGACCAACCAAGCGATTAGTCAGCTCATCCTTTAAAGATTTTTCCTACATGTCCCACCTCGTGTGGATGGTGGGCCTGAAGATCTCCAAGGACAAATCATTCAAATGTTTATAAAATATACCCTTTCCTCTAAAAACATTAATGCCATCATTAGTCAACATTAAAAAATATTATCGGTATATTAGACACAAATTATAAAAACTAAATTGAACAATCTATAATCACCTGGAATATTCTCTATCTTTATTGGAACCAGTTCTTCATTCACCAAAAATGTTGTCACTACTGAACCACTGCTAGTGACATGAGAAGATCCAGGAAATGCATCCACCTCTCTATCTAACCCTGCATCCACCCCTTCTTCTCCAGCATCTATTGTGGGTCGGTCAGCATCGACTGCACCCTCTATTGGCCTTGGGGGTGTCGCAGAGCATGTTACCGACTGTTCAGTGGACAATAAGGGAGTAGTATGTGGTGTACATGGAGTGGTTTGTTCACTGGGACCAACAACGCCTTGACCACCACTGTAAAGATACATAACTTCCTATAAATTAAAACTTTTATATTATAAGTTAAATAGCATATAAAAATAAATATTATAAATTTCTAAATGAATTTACATTATTATTCAGGAACTTACTTGCAATTGTCGAATTCTCTGTAACAACAATTGAATATTTGATTTGATCTCTTCTGTAAGTGGAACTGTCAATGTCAGAAGAAGCAATTCCTCATTTTGTTTTTCCATGGTCTTCTGTAGCACCCTCGATGGGTCTGTAGACCTACTAATTTCATTATCTTTCATCAACTGGGAGACCTCAAACTGTAAAGAGTGTTGAGATGGTGTTTCATAAACTGAATCCCCTGTCTGCAACAAAAATATATAAAACATTGCTTAGTATTTGAAGCAATAGTGTGCGCAAAAAATTATATTAACATAAATTGTCTATCATGGTAGATTCATAGGATTACATCTAGGTTTACCTGATTCCTAGACGAGGGTGTGGTCTGATCAACAGCTAGGGACTTACCACGATCAACCAACTGCAAAGAAAGTAGAGAACATTATCACAATGAACGCAATATGTAAAAGCTAACAAATACATAACAAAAATAAACATTATGCTACACGTTTTATATGTGTACAATTTTGAAGTATTTAGAATGTGGAATTACATTTAGGTTTATAGGTTGCCTCGAGGCTCCAATCATCTGATCAGCAGTTGGGGACTTTCCCCGGCCATCAACCTGCAAAAAAAGTAGACAACATTATCATCATGAACGCAAACATACAAATGAAAAAATACCTAACAAAATAAACAATATGCTACAAAATATACACGTGTACAATTTTAAAGTATTTCAAATGCAGAATTACATTCATGTTTACATGTTGCCCCGATGCTGTAGTCGACTGATCAATAGCCGGCTGGCTTCCCTGATAAACACTCTGCATGGAAAATAGATAAGATTATATAGACGAATCGAATATACTAATGAAAATACATAACAACAGATCTGTTTGTCCATCCTAAAATCATTACAATGGAAAAATCGATGTATACCTGCCGCCTTTATTCAGGTCTACTAACATCTACAGAGAGGGAGGTGTCCCTGAGAGAACTCTACATAAAAAACATACTAAAAATTACCTAACGAAACCAGAATATTCACTAAAACAATTTTAAAACATAACATTTTGATGTATACTTGTTGCCTTGCGGATCGTGTACTCCTCTCACCTTCTGCTGGGGTGATGAGCCCCCCTTCACCTCCCTGCAAAGTCAACATAGGAAATTTATTAGAAAATTATAATTATAAGTTAATGAAAAATCCTATAGATGTTAAACTAAGTAATAAAATGTTGGGTAAATTGTTTAATGTACCACAACCATACTAACCGTGTTTGTATCTACACGATTCAAATTGTAATTAATAAGTAGTTCTTCGCCATCAACTATTGATTTAATGGCACATACAAAGACATAGTTTCCTTCACGTGACTCGAATATGTAGTTGGATTTCTTAAGTGTAGACCCTGGTTGTGTACTGTTTATAAACCCCACAATATTACTAGTTGTTTTTGGCCTTCCATCAATGTACAATGTTGCTCCTTTATTTTGAGCTTTTTCTTTTAGTTGTATATAATTGTTGACAACCCATATTTATGTATACTTCATGTATATTGGACCAGGCGCATCCAATCACTGTACTTGCAAGAGGGTCCAACATACTCCATCAATTCTGTACATCTGTCGTATCCAACCTTTATGCCATCCATGCAAAACAACCTCAATCCATGTAATGACGATGGTGCAATCCTATATATCTTCTCATCCACACAAAAATCAGTGTTTACTTGAGGAATATCCCTAGGCACCCATTGTTTCACTAGGTGTTTGTACCTTAAGGGCACCTCGATGTCTCCTACTGTCTCATCATCATAGGAACATGACCCCCCTCCTTTGATAAAACATTCCACATGTTTATTGAATTTTATTATGATCTTATGACATCTAGTTGATCTAGCCCTTGTAGACCTACTGGATGTCTCACTTTCCTCTAGGCTTCCCAAACTCCCCTCGCTGGAGGAAGGCAGGTCTTACAAATACCTGTTTGGTTCTACCTGCACCATGGACGAATTTTTTTTTGGCAAATAATAATGAAATATCAGCAAAAAAATTGGAAAGACTTATAAGCATGACATAATGTTCATATCATTATCTTGAATAATATCAATAATTCCCTAGTATAACAATTCAACACATATTCCTTTAACACGATATAGATATCAAGTCGTTCCATATCAAATGCTTCAGCCAATTAATCTCAAAATACAAACTATGTTTTTTACAATATTGATAGGTGTACCAATTTTAATTTAGTTTGTTTCCTCACCCTAAAATATAAAAGACCCAGTTTACGGATCTCAATATATGTGATAAAAAGCATTTGCAAATATTCTATATCTTTTTTTCAGAAGAAAAAGAGGTGTTCCAGCTTGATATTCAGTAGTGAATAAAAGGTAACTTTTACATAGTCCTGGAAATAAGTCAGTCCCTTAACGAGTGGAGATCATAATTAGTATCGAAAAATATCTCAAGGGGAGGGACATAACCCACAATACCAAGATGACTGAAGTAGCAATACCAGACGGAGAACATAAGGAGCCCAAACAACTTATCGAAGGAGGCATTGAGGGTGGAGAAAACAAACCCCTGAGGGGATAAAAACAAACTTTATATCCCCAGCTAAAACAAGAAAGATGTTGATGTATCCCATAGTAGAAAGAACCAAAAAAGACTATTCCGCACAAATCAAAAGGCTCTTAAATTAACTGTATCATTCCTTCCTCAATGATTTCTCCTTCTAAAAGTTACGAGAAGGAGAGGAGGCCAGCCTTCATATTCAATGCTTCGTTGGATAAATGGTCTACACTCATATTGTGCTCCCTGTAGACATGGATAAAGTAATATAAACGAATTTATGATGTCGGTGGTATAACATATATGTTGGATATCTGACGAAATGTATTACTTTCTCCAACCTCTTTAGATGAGTTCACATTCTGAGAGATTCTAACACTACACCGACCTGATCACACAACTTCTAGGTTAGTTCTCCAGTCTACATTGGTTCGATTATTCATTTTCTTTGCCACTCCTCTCTCCTTACTCTACACCTACAGGTTTACATATAACTTAGAAAAACTTCCAACTCATCACAACAAACTCCCGTCCGAATCTTGTCCCAATAGCCATTATGGTTTTGAGGTTGTATCAGTTGCATTTGAATCCATCATTTAGGGTTGAATTGAATGGAATTCATCATGTTTAGGGTTCAATTGAATGGAATTCTTCATGAATGGAATATAAAACTTCCATCGTTTAGGGTTACAACCAAATGTTGAGAAGTATATGAGAGATACCAATAGACAAACAATAGGGAAATTAGGGTTTGCAGGTTTTGGAAAAAATGAATAATGCAGTCCAGAGTTTGCAGATTTAAGGTGTAAGGATATCCTAGAAATGAGCAAACATAGAGGATAGAAAAAAGGAACGTAAACCCAAAAAGGTCATGGAATAACTGTTTCATTTATACTACAATGTCCATTCCACACCCTAGCTAGCCTATGGCACCATTAAGGTGGAAAAGGATGTATATAATTATCAGGACAATTTCTATAACTAAAAGGAAAGGGTAGGATTTTCAAAGTATACCACTATTGAAATTTTATGTTGGATAAATTGTTTGAAAACCACAATACTTACTTATGCAACACAAAGAGAAAACATTCCTTCTCTGGACATCAATCCCTCATAATTCCATCCCTCCGATGCTATTCATTTTGGCATATATATGTCTAGACTACTATCCATTAATTTCCAACAAAGTTTATGTGAATCCTTCTTTTAAGTCCATGTTTTACTAAGTATACTAAGGGGTAAATAAGGAAGAAGCTACCAATATTTTGGTTGAAGCAGGCTGCAGGACACTATGTCGCTCTTATTGTTGAACCCTTAAAGTATTGAATTGGAAAATAGCTATCCTCATACAAGTGGAAAGCATGCTTTGCACAAGAAGGTTAAGACTATATAGGTGGAGAAATGCCTGACTTCCATTGCTAGTGTCAGACATATCTAACCTACAACATAAACTACAATTTTGTATGTATGGGTAGGGCCTACCTTCTCTTCAAAGCAAGAGAAGGAAATATAATGGGTGCACCGAGCATAATAGGCATGGGTTGCATTTAAGCCTTGAGCTATGTTACCTAAAAAAAAACACAAGCAGTTGTGCTTACAATTTGGCACACAATCAACTCATGGAAACCTCGTCGGACAATATTTTTCTTAGCCATTTTCTCTTCCATCTCTTATAGTATCTTGAGTCCCAAAATTGCTTGGTATTTTAAGTGATTCCAAGTTAAAGGGGTTATGTAAGGACTTCCATATATAAAATCATATGGAGACATGTGGAATTATGAAACCTATTATTTTATACAAATTATTTCATGGAAATATTTGTCTTATGTCAAAGATTACTTTTTAGACAGGTCTATACCTTTTTTATAGCAATATGGCAATTCTAGGTCTGTTTGTGGCCTCAAGCAGCCCTAAAACAACATTCATACCTAATTCTGGGCTGAGTGAGCTTCATTACTTATTAGTAAACATGTAAGCTTATTCAAGCTACTGGATATGCTTACTCCTTCTTAGTTATGCTTGTTTAGTATTATACTGTATTGGTTCTAAAATTCTAGTTAATGAACATGATATCAGAACTATTTCCATTATATTGGTAACATATCAAATTACAGTACTAGTATAACCCCATGTGATTGGCTCTATTCCTATGATATTGATATAATAAGAAATAGGTTAGCTTGTTACGAACCATGTATACGTGTAATGACTCTAATATAAGGATATCATGTTCTATACATTATGTACATTGTTTCCCTAATATAAAAAGACAGTATATCCTCCTAATATGTGTAATGTTAATGCTATTCTATTCCTACGGTATCCATAGAAATATTGAATCATACACTACCCAATTAGAGAGATAAGGCTAATTGGACTTCACCTTAAAAGGGTCAAGTAGTTCCATACATAACAATGTATTCATGCATATTGGAAGACCTATGTGGATCATGGATAAATTGAAAACAATAGGAAAATAATTACTTAACGGTCGCAAGACAATGCCTTTATTGTTGGTCAAAGATACCCAAGAATGTTGGTTTAGTGTCTGAAGGAATGCCCTTAAACTATTGTGTTAAGGGTTCCCCAAAGTTGAGTCACCATTGTTGTAGGTGACAGTCAATCCAAGCCCTTAAATGACCTCCCTTTTCTAAATATTTGAGGTTAGTTACCCATCTATTTTGATACTGCTACGATAAATAAGCACACCTTCATATTGACCTCAAATTGTTATCCCAAAACTTGACCATTACCTCTTGGTCCCTCTCTCCAAATGTAGGCCTATTTAATATCTCTCCTTGACTGTATATTATGTATTTCTGTCTGGAATTTTAACAAAGTGAATAAGACTTCCCTCCATATAAACTTTAAACTGTTTTTGTGTTCATATATTCTTCAAAATAGGTTATCTAATTCTTGGTGTTATATTATTTCAAATTCATCCAATTTCTAGGGCTATCTTCAACAAATATGCCACCTTTTTACCTTGATAGTGTTAGGATTAAGTTTTGGTTGGGAATAATTTTTTTTTGTTAGACAAGTGTACTTAAAATATGGAGACTTGGAAATTGGAATTTGGAGATATAGGTGGCCCATGGCTCACCATAGTAGGAAGGAATCAAATGATAAAGTTTACACTATCCTTGTTTACCAGTAGATGCAGTTAATCAACTTCTATTTTTATTGGGAGTTCATTGTCATCTCCTAGACCCAAGCCAATGAAATAATAGATCTTCTTGCCAGAATTTGGGACTTCCAAAATTTATGCTGTAACGCCATCCCATATTTACCTGCGGATGCAGTCCCTTTTGATTTATTTTACTCCTGAGAGTTCCTTTTCAACACTATCCTTGTATACATGTAGATGCAATAAGTGGACTTCTATTATTCTTGGGAGGTCCTAGAGCGAATCCTACTGATGTTTTGATCCAATAAATATCGTAGTTCGGGATTTTAAATGTTTCTATTGTGTCTAAGGTGCACTGTCAGCATCATCTACACATCTATCTATTTGTGTGTTTCTATGTTAATGCAAGAGTATCGTTGGTTTTGAAAGTTGCATACTTTTTGAATTCATATATAGTTTTAGTATTTGTTAATAATATTCTAGTAGAAGTATACAACCTTAAGCATACTTAATCAACCCTTGGCATGCATTTACTAGAGTTTACTAAAAGTGTCCAAAACAGTGACTATACCATTTTGGGAAAACCATACCTTTCACTTGGTGATAGCTCCGAAGGATTGATGATGTGGGTTGGTAGATAAAAAGGGATACTACAACTTAGTGCCATTGGATTTCTTCAAAATGGCCTTGTTTTCATTATCCATGCATGAAAGGGCAGATTTTTTTATGTTTTAGAAAAGCAGGTGTGTTCTTGCTTGGCCTTAGGATTCTCTCCATATGGGAAAGTCAGTTATTCCTTGTAGAGAACTTTGAAACTTTTATATTTCAATTTGTACCTTTCTACAGGCCTGGGCGTCCATTTTTCTGAATTGTTGGAAAACACTAAAAACAGTGAAAGCACTGATTTGGGGAATCAACTACGTGCATCTGGATATTATTTTGGAAAATCGTGTGCATGGGTTTTGCAGGAAATATTGGATACTTAAGCCAAGCGCCTTCAGATTTCACCATAAATTCTCATGTATGGTATGGCATGCATTTTCTTGAGCCACTTTAGAGTGATGTTTACTCTGTTTTTCTACATAAATTTCAGTTTTACGCTACAAGAGACATTTTTATCAGTTTGTGTGCATACCTTTAAGCTTATGGAAGTATCCTAAAAGAGGGTCTCCACCATACATAATAGAGTATATAGGATGCATCTAAAGTAGTGTCATAACCTGTGATTTGAAAACAAAATAATAATGTTGTAGACAAACCCTACTCCTTCTCTTTGAAATGAAATAAAAGTAGAATACTTAAGCCCTACCCCAGAGCCTTCTTATATATCTGAGTAAGAGATCCTTCGGGTTTAAAAAATTAGCTTATATCCAAATCTGGATTGATCCCCAAACCAGACCGAACCCTAGATCTATTTCAATCCCGGGATTTGCACCCTTATCTCTGCATGATAGATAGTGTTTAATAAGTGGGCTCCATTAGGTAAGAGTAGGTCTCCTTGGGATATGCACCTTACTACTAAACTTCATGCACCTTCTTTAACTAGGTCAAAACTAGAATTTTTCTAAAAATAAATAGTTCAATGCAAATAGATAAAACAAACTGCTAATTGAAACTGAAGGTACTTTTCTTAACTTGAAAAAAACCACTAACACACGCAAACTACTGAAAAGATATTGCTGGAAATATAACAACAATAATCCATTCTATAATAGTCACCCAAGTCATAGCTAATGCACCATAGTGCTGAGAAGAAGAATGAGGAAGTGAAGTCCCATTGTCTTGTTTTATGCTGCAACTGAAGCATCCAGACCTGGTTCACATGTGCAATGATGCTAGGAAGACTTCAGAGATATAAATTCTAACAGTGGTAACACACACAGGCTGTTGCGGAACTCTCCAGGGGCCCATCAATGCAGGTCACTCTTCTGAGGACATTAACAAAGAGGCTCTCAAGGTGGAGATATTGCCATTTGTCCTGATAATAATAGTGATTGATACTCCTATCTTAGTTCTACTTGTGTTTGCAGGTATAGTTGTTCTCTTATAATTAGGTTTTCTATTGATTTTTTGGAAAATTGCTTTGCATTCCACTTGTGGCCATTTTAATATGTTGTACTTTACAGTATTAGTCTTTAGCGGGTGTTAATGCACTCATAATATTACCCTAATATGGCATTCGTAATCTCACCCTCTAATATGATCTGATCTGATTATGCACCATCATTTTTTAAATACATTTAAATACATTTATATTAGCCTGTAATCTTTCTTGATTTCTTCCTTTTTAGCTTGTCAATTTGCATTGTTTCATGTGCTGTCTTTGTAATGAGGTATTGTTTCAAACTCCCTACAATTCTCATTTTGGAACGTAGGATTGAACATCCAAGTCCTCAGTAGGATAAGATATAGTTTTCACCCATATCTTTATATTGGAATGTAAGTGCAAACTCTTCAACAACATATCATAGGATATGTACAGTTTTCCAGTATAATCAAACAATACAATACATTAATGGTAGTCTTTAGTCCAAAGTGCACTGGGAAGAAAGTGCATTAATGGATGTTAATGGTCGAAAGGAAGTGGGAATGAAATAGGACATAAAACCTCATCATTCTTATGTCGTGTAGACATTTACTTCAATTGTTGGTACAAAGGAGGTGGCATCCAAGCATGTTACTAGTACCAAACTTGCTCATATGAGCTTCAAGTTATTCATCAAGAATAATTCTTGCAAACTTAACCTTAAATCTTTTAAGCGTTAAAAAAATTGCACTAATATCTTTTTTCTAAATATTTTTTTCAAAACATCTTGTGGTTACACCTGCTAGTTTCACACGTAAACTATGTTACAATGAAGTGTAAATAGAGTGTAAGCCTTGGACAATGGATTTAGATTAAAAGTAATGAGATGTTCTAGCATATTGAAATATTATAAGAAACTCTATAAATCTAATATTGTCCAGTGAATTCTAAGCAAATAAACTTTCAATATTTCTTTCAACTTCAATTGGAAAATGGAGTTATTAAGATAGGGAACACTCTCTTATTATTTATTAGATGGCTTGGAAATATTGTAATGTAACTACAAGGTATGCATAGTTTATCTGAAGGTCACTCCAAGTAGCCTCTACACTTTGCAACATCTCTCATGTATTTTTTGTCTAATAAGGGGAACCTTGAACTCTATATGACACTAGTGGGAATATACAATGGGGCCTTCCAATTAAACTTTATAAAATTGTGTAAGAAAAGAAATACCAAAACATAATATAAAGCATAAGGAACAACAATGGCTCACACACATGGTACACATTATAAATTTACCTTGAAACCCTTAAACATGGTTATTTTGATAGAAACCCATTATTCCATCGTGTGTACAAAGAATGAATCAATATTTACATATAGGAAATTTGAATGACTTAGGAAGGAAATTCAAAATTCTCACTAGTGAATGAAAACCTAGTTAGGGCTTAGCTAGAGCTGAAATGCCCTTAATTAGACATGTAGTTTCTCAGAGATGAATTAACAGGGTCATAACTGACCTAAGTGGACAAGTGGAGGCTTAAACACATAAAAGCAAGGAACAATTGCATGATCAACTCATGCATGTGAAGAATATTTTCAAAATAGTCAAGGAGGGAACTACATACTCATAATTAGTGGAGTTAACTCCCTAGAATCACTCCAACAAATCAAACATGTAGTGTCGAACCCTAAAATTAGTGAAATATATCCTAATTGAAGGAATGTTCCCTCAAATGATAGAAATAGACATGAGGATCACTTCCATGATATAGAAATAGCATATTACTCTCTTGAATCTAGCCTGGGATGAATCTCTCCGATGCCTTAAATGGTGAGATATAAGTTCATAGGTGAGATATTGATGCTATGGAGAGGAAAATATGCTCTAACAAAATAAAAGGATGAAATCACAAAAGTCACGAGCTCTTAGAATAATACTTTGTGGAGTTAAAAAAATACTAACACAAATTAAGTTGTTCAAAATCAAATACAATGTGTGTTATCTACACTAGATAATAACCATGATACTTAAACAAAAAAATAGGGAATGTGTCCATCCTAGTATACTAGGATGGGGCTCTCATGGACCATATAGTAGGTTGAGGAAACCTATAAGATGAAAGGAAGACAATAAAACACTAACCCTAACATGTAAAATATAGAATGAGAGGGACGAATAATTTCATAACGGAAGATGAAAGACGCTAGGGAATTGATTCAACATCTATACTTACAAATTTCGAATATGAAAATGGTGGATGGACCACTACTCCTTAATGAAGTCATTCTTTAAATAGAAAATATGATGGCTAGTAAATGCTAACCATTTTAACTATCTTTCAAATCTTTGCGTTTGAGGGGACTGATTAATTTTTTCGAAAAAACATCTCAACCACCCCTCAATGTAATCTTGCATCAATACTACAATTATATCTTGTCAAACCATTATTTTGAATAACCCTTCTTCATTTTTTTTGAGATCCTAGTGCTGCTTCCATGAGCTAGTCACTTGATCTTCATTATCATTCACATATACTACTAGCCAATTTCTCATTTTTCTTTTAGAAAAATTGGTGAGGTTATCAAATTGATGCCTCCACAAGGTTCTAATCTTAAAAATATTCCTCTATTTTCCCCCTTTTTAGAAGCATTGAATCTCTTATGAAAGGCGGGCCACCAAGCTTCTTTTTTACTTCAGTGGCTTTCAGGAAAGTTGTGTTCTTTCTCTCCTACAGAATACTGCAAGTGGTGATCAATTATCAGAGGATGTCTATATGCCCTATCCATCCAACCTCTATTTTATTTTATTTGTTTTGAGAGGGGAGCACATACTTCTTTCTTCTCACCACAATGATGCCTGATACCTGGGACAAAAAGGTACTAACTGTGCCACAAAACTAAAAAACAGTACATAAGAGTTATTTAAAGATGATATGGATGATATTCATTAATTAATATAGGTGGCAATAGGCAGAGAGAGAAATTCAATGATAGTTGTATCCTTTCCAATGTTTAATCTTCTTAATCTTCCAGTTGTTTCTTTTCAGTGTTTTTCTTATATTTTGAGAACCAAACAAAATAACTTCTGGCAAATATTTGTTGTCGCTACAATTTGGAAATTATTGGGTTAGGTTTGAGTTGATTTATAATAAAAGGTTTTTATAATAAAAAACCTAAAAGAAGAAATCCATAAAATTTGGAAGACTTCTGGCAAATCCCTGTTGTCGCTACAATTTGGAAAATACTGGGTTAGGTTCGAGTTGCTTTCTAACCTAGTGATTTTATAATGATATTGAATTATAGTCGAAGTTTTGTGTAAAATACCTAGTGGTTAGGGTACGTGTGCCCTCTCCTTGATTTCACACTTGGTTGCATCTAATATACACCCAAGGGTAGGATGTCACACCTCTAAACTCTGTTTACCCCTATTACCTCTGTTTTCGTGGGTGCTGAATGAGGGTAACCTGCTCTGATATCCTCTTCCTTTCCTCAATTGGCCTCTAATATCCTTTGACTTTCCTTTATTGTCCTTCTCTAATAGATTGTTCTTGTAGCGCATAGTATATCTCGGTCATCACTACAATCCCACTCAACTATAATAACAATGCAGTATAACAACTAATAAATTTGAGCCTACAAGTTATTTGGAGAAGGACATGAAAGAAAGTAAAGGGAAGAATAAGGCTGTAGGGAAGGCATTAGGGCAATATGTAAAAAACAGTAAAGGGGCAAGAAGGGCAAGACAACATGCATGAGTGATACTACCACAATCCTGGACCGTGAAGGAAATCTTATCAGTCTAGTCTCACTAATCTTAAATCAACCTCGTTCAATGAACTGCTCTAATAGATCGAATTAGTAATGAATCCCTGGAGATTTGCAAAATATTTTTAAAATTTTTAAAATCAAAATGAATTAGGGAATTTTTCTTGTTGTTTTCTGATTATGCGGTCCCTTGGGCATAAATATCCCTAGAATCAAGTCAAAAATATTTTTGAAGGAACTTTGTGCATCAAAAAAGGAAATGTGGTTTGTTTTGAAGTGATTCTGGACATGGACAGTGGTGGAAAGCAACATATTTCACAAATATAGGCACGTAAACAGTGATGAAGAGGGTTATTGATAAGTTATGGACC